>JARGCV010000172.1:14760000-15155000 GCA_034064705.1 Bothrops alternatus | reverse complement strand
TCTTATGTTCTTATGTTCTTATGTTTCCAAATGGCTGGTAGGCGGGAGGTATCATCTCGTTTGTTCATGCTGTATGGGCGTTTTTCTATCTCGATGGCTTCTCTGATTATTCTGTTATTAAAGTGTTCAGTTTTGGCGATAGTTCTGGTCTTTTTGAAATCAATTTCATGTCCTGTGGCTTTGAGGTGTTGGACCAGGGAAGAAGTTGGTTCCTCTTTTTTGACTGAGTTTTTGTGTTCTTCAATGTGTGCACTTATTCTTCTGTTGGTTTGTCCAATGTATGTGGTGGAGCAGGCAGTACATGGGATTTCATATACTCCTTGATTTTCTAATTCAATTTTGTCTTTAGGGTTTCTTAGGATGGTGGATATTTTTCTGTTTGTGCAGAATGCTGTTTTGATATTATGTTTGTGAAGGATCTTGCTGATCCTGTCTGTGGTGCCTTTTATGTATGGGAGGAGGGCTTTGCCGTTTTCTTGTTTTCTGTCTTGGATTTTAGTGGGAGTTTCTTTTTGGATTAAGTTGGAAATCTTATTTCTTTGGAATCCGTTGGATGTAAGTACATTAGTGAGAGTGTGTAGTTCGGTTTTTAGGTGTTGTTCGTCAGCTAGGCATTTGGTTCTTGAGATGAGTGTCTTGGCTACGGAGTTGATCTGTGCTGGGTGGTGGTGTGAGAGTGCGTGCAGATAGCGGTTTGTGTATGTTTTCTTCTGGTAGATGGTGTGTCCTAGGGACCCATTGGATTTCTTGTAGACTAAGACATCCAGGAAGGGAAGTTGGTTATTAGTTTCTGTTTCCATGGTGAACTGTATTTTGGGGTGTAGGCTGTTGAGGTGTGTGAGGAAGTTTTCCAGTTTTTCTTTCCCATGTGGCCAGATTACGAAGGTGTCATCTACGTATCTGAGCCAGAGTTTGGGTTTGTGATCAGATTTTTCTAGGGCTTGGGTTTCAAAGTGTTCCATGTAGAGGTTTGCAATGACAGGTGAGAGGGGTGATCCCATGGGTGCTCCTTCTATTTGTTTGTATTTTTGTCCATTATAGATGAAGTATGTGTTGGATAGACAGTGGTTGGTCAGATCTAGGATGTGTTTGGGGGGTTATATTTGCTTTGGATAGCTGTTAAGGCTTCTTTGGTTGGCACTTGGGTGAAGAGGGATATGACATTGAAGCTAACGAGTAGGTCGCTGGGCTGTAAGTTTTGTTTCTTTATGATCTCTATGATCTGGAATGAGTTTTTTACGTGTGAGGTGATGGATTCTGCATGGGGCTGTAGTTGTTTGGCGAGAAATTTGGCTAGGTTTTGTAGAGGTGAGCCTATGGAGCTAACTATGGGTCTAAGTGGGGTTCCTTCTTTGTGTATCTTGGGGAGACCATAGAGCTTAGGGCATCTGGATGATTTCTCTCTGGGAATGATTCTTTGCTGGATCTCTTCACTAATGGGGGAGGCTTTTATTTTGGATCTAGTGGTTTTTTCCAGGTAGGTGGTGGGATCTGTGTTTAGGGGTTTGTATGTGGAGTCTTGGAGTAGGTTGGTTAATTTGGTTTGGTAGTCAGATGTATTCATGACCACCTTTGCGTTGCCCTTGTCTGCTGGTAGGATTATTATGCTGGTGTCTTGTTTCAGGTTAAGTAGTGCTGTCTGTTCCTCTTTGGGTAAGTTGCTTTTGGGTGGCTTGCTGGTGCAGAGTATGTTGGTGATTTCGAGTCTGATTCTGTTAGCGTCGTCGGGGTTGATTTTGGTCAGGCTGGTTTCAACTCCGCATATAATGGTTTCAGTGGGGATGTGTTTGGGAGCGACTGCAAAGTTGAATCCTTTGGAAAGGACATTGGTTTCGGCTTTGGTGAGGATCCTATCTGAGATGTTATGCACTGTTTGTTTCATGTGTGGCTGTGAGGGAGGAGGGGTTTCTTTCTGGTGTTCTTGTAATCTTCGGAGTTTGTAGCCTCTACAGCAGGGGTGTCAAACTGCCAGCCCGTGGTCCAGATGCCTCATGCCAAAACCATGCCCACCTCAGTTCAAGCAATGGGGAAAAAGTCAAAATACGATGGGACACATCACATGACATGGCGAGTTTGACACCCCTGTTCTAGAGGTAGGAGTGAAAGCAGTAGGCAAACTCCCAGCCTTGACTCACTTCAGGCTTATCTGTTTATCTGAGAAACATTCATTCACCAATCAAAATCTGCTTAACCACTATTTTGCAATTTCCTCCCAGCAAAGTATCACTCCTAAGCCAAATTCTGCCTTGTTTTCTGGACACCTCCAGTTATAACTCAGATGGGATGTGAGCATGAGACCATACATAAATGATTCACAACCCTCACTAGAAAAATGGATTTTTATACACAGATTGTTGCCTTATACAGCCTCCTTAAATGGTGCCATTATTTGGAAGTGGAAAGGGTTATGGGATCAATCTCAAAGCAACCATCCTACAGGACACCCAACCTGTTGTTCCTGAGAGTAGCAGGAAGATTGTGAATCTAATTGCTGACACCAGTTTCTGTGGAAAAAAATACAGGACCCCCCAAAAATGCAATAATCAAGGTTCACTGCAGTTATTCTTTATTCAGTGGACACTCAAGGAATTTCACTCAAGAAAATAGTGGGAGGAAATCCTACAGACAAAAGGATGCACTCATACTGATACATTTTGGGAAAGGAGGACAAAATGATAATAGTACATATGCATATTTAATACATGATGTAAGCATGAATATTCATAATTAGCAAGCCTCAAGTTATTTTCCCACTGATCTACTGTTATTATCCTCAAGAAAGAGTTATTGTCTAAATAAAAATAAACGTATCAGTGGCATTTGCAATAGCAGTTTTGGTAAAATGTACTGAGAAACAAGGATGTCATGGTTGCCACATGCAATCCTTCCAGCTTCTTAATATTCTCCCACTACTTCAAGAAATAACTTCCCTCACAATTCTATCTGCCAGTTGCCCTTTAGTGTTCTGAAGCAAAAAAAATGGAGAAGAGCTTGGACATTGTTCTAGGTTTGGGCTCTTGGAACATGTTGACAGTTGACATTCCCATGTCTCTACATTTCTACATTTCTTCTGGTCGTAAGCTGTTCCTTTTTATTCAGGTCTGGCCTCAGAATGATTATGTAACACTTGGGGATGAAGATGCAGCCCAGAAGACCAGCACTGGAGGCCAAAATGGAGAAGACCTGAACAGCCACCATGTATTTTCCTTTGGTGCTCAGGTAGGTGGGCACAAAAGTCACCCAGACACTGCAGAAGACCATCATGCTGAAGGTGATCAGCTTGGCTTCATTGAAAGCCCCAGGGAGATTCCTGCCTAGGAAGGCCACCGTGAAGCAAATGGCAGCTAAGAAGCCCATGTAGCTAAGGGTGATGTAAAACATGACAACAGAGCCTTCATTGCATTGCAGGATGATGATTCCAGGCTGAGAATGGAAGTCAGAGTCAGGGAATGGAAGAGATAGTCCCATCCAGATGGAGCAGATGATAATTTTGACAGCAGAACAAGAAAGGATGATGGAGTTGGCCAAGTTCTTCCCCAACCAACTCTTCACTCGGTTTCCTGGTTTTGTGGCCAGGAAAGCCAGCACTACTGTGATGGTTTTCGCCAAGAGAGAAGAAATGGCAACTGAGAAGATGATGCTGAAAATTGTTTGTTGGAGAATGCAGGTGGCTTTTCTTGGTTGACCAATGAAGAGAGAAGAAGACAAGAAGCAAAGCAGGAGGGAGATCAGAAGGATGTAAGAGAGGTCCCTGTTGTTGGCTTTGACAATGGGAGTTTCTCGGTATTTAATGAATATGATTAATACAAACATTGTGGTTAGGAACAAGAGAAGGGCAAAAGAGATCAGGATGATTCCCAGATTTTCTTCATAAGACAGGAAGGATATAGCTTTTGGGATACATTGTGTATGATCCTTATTTGGATATTTATCATCCAGACATTTGGTGCATTTTTCTGTATCTGCAAAACCCAAAAGAAACATTTCTTTAATGTACTATCCTTCTATGTACTATATGTATATTAGTACTATAGTACTAATGTACTATAACCTCTTTGGAACACAATTAATACCAGGAGGATTTTCTAAGATGCAGTTTTAAAGGATGGATCTAACACAATTCCTCAAGTTTCAAAGAATTCAGATATTCATAAAAAGACAAAGGAGGAAAGAGAGATTCAAAATAAAAAGCGGAGGAATCTCATATATCTGATCTTTCCTTTGGTATCACCCACCTTCCTGAGTGGAGATGGTCCCCTCTGGACAAGGAACACAGTCATAGCAACAAATTAGCTCTCCTTCTCGCTTCCGCTTGACAAATCCAGGATGACAATTTTCCACACATTGGGATTGAGGTAAAGGCTAAGGAAAAAAAGAAGGAATGCCAAAGAAAATGCATATGGACTAAGCATCCATGGAAAATGGAGGTAGCTATGAAGTTTAGTTGAGTCGTCTCTCTGGGCTTCACCTGAAGAAATATGAATTCTCTAACTAGTTCCAAATGATTGCAGGAGATACAACCACTGAAAGATTCATATAGTTCTTGCCTTTTACTTCTGGCATATCTCATGGCAATAAAGGTCTTTTCTACCCAATAAAGTGTGGGAGGAAGGAAATGAGAAAAGATTTTCAAATTAAATAACAAGTAGTGGCTTCTTCTTTGTGGAAGAAAGCAAAGTTTACATTTAGGCAGAAAAGATCAAAGGTAGAAGTCCAGATTAGGTGAGACCTGGCTCAAAAACAGTTACTGTGAGAGGGACCTTGGAGTTCTAGTAGATGATAACTTGACTATGAGCCAGCAGTGTGCAGCAGCCACCAAAAAAAACGAATACAATTGTGGGTTGTATAAAAAGAGGCATAGAATCAAGATCATGTGAAGTATTAGTATCACTTTATAAAATCCTAGTAAGACCACACCTGGAATACTGCAAGCAATTTTGGCGCACCATACTACAAAAAAGATGTTGAGACTTTGGAAAAAGCTCAGAGAAGAGCAACTAAAATGGCCTGGAGATTAAAACACATGAAGAGTGGCTGTAGGACTTGGGTTTGGCTAGTCTAAAGAAAAGAAGAAACAAGAGTGACATGATAGTAGTATTCTAGTATTGAGGGGCTACTACAAAGAAGAGGGCATCAAATTATTCTCCAAAGCACCAGAGAGCAGGATAAGAAACAATGGTTGGAAACTGGCCAAAGAGAGAAGTAACCTGGAATTAAAGAGAAATTTCCTAACACTGAGGACAATTAACAAGTGGAACAGCTTGCCTTCAGAAATCATGGACGCTCCATCACTGGAGGTTTTTAAGAAGAGACTAGACAGTCACTTGTCTGAAAAGGTATAGGTTCTTCTGCTTGAACAGGGCCTGGACTAGAAGACCTATTCTATTCTATTCTATTCTATTCTATTCTATTCTATTCTATTCTATTCTATTCTATTCTATTCTATTCTATTCTATTCTATTCTATTCTATTCTACTCTACTCTACTCTACTCTACTCTACTCTACTCTACTCTACTCTACTCTACTCTACTCTACATTACACTCTACTCTACTCTACTCTTTATGGTTGCATTAAGATGTATTCTTCCATTTTTCATATATCCGTTAATATAAAGTATGATGAAGTTATATTAAATTTTAAAAAAGAAAAATTATTATAATATATTCTATTCTATTAGATTTGTTAAAACACAACAAATCTCTGATGAAGAAAGAAATCTCTGACTAATTGAATCTGGAAAGGTTTCTTCTGGAGTATATCAAATATTGCAGAGCTAGTCCCCTTTGATAATAATTCAAAACTATTCTTCAGTTAAGGTATAAAGGAGAAATTCCTTACCAATTAGAGCTGTTAACCTTAAAGGAGATTTTTTTTCTTTCTTTATACATTTATTTCTTTATTTGATTTGGCTTCCATGTTGGTGAACTAAGACTGAAACTGAATTGAGATGAGATAGAGCTGAGGCCATGAGAACATGTCCCTCCAAGACGGTAAGTCAGGCATATTTTGTCCCAAAAGAAAATTGACTTTTTATTTTTTTTCCTTGAAAATGTTTTGCTTCTCATCCAAGATGCTTTTTCAGTCCTGACTGAATGGTGGGGAATGGAAATATTAATATTATTTCCAGTCATCTGGTCATTAACTCTCTGAGAGTGGTTGAGGACACTTGGGGGGTTATCTGTATCCTCAGAATCACCTGAATCAAAATGCAAATGGATGTGGAACCTTTTTGGGACTGCTGTTAGAATTTTGTGGCAAATGAATAAGTGATTTTGTATCCCTCACTCACTATTGAGAGAGGGCTGTTCAGTTTTAATATAGATGGTCTCTTTGACCCCTCTTTCAAACCAGTGGTCCTCTTTGTCCAGAATGTGAACTTTGCTTTCTTCAAACGAATAAACGTTGTCTTTCAGATCTGCATCTTATTTCCCACATGGACCAACAGGACCTCCAAGCAGTTATGAGTATATTCATCTCATTCAGTGAAAACATAATGCATACAATGTTTGAAAGAACCAGTGGCTATTTGCAACACAAATGCCAGCACTTGAGGGTTTCTCACCAGTCTGAATGAGATTCTAACTTATAGAATATACCTAAAGAATAATCACACAGTATCGGATGTTAAACATGGCTGAATCAGTTTAAAAGAGTGTTCCATATACTAACCTCTGAGGGACACCTTTGTGAATACTACTGAAGCCCTTTTCCCCTCAAGTACTCTAAGGAAACTGTACATACAATCATATATCCTTCATACATGCAACTCCCACTGAAGATCACCCACCAGTGTGACTAGAATTCACCCATTTGAAATGAATCCTAATTTTTAGAAGAAAGAGAGAACAGTGCAATATTTTACCTACCCTGTTGAGCAACTTTAGCAATGAAAGAGCCTTTTGGTTTATAATAGGTTTCTGTCTTTCAATACTTCCCAGTTTCCTTCTGATCAATTTCCCACTGGGTGAAACTATCCAGCACTGGATGTCCATATCTGCAGCTCCTTCTCCATTTTGGTCCAAGTACAGTTTCAAATGGGAAAGATTGTAGAATTCATTCTTCTCCAGAAAGGGGTGGAACTACAATGGAAAAATCCAAGAATTTTAAAAGTAGACCCATTTGTTTCTGACACCATGTGATATTTTCATGTATGAATCTTAATTACTACTAAGTTCATAAGTGAAGAAAAATGATTCAGCAAAATTTGTCAATCATATATTGACAAAATATGTATTGAATTGAAAATTCCTCCCCAGAAACCAAATACCGCCCCCCTCCCGTCTTACCATTCCAAAGAATCCCCATAAGAATTAAGCAAGAAGCTTCCCAACTTTTTCTCCACTAAAACAGTTGCAGGTCCAAACCTAAGGAAATTATGTTTCATTTTGGAGATACAATGTTCATTCTGGAGATACAATGTTGCACATTCAGAAAAAAAACATTCAGAAAATACTAAATAGTGAAGCGATCTCTGAAAGGGCTGAGCTGACCACATAAGAGACATGTTTGCTACCCTACAGAACAATCAAAGGGACCCTGGCTACCAGACTGACAGCCATGGTGTTTCCAATGCAAAGAAGTGGGAACGTTTTAATAAGAACTCCCAGATTGTTTCAAGTGCAGAAGAGACGGACACATCAGAAACAAATGTACGGAAGCTTCATTTAAAATAATAGACAATACTTGTACAGTAGCTCGGGTTTTAGATTTTCGCAGTGGTTTGCTCTCCAAGCTTACCCAGTCTATGCTGTACTATACGCAGACTATAACTCGATCAAAAATCCCTCATCTCAAACCACATTGATAATAAACAACACCAGTTTGATTGGAAAGGAACAAAAACCATGGGGCATGCCAACCCCTTCCACACATGTGAATTTATTGAAGCCTGGTAGTCTACCAAAGGAGCAATTAACAAGTGTATTGATCTAGATCCAAGCATATGAATATTTTAAAAAACAGACTATTTGATCTGCCAATCAACAAGAGAACCAATCAGCTGCTGATAATTTAAATATAGTTCCAAATGAACAGCTAATTGCATGACCAACTGACCACACTTGCACACAGTATTTTTATTACCTAAAGAGAATAGGACAAGAAAATCCTGCTAATGATGTTACCTAGATTGGTAATGAAATGTTCAGAAAATAAATTGAAACAAGATGGGAGAATAAACCATTGCCAAAAACTTCATTTAAACCTTTTAAGCCCACCAGAACCCATAGTGGTTTTTTTCTCCTTTTTTGAAGACAGAAACTACATTAGCCCTTTGCCAATCATATGGTAGTTCCCCCCCGCTGCAGGATCTTTCAAAGATAAGAATCATTGGTTTTGAGATTATGTCTGCAAGCTTCTTCAGTGCCCTGGATTGTAAACCATCTGGTACTGGCAATTTGAACTCTAGAGTGTCTTACCATCTTCTTGATCATTTTGACTTGCATTCCTAATTTGCATTTTACCTTTTTTGGAGGGGGGTTCCACTTATGTTAAGAGAAATGCAAAAAAAAAAAGGGTCAAAGAGTTCCGCTTTCTTCTTGCTCCTCATCACTGTGTTGCCATTTTCTCCCATTGATGGATCACTTGTTTCTTTGATTTTCTTTCTTCTTTGTACATGCGGATAGAAGCATTTGTTGTTGTTCTTTTTATTTTTAATATTTGTTGCAAGCCTTAGTTCATTTTGAGCTTTAGCTTTCCTGACTTCATCTTTGCAGGTTCGGGCTATTTGCTGATATTCTGTCTTAGTTATGTGCCCCTCTTTACACTTTTTATTCTTTCCCTTTTGTCTTTCAGTTTATCATAGAGTTCTTTGCACAATCATCTTGATTTCTTTTGAGATCTTTTATTTTTCCTCTTGATTGGTATTGTGCTAGGCTGGCCTTTTATAATACTATTTTTCAAAGTTTTCCAAGCTTCATGGATTGTTTTCCCCTTCAGTATTTTTATACATGGAATCCTTCCCAAGCACTCTTTAAATTTGTTAAAATCAAGTCTATTAAAGTCCAAGACTCTAATTCGATTTTTTTTGTACTCCTTGTGCTTGCATTGTGTTTAATTCCATTATTTGCATGGTCACTAACCCTGCCCAGGATTCCTGTAACTTCAGCCCTTTCTATTATTATATCTCTGTTAGTGAAAATTAAGTGAAGTATGGCTGACCCTCTAGTTCACCTTTTCCTTCTCTACCATCAAAAGTTAGAATTGATTAAATTACCCAGTGGATTGTCTATGTTCCCCCTTCATTTGCCAGCTTCCTTGCAAAATTGACAAAGAAACTACAGACATGCAACAGAAAACTCCTGACAATGATAAGATTAGGAAGGTTTTGCTATCAATTGTATAAATAGCTAAGCCAACTTTTACTCAGTGCCTTTCATTTGGACCTCTGTCCTAAGCGTGAGACTCTCTATCTCTGCAGGAATAAACATCTGAAAGTCACCTTCCTTGTTCCACTGTGATTGATTGGCCACTCACACCAGGAAAATAGAACCCAGCTGAGGTTCAGGCCATCAGATATTCTCACAGAATCCTTCAAATTTATAAATTAAAATTCTACAGAGCTAATCAGAAACCATACATACAGGAATATTTTTAAAAATGCAAGCATCCTTTTAAAATTAGTTTAATATCAAAATATTAATGCTGCCTCCTTAGTGAATTATTACCCAAGGAGCTAGATTGGACAAATCTGTTGATCTTTTATAGTACAAGGAGGATGAGATAGTTTCCCTCCTTCTCCTGTGGATTCTTTCCCCAAGGTTTGCTGGATCCTTGTTGGGACCCCATACCTGCCATGGTTGCAGTCTTGGAGCCGCCAGTGTGTCTTGGACCTTCTTCCTTCTCCTCCAGGATCTGGACAAATACGCAGCCTTCAAAGCATGGGTCAGAGTCATAAAGAGGATGTAAACGGAGTCACTATTTGCAATCCGGGTGCTTTCCCCTTTCTTTTGAGTTTCCACTGGAGCTTTTTGGCTGCATCTTTTCCGGGCTTTGACAGAAAAGATATGTTTTGACAAAGAACACTGAAAAGACTTCTTTTGAAACTGGTGATCTATAAAGGAATAGGGTTCAAAGACACCATATTTTGGACTCATTTTTTGCAGAAATTCAAAGCTCCAAATACTATGGATGTATTTGAGATATCCCCGATGAGACACTATATATTTTCCCAAAGTTGTGGTGATCCAGACTTTCCGTTCAATGGGTCCTGATATACTGCTAATTGTTAACTGGAAAGAACGAAATGTGCTTGAAATGATAATATAGTCTATGAAGTGAACAAAGACATTGACATGTCTCCATTTAGAGCTGGAAACTTGGAGGGGTGCTGGATGTCTAGTCATTGAGAACTGTTGTGGTATAATGACACAAATTCCATTCCTGACCAGCAAAGGAGGAAAAGTCCTCAGGAAATTCTCTCCCTCCTCTGTTTCTGGAGCAAGGAGACCAATCAAGGTCCATCTGAAATGGAGGAGCAATTGGACAATTGCAGGATACTGAAACCCTTCTTTGGGGAGCATCCGGTGGAAAAAAGGGAATTTGCTTTTATCACTCAGAGACTCTGAAGTAATTTTATCACTGATCTGAAAAAGCAATGAAGAATGCTGCATTATATTTGGATTCAGGTCAAGTCCAAAATATAAACTTTTAATAAATCCAACTTTGTTCTGATGAATGTATTAGAATAGTTTGTAAATTATCCATTGCTTAAAGTACTAAACACAAAATATTAAAAAGACTGTATATTAAAAATGAAATACAAGAAACAAATTAAGTAAAAAGAATAATAATTAAAATAAAACTTATATTTCTTTATCCCCTCTACAGTTTACTCACAATTAGATTCATGTGTGCAGATATGAACAGATATCTATTGTTTCAATGAAGGGCCATGTTAGATTTATTTTTGGAAGATTATAGAATCCAGATTCAGATTTTTCTCCAATTGTAGAAGAGAAAGGGAGATCACAGCTCCTCATATAATTTGACATTTGTATAATCCAAGTGGTCTTTAGTTGAAATTTTGTCTGTTCCAACTGTTGGATCCATCATGCACCCACTCACTTTACCAGGTAGGAAAAAAATGCCACAAACCTGTGCAACTTTGTAGGTGCCTACTAATGTTGACATCTGGATGGAGATCGCCCTGTCAGCTGCATCAACAAGAGTCAAAATGTTGTCCTTCCTTCCACAGCTGTAGTTGGGAACATTGGCTTCTCCAATAGAGAGCATGTCCAGCAAGGCATCTGAAGTGCCAAGTGTGGTCAAATAGTTCTCATGTATGTTGTAGCCAAGTGTGAGATTGTTCAGGAGCTTCCTGTTTTGGTTGACCATTTGAAAGAAGTAAATAAAGCATTCTATTCCTTTATTTCCATAAGATCCACTAGTGTGAAAAAAGTGGCCTGGTTAATAATAACAGTATCATCTCCATAATAAAATACCCCCTTTTTTTCAATTTCCTCCACTTTATCAACACATGACCATTGAATCTGAAGCCAATACTAATCCAAAACAAGAGACAAATGATAGTCACCCACCAACATTTAATATTTGTGACGGTTGAGAAAATGGGAAGGAGATATTCTTCCACCAGGGTTAAGAATCACAAATATTCCATTATTTATAGCTGTACTAATTTTCATTGGCCCAGTACTCAGTCTGAAAAATAATTCAATTGAGAACCATCATAAAAGGAAGGGGATATCTCATAGATAAATGCAATTCCAAAAGCAAGTCATCTTCTATTCCTATAAGGACCAGGTATTGAATATCAATGAGAATTATAAAAATATTCCAATGAGCTGGTCAGGATTAACTACAACAATCACGATTTTAAACAAAAGTATTCAAGTCATGAATTCTGGATTGGATGCGGAGAGGAAAATAACTTGGACTTCTTTTAGGTACTTTTTCTGCCCAACTTTTCATTTGTGTCTCTTCCTTCTCTTTAATGAAGAGATGGACTAGAGGTGATATGATAGCAGTGTTCCACTATCTCAGGGGCTGCCACAAAGAAGAGGAAGTCAAGCTATTCTCCAAAGCACCTGAAGGCAGGACAAGAAGCAAAGGATGGAAACTAACCAAAGAGAGAAGCAACCTAGAACTAAGGAGAAACTTCCTGACAGTTAGAACAATTAATCAGTGGAATAATCTGCCTCCAGAAGTTGTGAACAATACTAGACATTTTTAAGAAGAGACAGGACAGCCATGAAATGGTATAGGTTTTCCTGCCTGAGTAGGGTTTGGACTAGATGACCTCCAGGGTCCCTTCCAACTTATTATTATTATTATTATTATTATTATTATTATTATTATTATTATTATTATTATTGTTGTTGTTGTTGTTGTTGTTGTTGTTGTTGTTGTTGCTGTTGTTGTTGTTGTTATAAAATAAGACATGGAAATCTGACTGATAAACAAAATTAGTCAGGTCCTGAAATATAGGAATAAGTAGAATAAGAAGATAAGTATGAGAGTACTAGAACTGCAGATGGAAGGAATAGAATTCCATCACACTGAATAACTTACACGCTAGACTGACTATAAGGAGGTACATCGAAAGTCAACATGGTGCGCGCTATTGTTTCTGCACTGGTGACCATACTAATGAGATGTTCTCCTCGCCTGTAGTAGCTCCATGGTCTTTTTCTATTCAGCGGTTTCAAATTCAGTGAGCACTTTATTCTAAGCTTCCCAGAGACTGGCAATATCAGAAGCAGAAGCAGGAGGTCCATAGTTCATGAAGCTGAATCAATCCCCTGTTTCCAAAGAAGAGTTAGATTAATTCAAAGCACTCTCAGAGAATGGAATATCCAGTGGCTTTCACCATTCAGACAGAAACAAACTGATCTTCATCTGGAAAGGAGAGGAGGGTACATTCAACAGCACAGCCCCTGCCCAAGTCTTAAATCTTGTGCAAAACATTCAGCATGAGTAGAGGCTTTTATCTTTTTTTTTTTTTGATGCAAGATCTTTTCCATGTTGCTTCTGTCTGATGTTTACATCAAAGGCAGTCACTGCAAAAATAGCAGTAAACATCTCAAAGTCTGGGATCATGGTCATTACCATAACAATAATTTGTCCTCTGGGGCTTCTGAACTTTTTCCAGGGCTCCATGTACAGAGGGGCAGCTAAAAAAAAAAAAAGGATATTTTGTGAAATGTCACAGATACACCCCTGGGGACACTCTTCTATAGTGGTTGCCATCCTTTCTGTGAGGACATGTCCAAAAAGTAATGCTGGAAGAAGATACTCTAATACCCATGGAGTTGGCTTCTACTGTCCTCCATTGTGGTGTATTGTCTCCAGAAACTGCTGGGGAAGGTCACCCAGAGCTATGGAGCTTGGTGCCAGTCTAGGATGTGGACACTTAACTCTAGTGCTCTCTGTCCTCTTAACACACCAAGGAATTGCCCTTGAACCCTGCCTAATGTTAAGAATTTTCTTTTCTATGAGACCTCTCTATATATTAATCCTAAAATAGAGCTGATTTTAAAATTCCTTCAGCCTGAAGTGAAATTTTTATTTTCCTTCTCTTTTAGTTATATAATGTTTTGGATGAGAGCTGACTAAGAGGCAGGAAACAGACACTCTTAGACTGTATTGTTGGGTAAATAGGGAGAAATTTATAAAAAGGATGGATTTTTTTTCTTTTTGACTCTCCCACTTTTGTCTTTCTATTGAGATCCTTTATATTTTGACGTTTCTTAGTTTATTAAATTAAAAAAAATAGACGAGAGGTCTGTACCTGAAAGGGTGGCTGTGTGCCAGGACAAGAAGCAATGGATGGAAACTAATCAAGGAGAGAACTCCCCTAGAACTAAGGAGAAATTTCCTGATAGTTAGAACAATTAATCACTGGAATGGCTTGCCTTCAGATGTTGTGGGAACTCCATCACTAGAGGTTTTTAAGAAGTTTAGGTTTCCTGCTTAAGCAGAGGATTGGACTAGAAGACCTCCAACATCCCTTCCAACTTTTTTATTCTGTACTCTTTTGCTGCTGCCTTGGACAAATTTGATTTGAAAGTTGTGCCTAAGAATGCCATTTTCTCTCTCTCTCTCTCTCTCTCTCTCTCTCTCTCTCTCTCTCTCTCTCTCTCTCTCTCTCTCTCTCTCTCTCTCTCTCTCTCTCTCTCTCCCTCTCTCTCTCTCTTTCTCTCTCTCTCTCCCTCCCTCCCTCTCTCTCTCTCTCTCCCTCTCTCTCCCACACACACACACACAAATGTTTTCAGTTGCAACCATCAAAAGTTCCCCATTCTAGGCCAATTTATTATAATTATCAAAAATCTCTGCAATTTTTTCCCCTGTAAATAAGTTTATCATCCATAGAATCCTTCCTAAATTCTCTCTAAGCTGGATAGAATCAGCTGCTTTAAAGTGTCAGATTCATTATGTTCTATTATTTGTGCTTGCAAGTGATGATAGAAAAATTAAGAGACTGTGCCCACGTGACAGAAGAAAACCATCTAGGTGTATACAAGATAAAATGGTGCAATGCAATGTGAAGTTGAGTGCAAGGACTGTTTGGCACAGACTGTAGGAATTTGGACTAAAATCTAGAATTCCATGAAAAAAGCCACTTTTATCTCTCAAACAAACATTGAAAAAACTAAACTGGGCCAAAACCCATGTTACCTGGACAGAGGAACAATGGGACAGTTTTATTTGGAGTGATGAGACTTAGATCTCCCTGTTTGGTAGTGATGGCATAAAATACGTAAGGAGAAGAATCGGAGAAGATTTGCATCCTGATTGCATTACATGTACCGTGAAACACCCAGCCAGTGTTATGATCTGGGGTTGTATGACATCAAAAGGTGTGGGCAGAATTTGTGTGTTTAATGGGTTAGGGTTAGGGTTCACTCCATGGGAAGATGTTGTAAGGCCATAATTCATGCTAAAGGTTTCCCAACTAAGTATTAACTGACATGGTGATAATTTTTGTATATCTCATTTTTTTCTACATTTTTCACTTTTCTTCTTTATAACTGCTATTCTAATAGCAACTCCTTCATAAAAGTTATTGCATTACATTCTTGATTAAATTATCTTTGCACTGATATATAATTTTATGGTACTACTCCAAAAAAAGTGGTGTTATTAGCCATCAAACCACAAAAATACACTTTTCCCAAAAGGTTTCCACAATTTTGGAAACTATAGTGCTGTAGTGCTAGGGCAGACCATCAGCTGAAAAGTGATAAAGTGCACCTATATCCCAACCCTTTCAAGAAGGCAGAGACTATAAAAACGTCTTCTATAGCAGATTCTACACCTGAAGTCAGCAAATTTATCCACTACCTCAGCCCAGAGAAGCTGGAACTGGAGACAAATCCATGAAGAAGGTGAAAGTTCATCTGGAAAACTTTTTTTTTTAAATATATTTTATTAATTTTATAAATTTTAACAAAAATACATAAAATCCCAGAATAAAAACCTATTAAAAAACCTAGATATACAACTCAACATAATACATCCTCTTCCATCTTTCAACATACAAAAGTTTAAATACCTACACTTAACTATAGGTGTTGCCCGGATGGCACCCCCTACACCACATCCACCCTCTTTCTTCCTCCCTATCTTCTCCTACTTCCCCCTTCCTCCATCTCTCTCCTTCCCTTTCTCTCCACTTCATCTCTTCTGTTCCAACCTTCCTACTTCCCTCTCCCCTCTCTTACTCTTCCCTCTCACCCCCCTTCAGATGTAGTCCAGTGGTACTGTCCGAGCAACTCCTCTCTCTCAGTAAGCATTTTTTATTATATATTACAAGTATTACAGTTGAGTACAAAACAATCTAACAATCTAACGCCCTCCCCAACATACCCCCCCAGCTTCCCAAAGTGAGTACCGGGTAAACAAAATTAATATATAAATCCTAATAAAAATTTAACTATATGCTAAAAACAATTTCTTGGATTGATGTTTCCCTTGGATATACTCTATCCATTTTTTCCACTCCAACATATATTTTTCATTTGAGTGATCTTTCAAGTAAGCAGATACTTTGGCCATTTCTGCCAAATTTATAACTTTCAAAGTCCATTCTGCAATAGATGTTTATTTATTTATTATTAATTTTTTTTTATACCGCCCTTCTCCCGTAGGACTCGGGGCGGTTCACAACAGAGTAAAAACATAAAAACAATAAATATTTAAAAATAAATTAAATTAATATTAATACAAGGCTGTTACTAAAAACCAGTTAAAAACCCAATTTAAAACCCGAACAGCCTTGTTTAAAAATTTTAAAACCCGAGGAGATCTAGGCCAGGCCAGCTTGATTGAAGAGATGAGTCTTCAGTTCTCTTCTGAAGGTGCGGAGATCATGACATGTCCGGAGTTCTGGGGGGAGCTCGTTCCACATCGTCGGTGCCCCCACAGAAAAGGCTCTCCCCCTGGGCGCCACCTAGTAAATACCTAGTAAAAATACCTACTAATACCTAGTAAAAACAACTGTGGTGAAAATTCAATAGGTTTTTTCAGAATATTTTGAAGTATCCACCAAATCTTTATCCAGAAAGCCTTCATTTTTTTACAAGTCCACCGTACATGAAAATAAGTAGCATCCATACATTCACATCTCCAACATTTAGGTTGTAAATTAGGGTAAATTAGGGTAAATTAGGGTACATACATGAAATTTTTTTTGGATCCAAATGCCATCTATAAAACATTTTGTAAAAATTTTCTCTTAAATGTTGCGCTTGTGTAAATTTTACATTTTTCACCCAAATTCTCTCCCAAGTTTCCATCATGACTGGTTGTCCAAAATTTTGTGCCCACTTTATCATACAATCCTTAACTAATTCAGTTTCTGAATCAATTTCAATCAATGCATTATACAATCTTTTAATATGCATTAGCCTTTGATCTCTAATTTGTTTAATTAAGTTTTCATCTATTTGAGATAAACCAATCTTCTGATCTTTTTTCCATCTAGTCTGCAATTGTAAATATTGAAACCAAATAAGAATCATTCCTTCATCCCTTAAAGTGCTCAGGGGCTTCAGTTGTAAAACATTCCCTTCTTTAAGTAGGAGTTTCTCATATCGCACCACATCATGTAATTGTTCTCTATTTATATTCTCTATTGCGTGTCTGGGAACTGTCCAAACAGGAATCTTATCATTTAATTTATACTGATATTTTTCCAGACACGCAGCAGAGCATTTCTCAATAGGTGCTCTTTGAAACTCCTATCCAACTTCTTATCATAAACTAGATATGCATGCCAACCATATAATAAATCATACCCTTCAATATTCTATCATTAGTTAAATTGACCCAATCACTTATTGCTACTAAAACAGCTGCATCATAATATAACTTGAGATTAGGCATTTTCAAACCACCTCTTTCCCTTGTATCCTGAATTATTTTTAACTTAACCCTTGGTTTCTTCCCATTCCAGATAAATCTATTAATGCCCTTCTGCCACTCCTCCAAATTCGCATCTTTTTTGAGTATAGGTATCATTTGAAAGAGAAATAAAAATTTAGGTAATACATTCATTTTAACTGCTGCTATCCTACCCAGTATAGATAATTGAAGTTTCTTCCATTTTTCCAATTCTATTTGTACATTACTCCACAAGACTTCGTACTTATTTTTATATAACTTCCCATTGGAGGCTTCAATATCAATTCCTAAGTATTTAATTTTCTTAACTATCTCACATCCCGTTATTCTTTCCAATTCCTGTTTTAAATTAATATTTAAATTTTTAATTAACATCTTTGTTTTAGCTATATTTAATTTAAACCCTGATACCTTACCATAAAGTTTAATTATCTCCATCAATCTCTTAGCTGACTGTATTGGTTGAGTCAGTGTCACAACCAAATCATCTGCAAAGGCACGTATTCTATAGTCTTGTTGTCTAATCTCTATACCTTTTAAATCTTCTGCTCCTCTTATCTTATTCAATAAAACTTCTAAAGTTAAAACAAACAACAATGGGGATAAGGGACATCCCTGTCTGGTACCTTTCTCTATATTAAATGAATCTGTTAAGTCCCCATTCACAATCACCTGGGCTGTTTGTTTCTGATAAATCGCCAATATTGAATTAATAAACTGATCCCCCATTTGCAGCCTAACAATCAATTTTTTCAAAAACAACCAATTCAATCTGTCAAATGCTTTTTCCGCATCCAAAAACATAAGAACTGCGGGCACCTGAGTATTCTTCTCCAAATATTCTATTATGTTAATAAGTTGTCTAACATTAGTTTTCATCTGCCTCCCTTGTATAAAACCAGTTTGATCAGTATGAATTGTTTGTTGTAAAACTGTCATTAATCTATTAGCCATCACTTTTGCAAAAATCTTGTAATCCGTATTCAACAATGAAATAGGTCTAAAATTTTCTGGTTGAACATTATCTTGTCCCTCTTTAGGAATTAAAGAAACATAGGCTGTTTTCCATGAAGGTGGAACCTGACCCCCTTTTTGTATATTAACATATAACTCTCTAAGAGGTTCCACCATTTCCATATAAAGATGCTTATAATAATCCACTGTTAACCCATCAGTCCCAGGAGATTTTCCCATTTTCAATTGTTTAATCACTGAAATTATTTCTTCTGAGGTAATCAATGTATTTAATCTTTCTCTTTGTTCATTATTAATTACTGATATATTTTCATTTTGCAAAAATATCTATGTCATTCTCTTGTATCTTCTCCTCAGCATATAATCTAGAATAAAATTCTAAAAATGTTCTCTTAATAATTTCTTGTTGAAACACCTCTTTCCCTAAATGACTTCTTTCCCTCCGTTTTCACTGAGGAGGATAGAGAACATTTGCCTGCCACTGAATTAGTTTTCCCAGGGAGGGAAATAGAAGAATTAAACCTGATAGAGATAAACAAGGAAGATGTTCTTGCATGCCTTTCTAAACTAAACGTCAACAAATCGCCGGGTCCAGATGGCATCCACCCCAGAATTCTCAAGGAACTCAAGTGTGAAATTGCTGAACTTCTAGCTAAAATATACAATCTTTCTCTAAGATCAGGCACTGTACCGGAGGATTGGAGGGAAGCAAATATAACCCCGATCTTCAAGAAAGGATCCAGAGGTGATCCAGGAAACTATAGACCAGTCAGTCTAACCTCAGTTCCAGGCAAACTGATGGAAACCATTATTAAAGATAAAATTACAGGGCACATAGAAAAACAGGCATTGCTGAAAGAAAATCAACATGGTTTCTGCAAAGGCAAATCATGTCTTACTAACTTGTTAGAATTCTTTGAGGGTGTAAATAAATACATAGATAAAGGGGCCCCAGTTGATATTGTATATCTTGACTTTCAAAAGGCTTTTGACAAAGTCCCTCACCAAAGGCTCATAAAAAAGCTCTCCAGCCACGGAATTAGAGGACAGGTCTTGTCCTGGATTGGTAACTGGCTAAATTGTAGGAAGCAAAGGGTGGCAATAAATGGACAATTCTCCAGATGGAAAGAAGTGAGAAGTGCTGTACCCCAAGGTTCAGTTTTGGGGCCTTTACTTTTTAATTTATTCATCAATGATCTGGATGTAGAAGTTAATAGTGAGGTAGCCAAGTTTGCTGATGACACTAAATTGTTCCAGGTAGTGAAAAGTGAAACTGATTGTCGGGAGCTCCAGAAGGATCTCTCGAAATTGTGTGAGTGGGCAACAAAGTGGCAAATGCATTTTAACCTAAACAAGTGCAAAGTTATGCACATCGGGGCAAAGAACCCCAATTATACTTACCAACTGATGGGGACCAAACTTTCTGAGACAACCCAAGAAAGGGATCTTGGGGTTTTGGTGGACAGCTCGATGAAGATGTCAACCCAATGCGCAGCAGCAGTAAAAAATGCAAATTCCATGCTTGGCATGATTAGGAAGGGAATCGAAAATAAGTCAGCAAGTGTTGTATTACCTCTGTACAAATCGATGGTGAGACCACACTTGGAGTACTTTGTACAGTTCTGGTCACCGCACCTCAAGAAGGATATAATGGAACTGGAAAAGGTGCAAAAAAGGGCAACAAGAATGATCAAGGAAATGGAGCGCCTCCCTTATGAAACCAGATTGCAACGCCTTGGTCTCTTCAGCCTTGAAAGACGGCGTTTAAGGGGTGACTTGATCGAAGTGTATAAAATCATGCATGGGATAGAAAATGTGGATAGAGAAAAATTCTTTTCTCTATCACACAATACCAGGACAAGGGGGCACTCCCTAAAGCTTATAGCTAAGAAAGTGAGGACAAATAAAGGGAAATATTTCTTCACCCAGAGGGTCGTTGATTTATGGAATTCACTTCCTGAAGGGGTCGTGACAGCTGTCGGCCTTGACAGCTTCAAGGCAGGGCTAGATAGATTCATGGATGCAAAGTGTATTGGTGGTTATTAAAACAGATGTCCATGTGCCGCCTCTATGTTGGTTGAGGGAGGCAGGATTCCCTTGAGTACCATTTGTTTGGGGGTCAAGGGAAAGGGAGGGTTTTGCCTTCTCTTTCTGCTCAAGATCCCCATGTACATTTGGTGGGCCACTGTGTGACACAGAATGCTGGACTCGATGGGCTTTGGCCTGATTCAGCATGGCTCTTCTTATGTTCTTATGTTCTTATGTCCCTTTATACTCTATTTTTTCAATTATTCGGGATTTTTGTTTTTTCCTTAATATGTAGGCCAACCATCTGCCAGGAGACCCAGACATTGCAGAAGACCAGCATGCTGAATGTGATCAGCTTGGCTTCATTGAAGGGCCCAGGCAGATTCCTCGCCAGGAAAGCCACTGTGAAGCAGATGGCAGCCAAAAAGCCTATGTAGCCAAGAGCTATATAAAACATGGTGTCAGAGCCTTCATTGCATTGCAATAATTATTCCAAGTTGAGAGTGGAAGTCAGAGTCAGGGAATTGGGGAGAAATTCCAAGCCAGATAGAGCATATGAAAGTTTGGACAGTAGAACAAGAAAGGATGATAGAGTTGGCCAAGCTCTTCTCCACCCATCTCTTCACTCAGTTTCCTGGTTTTGCTGCAAAGCGAACTGTGATTGTTTTGGCCAACAATTGTTTTTTTTAATAAGCATGCGCAAGATGGAGGATGCTTTCCTGTAGGAGCAGCCGGGCTTCTGATGGGAAATGGCTAGAGACCCACCCCAGGGGTCGAGAAACATCTGGGACCCCGGGGATTTTGGCAGCGGAATATCTTAGCCTTTCAGAGACATGTCTGCTGACTCCCTCCCTGCCGAGAATGGACGAATCTGGATGATAACAGCATATGTTGGGTGATGTTAACAGCGTACCCCCCCCTTCGGCCCGCGGCCTGCGATAGAGGTGAGGAGCCTGCAGGGAGTTTGGGTGGGAGGCCGCTGCGGAAGAGAGGAGTTTAGCGACGGCCCCCTCCCCTCCCCCTCCCTCCCATTATGCGAGGGACGATCTGCGAAGGGACTGCTGAGAGGCTTCTGGCTTTGGGAGGCCACCGTGAAAGGGAACAGCTTGGCCCCTTCCTCCCTCCCTACTACCACATGAGTGAATGGCTGGGAAGGTAGCTGAGAGGCGTTGGCGCTGGAAGAGTTTGGCGCCCCCCCCACCATCATGCGAGGAGCCTGAAAAGAGAGGAGTTTAGCGACGGCCCCCTCCCCTCCCCCTGCCTCCCATTATGCGAGGGACGATCTGCGAAGGGACTGCTGAGAGGCTTCTGGCTTTGGGAGGCCACTGTGAAAGGGAACAGCTTGGCCCCTTCCTCCCTCCCTACTACCACATGAGTGAATGGCTGGGAAGGTAGCTGAGAGGCGTTGGCGTTGGGAGATCGCTGCAAAAGGAAGAGTTTGGTGGTCCCCCCCACCATCATGCGAGTTGGTAGTTTGGGAGGACTGCAGAGAACCGCAGGTGTTGAGGGAGCAGCATGGACCTGGAGGTGAGGGAAGCAACGTCGTTGAGATTGGACTGCCTGGCTCTCTAGCCAGACCCCATCGATGCACTTTATCTGACTGGCTGCGTACTCAAGAAGGACCCTTCTTGCATTGCGAGATTCCCCTCTCTCGCAATCATGGCCCTCTGTTTTACCAAGGGCCTATCTCGAGGACGGACTTTGGAGTCCTGAGAGATGGCATGTATTAAATAAGGGGCTTTGGGGTTTTTTAAACAAGTTTTTAATGAAAGTTTTAAGGGAGGGAAGGGGTGGGGAAGGGGTGTCTAGGGTGGGAGAAGGAATTGTTGGAGGTGAGCAAGAAGACAGGCCAGGCAACGGAAGGGGACGGAGTCCTGAGGGTGCAGATGGGGGGTTGATTAAGGCTAATTTAGTTCCTATTAGTACCATAAGCGGGAGGGGCAGGTATAGCGGGAGCAGGGGGCCGTATCATAATAAGGGAGTGCGCACCCACTGTTTACGAGTGGTTGTGTGCTCCGACCCCCAAGGCTCAACCGGTTCTCGGGGTTATCCAGAACCACAGGGCCCTGGCTGTAGGCTGGTGCTGTGCAACGCCAGGTCTGTGGTAAATAAGGCCCCCCTCATTCAAGATTTAATTTTGGAGGGGGGAGCAGATCTGGCGGGTATAACAGAGACCTGGTTGGGACCAGAGGGCGGTGTCCCTCTAGTGGAAATGTGCCCACCGGGTTTCCTTGCATTCCACCAGCCGAGAGCCCAGGGCAGGGGTGGAGGAGTGGCGGTCGTGATTAGGGAAGATTTTAGGCCGAGGGAGGTCACTGTTCCTCAGACGGCGGGCTGTGAATCCCTCCTGATGAAGTGGGACCTTGGGGGCCCGAGGGCGGTGTTGATTACGTACTTGGCTCCCTGCCACGTATCAACCTCCCTGCCCAAGCTCCTGGACATTATCGCCGCGGTGGTGGTTGAGGTCCCTAGGCTGATAGTTATGGGTGACTTCAACCTGCCGTCCGTGGGCGGGATGTCCGGTGAGGCTCGGGAGTTCATGGCTTCCATGACAGCCATGGACCTGGCCCAGGTAATTCAAGGCCCCACACACACAGGGGGGAACACGCTTGACCTGGTTTTTGTCTCTGGACAGTGGCTGAGTGGTCATAATATAGGGGATATAGTCATTGAACCCCTGTCATGGTCTGATCACTCTCTCCTACACCTGGACTTTCTGACCGTTGCACCCCACCGCAGGGAGGCGGAACCGGTGAGATGGTACCGCCCCAGGCGGCTGATGGAGCCTGAGCGATTCCAGGCAGAGCTTGGGCCAATTCCTGAGGTTCGGATACACGACTCGGTCGAGGAGCTGATGGCAGCCTGGGATAGGGCTGCGGCCGGCGCTCTAGACCGGGTCGTGCCTTTGCGGCCTCTAATTCGGCGTGCGTCTCGATCGGCCCCTTGGTATAATGAGGGGCTGAGAGAGATGAAACGCCGGAAAAGACGCCTAGAGAGCAGTTGGAGATCGAGCCTTGCCGAATCTGACCGAACACTGGTAAGAGACCATATTAGGTCCTACCTAGCGGCGATAAAAGCAGAGAAGTGTTCTTACTTCACTGCTCTTATCGCGTCATCAGATAACCGCCCAGCCTCCTTGTTTAGGGTGACCCGCTCCCTCCTTCATCAGGAGGTGAGAGGAGACCCCTTAGAGGGTAGAGCTGAGGATTTCGGAAAATATCTGCATGATAAAATCGCTCAGATACGGGAAGGCTTTGATTTCAACTGGGTGTGTCCGGTGGGAGAGACGGAGTCCGGTCTTGAGACTGTTATCTGGGCTGAGTTTGACCCCGTGACTTCCGAGGACGTGGACAGGTTGTTTGGGGGACTTAGGGCGACCACTTGTTCATTGGACCCGTGCCCCTCCTGGCTGGTGCTGGCATCCCGGGAGGTGGTACGAGGCTGGTTCCAGGTAATTATTAATGCTTCTTTAAGTGAGGGTGTCTTCCCTACCGCCTTGAAAGAGGCGGTAGTGAGGCCCCTCCTTAAGACGCCTACCCTGGATCCAGCTGTTTTATCAAATTATCGTCCTGTCTCCAACCTTCGCTTTCTTGTGAAGGTTGTCGAGAGCGTGGTTGCCAGACAGTTCCCACGACACCTGGAGGAATCGTTATACTTGGATCCACACCAGTCGGGCTTCAGGCCTGGCTACAGCATGGAAACAGCATTGGTTGCGTTGGTGGATGACCTCTGGCGGGCCCGGGACAGAGGTTGTTCCTCTGCTCTGGTGCTATTGGACCTCTCGGCGGCTTTTGATACCATCGATCATGGTATCATGCTGCAACGGTTGGAGGGGTTAGGTATAGGGGGCACTGTTTTGCGGTGGTTCGCCTCCTTCCTCTCCGGCCGGATGCAGTCTGTGTTGACAGGGGGTCAGAGGTCAACCCCGAGATCCCTTGTATGTGGGGTACCTCAGGGGTCGGTCCTCTCGCCCCTACTGTTCAACATTTATGTAAAACCGCTGGGTGAGATCATCCGTGGTTTTGGTGTGGAGTACCATCAGTACGCTGATGATACTCAGCTGTACATTTCCACGCCAAACCACCCCAACGATGCTCTTGCCGTGCTGACCCAATGCCTGGAGGCCGTGCGGGTCTGGATGGGGAAGAACGGGCTCAAGCTCAACCCTTCCAAGACCGAGTGGCTGTGGCTACCGTCGTCCCGGTTTAGTCAATTGACTCCTTTGTTGTCTGTTGGGGGCGAAACAATGGCCCCCGCAGAAAGGGTTCGCAATTTGGGAGTCCTCCTGGATTCACGGCTATCTTTAGAGGACCATCTGGCGGCCGTGGCCGGGAGGATGTTCTATCAGGTTCGCCTGGTACGCCAGTTGCGTCCCTTCCTAGACCGGGACTCGCTATGCACAGTTACTCATGCCTTCGTCACTTCCAGGCTGGACTATTGTAATGCTCTCTACATGGGGCTCCCCTTGAGGTGCACCCGGAGGCTTCAGCTGGCCCAGAATGCGGCCGCGCGGGTAGTGACAGGAGCGTCATGGCGCTCCCATGTAACACCGCTCCTGCGCGAGCTGCACTGGTTGCCAGTGGTCTTCCGGGTGCGGTTCAAGGTGTTAGTGACCACCTTTAAAGCGCTCCATGGCATCGGACCTGGATACTTACAGGACCGCTTACTGCTAGCAAATACCTCCCGCCGTCCGGTACGCTCCCACAGAGAGGGCCTCCTCAGGGTGCCGTCGGCCAGACAATGTCGACTGGCGACCCCCAGGGGGAGAGCCTTCTCTGTGGGAGCTCCAACGTTCTGGAACGAGCTCCCCCCCGAACTCCGTACGATGACGGACTTACGCACCTTCCGTCGGGAACTGAAAACTTTCCTTTTTCAACAGGCTGGCCTGGCATAGAAGCTCCGGCTCCAACCGGGTGAAAATGTTTTAGGGGGATTGTCTAATTTTTAGGATTTTTGTAATTTTTAGGATTTTAGGATTTGTATATATTGGGTTTTATAGATTTTATGGCCTAATTTGTTTAATTTATTTTTAAATATTTTAATTTTGTACATTTATATGTTTTTTAAATTTTAAGGCTGTAAACCGCCCGGAGTCCTTCGGGAGAGGGGCGGTATAGAAATTTAATAAATAATAAATAATAATAATAATAACAAAGAAGACACGGCTACTGAGAAGTCAATATGGAACACTGTTTGTTGAAAAAGAAAGGTGGCTTTTCTTGGCTGTCCAATAAAGAAAAAGGAGGACAAGAAGTAAAGCAGGAGGGAGACCAGGAGGATGTAGGAGAGGTCCCGGTTGTTGGCTTTCACAATAGGAGTTTCTAGATATTTAAGGAATATGATTAAAATGAAGCCTGTGATTAGGAACAAGAGTAGGGTAAAAGAGATCAGGATGATGCCCAGATTGTCCTCCTAGGACAGGAAGGTTATTCTTTTGGGGATACATTGGACTTGGTTCTTGGTTGGATATTGATCATCTGGGCACTTGGTGCATTTTTCACTATCTGAGAAAGCAAAAACAATAAGTGTGTTTTTATAATCTCATTTCACTTTTCAAGAAAGACTTCTTTGGATATAAATAAACATATATAACATTTATCTGGTTTCCCATTTCAGACCAAACTGGAAAGCTTACAACCCAGAATTAAAACCTAATATATGCAAGTGTAAAACCAAAGCAAAATAAACCTCAAAAGTTATACCTTGTCAAGCTACCCTTCACTGATGCAACTCAACTCATTATCATCCTGCAGACTCAGTCCTGTGGGTCCTCAGTCCCAATCCTGAGGGAATAACCAGGTCTCCAGAATGTTAGTTGGGAGGGGGCCTGTTGGATTTCAATGTGGATAAAATCCAACAGGCAGGAGCTGAGGACTGAGAACGTGGCAAGGAATGGACCTGGACCATGTCTATTGTACTTGCTAAGTGCACAATTACATGTTATTAGCCATCAAACCTCAAAAATACACTTTTCCCAAAAGATTTCCACAATTTTGGCCACTACTGTATGTAACATATTTGTTCTTAGTTTCCAAAAAAGAAAACAAAAAGAAATGCACGTTGTTAGTTGTTATATCTATTCATTGACAGGAAATACTCTTTATTCAAAGGAGGGGAAATTCCTCTATTCTCTGGTATGTTCTAGTGTTCAATATCCCACTTTTTGTGAAATCAAGTGCAGGACCCCACACAAATAATCAGGTAGTCCCTTCTGACCCTAGTGCAGTCTGACTTGGATCTTGGATCTGGTGTTGGTCCCATTGAAAAGATAGCATAGTGGGAACTAATTTGACAATAGAATAGGATAATAACAAAATTGGAAGGGACCTTGGAGGTCTTCTAGTCCAGCCCCCTGCTCAAGCAGGAAACCCTAATCTATAATGGATTTAAGCAGCCCAAACCTGGTCAGAGTTATCCATGTCTGTCTTTCACCCTATTGGGATGAGCAAACACAAATAATAGAACATAATGAATCTGACACTTTAAAAGAGCTGCTTCTATCCAGCTTAGAGAGAACTTAGGAAGGATTCTATGGATGATAAACTTATTTACAGGAAAAAATAGCAGAGATTTTTGATAATTATAATAAATTGGCCCAGAATGGGGAACTTTTGGTTGTTGCAACCGAAAACATTTGTGTGTGTGTTTGTGTTTGTGTGTGTGTGTGTGTGTGTGTGTGTGTGTGTGTGTGTGTGTGTGTGTGTGAGAGAGAGAGAGAGAGAGAGAGAGAGAGAGAGAGAGAGAGAGAGAGAGAGAGAGAGAGAAATAAACCTTTCATCTATTTTTTAATTTAATAAAGTAAGAAACTTCAAAATATAAAGGATCTCAATAGAAAGACAACAAAGGGAGAGTCGAAGGGGAAAAAATCATCCTTTCTATAAATTTCTCCCTATTTGCCCAACAATACAGTCTAAGAGTGTCTGTTTCCTGCCTCTTAGTCAGCTCTCATCCAAAACATTATATATCTAGAAGAGAAGGAAAATAAAAATTTCACTTCAGGCTGAAGGAATTTTAAAATCAGCTCTATTTTAGGACTAATATATAGAGAGGTCTCATAGAAAAGAAAATTCTTAACATTAGGCAGGGTTCAAGGGCAATTCCTTGGTGTGTTAAGAGAACAGAGAGCACTAGAATTAAGTGTCCACATCCTAGACTGGCACCAAGCTCCATAGCTCTGGGTGACCTTTCCCACCAATTTCTGGAGACAATACACCACAATGGAGGACAGTAGAAGCCAACTCCATGGGTATTGGATATCTTCTTCCAGCAATACTTTTTGGACATGTCCTCACAGAAAGGATGGCAACCACTATAGAAGAGTGTCCCCAGGGGTGTATCTGTGACATTTCACAAAATATCCTTGTTTTCTAGCTACCCCTCTGTACATGGAGCCCTGGAAGAAGTTCAGAAGCTCCAGAGGAAAAATTATCACTATAGTAATGATCATGATCCCAGACTTTGAGATGTTTACTGCTATTTTTCCAGTGACTGCCTTTGATGTAAACATCAGACAGAAGCAACATGGAAAAGATCTTGCATCAAAAAAAAAAAAAAGATAAAAGCCTCTACTCATGCTGAATGTTTTGCACAAGATTTAAGACTCGGGCAGGGGCTGTGCTGTTGAATGTACCCTCCTCTCCTTTCCAGATGAAGCTCAGTTTGTTTCTGTCTGAATGGTGAAAGCCACTGGATATTCCATTTCCTGAGAGTGCTTTGAATTAATTTAACTCTTCTTTGGAAACAGGGGATTGATTCAGCTTCATGAACTATGGACCTCCTGCTTCTGCTTCTGATATTGCCAGTCTCTGGGAAGCTTAGAATAAAGTGCTCACTGAATTTGGAACCGCTGAATAGAAAAAGACCATGGAGCTACTACAGGCGAGGAGAACATCTCATTAGTATAGTCACCAGTGCAGAAACACTAGCCAGCACCATGTTGATTTTCCATGTACCTCCTTATAGTCAGTCTCGCGTGTAAGTTATTCAGTGTGATGGAATTCTATTCCTTCCATCTGCAGTTCTAGCACTCTCATACTTATCTTCTTATTTTACTTATTAATATATTTCAGGAGCTGACTAATTTTCTTAATCAGTCAGATTTCCATGTCTTACTTTATAACAACAACAACAACAATACTAATACTAATACTAATACTGATACTGATACTGATACTGATACTGATACTGATACTGATACTGATACTGATACTGATACTGATACTGATACTGATACTGATAATAATAATAATAATAATAATAATAATAATAATAATAATAATAATAATAATAATAAAGTTGGAAGGAAACTTGGTGGTCATCTAGTCTAAACCCTACTCAGGCAGGAAAACCTATAACATTTCAGACAAATGGACGTTCTGTTTCTTCTTAAAAATGTCAATATTGTTGAACAGTATTGTTCACAACTTCTGGAGGCAGATTATTCCACTGATTAATTGTTCTAACTGTCAGGAAGTTTCTCCTTAGTTCTAGGTTGCTTCTCTCTTTGGTTAGTTTCCATCCTTTGCTTCTTGTCCTGCCTTCAGGTGCTTTGGAGAATAGCTTGACTCCCTCTTCTTTGTGGCAGCCCCTGAGATATTGGAACACTGCTATCATATCCCCTCTAGTCCATCTCTTCATTATAGAGAAGGAAGAGACACAAATGAAAAGTTGTGCAGAAAAAGTACCTAAAAGAAGTCCAAGTTATTTTCCTCTCCGCATCCAATCCAGAATTTATGACTTGAATACTTTTGTTTAAAATCGTGATTGTTGTAGTTAATCCTGACCAGCTCATTGAAATATTTTTATAATTCTCATTGATATTCAATACCTGGTCCTTATAGGAATAGAAGATGACTTGCTTTTGGAATTGCATTTCTTTATGAGATATTCCCTTCCTTTTAAGATGGTTCTAGATTGAATTATTTTTCAGACTGAGTACTTGGCCAATGAAAATTAGTACAGCTATATTAGTACAGCTACTTCCCATTTTCTCAACAGTCACAAATATTAAATGTTGGTGGGTGACTATCATTTATCTCTTGTTTTGGATTAGTATTAGCTTCAGACTCAATGGTCATGTGTTGATAAAGTGGAGGAAATTGAAAAAAGGGGGGTATTTTATTATGGAGATAATGCTGTTATTATTAACCAGGCCACTTTTTTGACACTAGTGTACCTTATGGAAATAAAGGAATACAACGCTTTATTTACTTCTTTCAAATGGTCAACCAAAAAAGGAAGCTCCTGAATAATCTCACACTTGGCTACAACATACATGAGAACTATTTGACCACACTTGGCACTTCAGATGCCTTGCTGGACATGCTCTCTACTGGAGAAGCCAATGTTCCCAACTACAGCTGTGGAAGGAAGGACAACATTTTGACTCTTGTTGATGCAGCTGACAGGGCGATCTCCATCCAGATGTCAACATTAGTAGGCACCTACAAAGTTGCACAGGTTTGTGGCATTTTTTTCCTACCTGGTAAAGTGAGTGGGTTGGTAGTGGGTGCATGATGGATCCAACTGTTAGAACAGACAAAATTTCAACTAAAGACCACTTGGATTATACAAATGTCTAATTATATGAGGAGCTGTGATCTCCCTTTCTCTTGTACAATTGGAGAAAAATCTTAATCTGGATTCTATAATCTTCCAAAAATAAATCTAGCATGGCCCTTCATTGAAACAATAGATTTGTGTTCATATCTGCACACATGAATCTAATTGAGGGTAAACTGTAGAGGGGATAAAGAAATATAAGTTTTATTTTAATTATTATTCTTTATACTTAATTTGTTTCTTGTATTTCATTTTTAATATACAGTCTTTTTAATATTTTGTGTTTAGTACTTTAAGCAATGGATAATTTACAAACTATTCTAATACGTTCATCAGAACAAAGTTGGATTTATTAAAAGTTTATATTTTGGACTTGACCTGAATCCAAATATAATGCAACATTCTTCATTGCTTTTCCAGATCAGTGATAAAATTACTTCAGAGTCTCTGAGTGATAAAAGCAAATTCCCTTTTTTCCACCGGATGCTCCCCAAAGAAGGGTTTCAGTATCCAGCAATTGTACAATTGCTCCTCCATTTCAGATGGACCTTGATTGGTCTCCTTGCTCCAGAAACAGAGGAGGGAGAGAATTTCCTGAGGACTTTTCCTCCTTTGCTGGTCAGGAATGGAATTTGTGTCATTATACCACAACAATTCTCAATGACTAGACATCCAGCACCCCTCAGGGTTTCCAGCTCTAAATGGAGACATGTCAATGTCTTTGTTCACTTCATAGACTATATTATCATTTCAAGCACATTTCTTTCTTTCCATTTAACAATTAGCAGTATATCAGGACCCATTGAAAGGAAAGTCTGGATCACCACAACTTTGGGAAAATATATAGTGTCTCATCGGGGATATCTCAAATACATCCATAGTATTTGGAGCTTTGAATTTCTGCAAAAAATGAGTCCAAAATATGGTGTCTTTGAACCCTATTCCTTTATAGATCGCCAGTTTCAAAAGAAGTCTTTTCACTGTTCTTTTTCAAAACATATCTTTTCTGTCAAAGCCCGAAAGCGATGCAGCCAAATTGCTCTAATGGAGACCCAAGAGAAAAAGGGCAGCATCCGGATTGCAAATAGTGACTCCGTTTACATCATCTTTATGACTTTGGCCCATGCTTTGAAGGCTGCATACTTGTCTAGATCCTGGAGGAGAAGGAAGAAGGTCCAAGACACACTGGAGGCTCCAAGGCTGCAACCATGGCAGGTATGGGGTCCCAACAAGGATCCAGCAAACTTTGGGGAAAGAATCCACAGGAGAAGGAGGGAAACTATCTCATCCTCCTTGTACTATAAAAGATCAACAGATTTGTCCTATCTAGTTCCTTGGGTAGTAATTCACTAAGGAGGCAGCATTAATATTTTGATATTAAACACTACTAATTTTAAAAGGATGCTTGCATTTTAAAAAAAATATTCCTGTATGTATGGTTTCTGATTAGCTCTGTGGAATTTTAATTTATAAATTTGAAGGATTTTCTGAGAATATCTGATGGCCTGAGCCTCAGCTGGGTTCTATTTTCCTGGTGTGAGTGGCCAATCAATCACAATGGAACATGGCAGGTGACTTTCAGTTGTTTATTCCTACAGAGATAGAGAGTCTCACGCTTAGGACAGAGGTCCAAATGAAAGGCCCTGAGTAAAAGTTGGCTTAGCTATTTATACAATTGATAGCAAAATCTTCCTAATCTTATCATTGTCAGGAGTTTTCTGTTGCATGTCTGTAGTTTCTTTGTCAATTTTGCAAGGAAGCTGGCAAATGAAGGGGGAACTTAGACAATCCACTGGGTAATTTAATCAATTCTAACTTTTGATGGTAGAGAAGGAAAAGGTGAACTAGAGGGTCAGCCATACTTCACTTAATTTTCACTAACAGAGATATAATGATAGAAAGGGCTGAAGTTACAGGAATCCTGGGCAGGGTTAGTGACCATGCAAATATTGGAATTAAACACAATGCAAGCACAAGGAGTAAAAAAAAAAATCGAATTAGAGTCTTGGACTTTAATAGACTTGATTTTAACAAATTTAAAGAGTGCTTGGGAAGGATTCCATGTATAAAAATACTGAAGGGGAAAACAATCCATGAAGCTTGGAAAACTTTGAAAAATAGTATTATAAAAGGCCAGCCTAGCACAATACCAATCAAGAGGAAAAATAAAAGATCTCAAAAGAAATCAAGATGATTGTGCAAAGAACTCTATGATAAACTGAAAGACAAAAGGGAAAGAATAAAAAGTGTAAAGAGGGGCACATAACTAAGACAGAATATCAGCAAATAGCCCGAACCTGCAAAGATGAAGTCAGGAAAGCTAAAGCTCAAAATGAACTAAGGCTTGCAACAAATATTAAAAATAAAAAGAACAACAACAAATGCTTCTATCCGCATGTACAAAGAAAAAAAAAATCAAGGAAACTAGTGATCCATCAATGGGAGAAAATGGCAACACAGTGATGAGGAGCAAGAAGAAAGCGGAACTCTTTGACCCTTTTTTTTTGCATTTCTCTTAACATAAGTGGAACCCCCCTCCAAAAAAGGTAAAATGCAAATTAGGAATGCAAGTCAAAATGATCAAGAAGATGGTAAGACACTCTAGAGTTCAAATTGCCAGTACCAGATGGTTTACAACCCAGGGCACTGAAGAAGCTTGCAGACATAATCTCAAAACCAATGATTCTTATCTTTGAAAGATCCTGCAGCGGGGGGGGGGGGGAACTACCATATGATTGGCAAAGGGCTAATGTAGTTTCTGTCTTCAAAAAAGGAGAAAAAAACCACTATGGGTTCTGGTGGGCTTAAAAGGTTTAAATGAAGTTTTTTGCAATGGTTTATTCTCCCATCTTGTTTCAATTTATTTTCTGAACATTTCATTACCAATCTAGGTAACATCATTAGCAGGATTTTCTTGTCCTATTCTCTTTAGGTAATAAAAATACTGTGTGCAAGTGTGGTCAGTTGGTCATGCAATTAGCTGTTCATTTGGAACTATATTTAAATTATCAGCAGCTGATTGGTTCTCTTGTTGATTGGCAGATCAAATAGTCTGTTTTTTAAAATATTCATATGCTTGGATCTAGATCAATACGCTTGTTAATTGCTCCTTTGGTAGACTACCAGGCTTCAATAAATTCACATGTGTGGAAGGGGTTGGCATGCCCCATGGTTTTTCTTCCTTTCCAATCAAACTGGTGATGTTTATTATCAATGTGGTTTGAGATGAGGGATTTTTGATCGAGTTATAGTCTGCGTATAGTACAGCATAGACTGGGTAAGCTTGGAGAGCAAACCACTGCGAAAATCTAAAACCCGAGCTACTGTACAAGTATTGTCTATTATTTTAAATGAAGCTTCCGTACATTTGTTTCTGATGTGTCCCTCTCTTCTGCACTTGAAACAATCTGGGAGTTCTTATTAAAACGTTCCCACTTCTTTGCATTGGAAACACCATGGCTGTCAGTCTGGTAGCCAGGGTCCCTTTGATTGTTCTGTAGGGTAGCAAACATGTCTCTTATGTGGTCAGCTCAGCCCTTTCAGAGATCGCTTCACTATTTAGTATTTTCTGAATGTTTTTTTTTCTGAGTGGGCAACATTGTATCTCCAGAATGAACATTGTATCTCCAAAATGAAACATAATTTCCTTAGGTTTGGACCTGCAACTGTTTTAGTGGAGAAAAAGTTGGGAAGCTTCTTGCTTAATTCTTATGGGGATTCTTTGGAATGGTAAGACGGGAGGGGGGCGGTATTTGGTTTCTGGGGAGGAATTTTCAATTCAATACATATTTTGTCAATATATGATTGACAAATTTTGCTGAATCATTTTTCTTCACTTATGAACTTAGTAGTAATTAAGATTCATACATGAAAATATCACATGGTGTCAGAAACAAATGGGTGTACTTTTAAAATTCTTGGATTTTTCCATTGTAGTTCCACCCCTTTCTGGAGAAGAATGAATTCTACAATCTTTCCCATTTGAAACTGTACTTGGACCAAAATGGAGAAGGAGCTGCAGATATGGACATCCAGTGCTGGATAGTTTCACCCAGTGGGAAATTGATCAGAAGGAAACTGGGAACTATTGAAAGACAGAAACCTATTATAAACCAAAAGGCTCTTTCATTGCTAAAGTTGCTCAACAGGGTAGGTAAAATATTGCACTGTTCTCTGTTTCTTCTAAAAATTACGACTCATTTCAAATGGGTGAATTCTAGTCACACTGGTGGATGATCTTCAGTGGGAGTTGAATGTATGAAGGATATATGAATGTATGTACAGTTTTCTTAGAGTACTTGAGGGGAAAAGGGCTTCAGTAGTATTCACAAAGGTGTCCCCCAGAGGTTAGTATATGGAACACTCTTTTAAACTGATTCAGCCATGTTTAACATCCGATACTGTGTGATTATTCTTTAGGTTAAAAACCATGGTTCTTATATCTTCTATAAGTCAGAATCTTCTTCAGACTGGTGAGAAACCCTCAAGTGCTGGCATTTGTGCTTCAACTAGCCACTGGTTCTTTTAACCATTGTATGCATTAAGTTTTCACTGAATGAGATGAATATACTCATAACTGGTTGGAGGTCCTGTTGGTCCATGTGGGAAATAAGATGCAGATCTGAAAGACAACGTTTATTTGTTTGAAGAAAGCAAAGTTCACATTCTGGACAAAGAGGACCACTGGTTTGAAAGAGGGGTCAAAGAGACCATCTATATTAAAACTGAACAGCCCTCTCTCAATAGTGAGTGAGGGATACAGCATCCCCTATCGATTTGCCACACAATTCTTTCAGCAGTCCCAAGAAGGTTCCACATCCATTTGCATTTTGATTCAGGTGATTCTGAGGATACAGATAACCCCCCAAGTGTCCTCAACCACTCTCAGAGAGTTAATGACCAGATGACTGGAAATAATATTAATATTTCCATTCCCCACCATTCAGTCAGGACTGAAAAAGCATCTTGGATCAGAAGCAAAATATTTTCAAGGAAAAAAAATAAAAAGTCAATTTTCCTTTGGGACAAAATATGCCTGACTTACCGTCTTGGAGGGACATGTTCTCATGGCCTCAGCTCTATCTCATCTCACTTCAGTTTCAGTCTTAGTTCACCAACATGGAAGCCAAATCAAATAAAGAAATAAATGTATAAAGAAAGAAAAAAAAACATCTCCTTTAAGGTTAACAGCTCTAATTGGTAAGGAATTTCTACTTTATACCTTAACTGAAGAATAGTTTTGAATTATTATCAAAGGGGACTAGCTCTGCAATATTTGATATACTCCAGAAGAAACCTTTCCAGATTCAATTAGTCAGAGATTTCTTTCTTCATCAGAGATTTGTTGTGTTTTAACAAATCTAATAGAATAGAATATATTATAATAATGTTTCTTTTCTAAAATTTAATATAACTTCATCATACTTTATATTAACGGATATATGAAGAATGGAAGAATACATCTTAATGCAACCATAAAGAGTAGAGTAGAGTAGAGTAGAGTGTAATGTAGAGTAGAGTAGAGTAGAGTAGAGTAGAGTAGAGTGGAGTGGAGTGGAGTGGAGTAGAGTAGAGTAGAGTAGAGTAGAGTAGAGTAGAGTAGAGTAGAGTAGAGTAGAGTAGAGTAGAGTAGAGTAGAATAGAGTAGAGTAGAATAGAATAGAATAGAATAGAATAGAATAGAATAGAATAGAATAGAATAGAATAGAATAGAATAGAATAGAATAGAATAGAATAGAATAGAATAGAATAGAATAGAATAGGTCTTCTAGTCCAGGCCCTGTTCAAGCAGGAGAACCTATACCTTTTCAGACAAGTGACTGTCTAGTCTCTTCTTAAAAACCTCCAGTGATGGAGCGTCCATGATTTCTGAAGGCAAGCTGTTCCACTTGTTAATTGTCCTCAGTGTTAGGAAATTTCTCTTTAATTCCAGGTTACTTCTCTCTTTGGCCAGTTTCCAACCATTGTTTCTTATCCTGCTCTCTGGTGCTTTGGAGAATAATTTGATGCCCTCTTCTTTGTAGTAGCCCCTCAATACTAGAATACTGCTATCATGTCACTCCTGTTTCTTCTTTTCTTTAGACTAGCCAAACCCAAGTCCTACAGCCACTCTTCATGTGTTTTAATCTCCAGGCCATTTTAGTTGCTCTTCTCTGAGCTTTTTCCAAAGTCTCAACATCTTTTTTGTAGTATGGTGGCCAAAATTGCTTGCAGTATTCCAGGTGTGGTCTTACTAGGATTTTATAAAGTGATACTAATACTTCACATGATCTTGATTCTATGCCTCTTTTTATACAACCCACGATTGTATTCGTTGTTTTGGCGGCGGCTGCACACTGCTGGCTCATAGTCAAGTTATCATCTACTAGAACTCCAAGGTCCCTCTCACAGTAACTGTTTTTGAGCCAGGTCTCACCTAATCTGTAATTCTACCTTTGATCTTTTCTGCCTAAATGTAAACTTTGCTTTCTTCCACAAAGAAGAAGCCACTACTTGTTATTTAATTTGAAAATCTTTTCTCATTTCCTTCCTCCCACACTTTATTGGGTAGAAAAGACCTTTATTGCCATGAGATATGCCAGAAGTAAAAGGCAAGAACTATATGAATCTTTCAGTGGTTGTATCTCCTGCAATCATTTGGAACTAGTTAGAGAATTCATATTTCTTCAGGTGAAGCCCAGAGAGACGACTCAACTAAACTTCATAGCTACCTCCATTTTCCATGGATGCTTAGTCCAGATGCATTTTCTTTGGCATTCCTTCTTTTTTTCCTTAGCCTTTACCTCAATCCCAATGTGTGGAAAATTGTCATCCTGGATTTGTCAAGCGGAAGCGAGAAGGAGAGCTAATTTGTTGCTATGACTGTGTTCCTTGTCCAGAGGGGACCATCTCCACTCAGGAAGGTGGGTGATACCAAAGGAAAGATCAGATATATGAGATTCCTCTGCTTTTTATTTTGAATCTCTCTTTCCTCCTTTGTCTTTTTATGAATATCTGAATTCTTTGAAACTTGAGGAATTGTGTTAGATCCATCCTTTAAAACTGCATCTTAAAAAATCCTCCTGGTATTAATTGTGTTCCAAAGAGGTTATAGTACATTAGTACTATAGTACTAATATACATATAGTACATAGAAGGATAGTACATTAAAGAAATGTTTCTTTTGGGTTTTGCAGATACAGAAAAATGCACCAAATGTCTGGATGATAAATATCCAAATAAGGATCGTTCACAATGTATCCCAAAAGCTATATCCTTCCTGTCTTATGAAGAAAATCTGGGAATCATCCTGATCTCTTTTGCCCTGCTCTTGTTCCTAACCACAATGTTTGTATTAATCATATTCATTAAATACCGAGAAACTCCCATTGTCAAAGCCAACAACAGGGACCTCTCTTACATCCTTCTGATCTCCCTCCTGCTTTGCTTCTTGTCTTCTTCTCTCTTCATTGGTCAACCAAGGAAAGCCACCTGCATTCTCCAACAAACAATTTTCAGCATCATCTTCTCAGTTGCCATTTCTTCTCTCTTGGCGAAAACCATCACAGTAGTGCTGGCTTTCCTGGCCACAAAACCAGGAAACCGAGTGAAGAGTTGGTTGGGGAAGAACTTGGCCAACTCCATCATCCTTTCTTGTTCTGCTGTCCAAATTATCATCTGCTCCATCTGGATGGGACTATCTCTTCCATTCCCTGACTCTGACTTCCACTCTCAGCCTGGAATCATCATCCTGCAATGCAATGAAGGCTCTGTTGTCATGTTTTACATCACCCTTAGCTACATGGGCTTCTTAGCTGCCATTTGCTTCACGGTGGCATTCCTAGGCAGGAATCTCCCTGGGGCTTTCAATGAAGCCAAGCTGATCACCTTCAGCATGATGGTCTTCTGCAGTGTCTGGGTGACTTTTGTGCCCACCTACCTGAGCACCAAAGGAAAATACATGGTGGCTGTTCAGGTCTTCTCCATTTTGGCCTCCAGTGCTGGTCTTCTGGGCTGCATCTTCATCCCCAAGTGTTACATAATCATTCTGAGGCCAGACCTGAATAAAAAGGAACAGCTTATGACCAGAAGAAATGTAGAAATGTAGAGACATGAGAATGTCAACTCTCAACATGTTCCAAGAGCCCAAACCTAGAACAATGTCCAAGCTGTTCTCCATTTTTTTTGCTTCAGAACACTAAAGGGCAACTGGCAGATAGAATTGTGAGGGAAGTTATTTCTTGAAGTAGTGGGAGAATATTAAGAAGCTGGAAGGATTGCATGTGGCAACCATGACATCCTTGTTTCTCAGTACATTTTACCAAAACTGCTATTGCAAATGCCACTGATATGTTTATTTTTATTTAGACAATAACTCTTTCTTGAGGATAATAACAGTATATCAGTGGGAAAATAACTTGAGGCTTGCTAATTATGAATATTCATGCTTACATCATGTATTAAATATGCATATGTACTATTATCATTTTGTCCTCCTTTCCCAAAATGTATCAGTATGAGTGCATCCTTTTGTCTGTAGGATTTCCTCCCACTATTTTCTGGAGGGAAATTCCTTGAGTGTCCACTGAATAAAGAATAACTGCAGTGAACCTTGATTATTGCATTTTTGGGGGGTCCTGTATTTTTTTCCACAGAAACTGGTGTCAGCAATTAGATTCACAATCTTCCTGCTACTCCCAGGGACAACAGGTCGGGTGTCCTGTAGGATGGTTGCTTTGAGATTGATCCCATAACCCTTTCCACTTCCAAATAATGGCACCATTTAAGGAGGCTGTATAAGGCAACAATCTGTGTATAAAAATCCATTTTTCTAGTGAGGGTTGTGAATCATTTATGTATGGTCTCATGCTCACATCCCATCTGAGGTATAACTGGAGGTTTCCAGAAAACAAGGCAGAATTTGGCTTAGGAGTGATACTTTGCTGGGAGGAAATTGCAAAATAGTGGTTAAGCAGATTTTGATTGGTGAATGAATGTTTCTCAGATAAACAGATAAGCCTGAAGCGAGTCAAGGCTGGGAGTTTGCCTACTGCTTTCACTCCTACCTCCAGAGCAGGGGTGTCAAACTCGCCATGTCATGTGATGTGTCCCATCGTATTTTGACTTTTTCCCCATTGCTTGAACTGAGGTGGGCATGGTTTTGGCATGAGGCATCTGGCCCACGGGCTGGCAGTTTGACACCCCTGCTGTAGAGGCTATGAAAGAAAGGCAGTGTGTGAAATTGAAACGAATCATAAATAGATTTTCCTCCTCCATTGGAAGAGAAAAATCCTTACCCATGAATCCAAGACTACAGTAATCAGTGCAGGGAAAAAAAGGAAAGGCCAGCCAGAAATAACCCCCAGTTCCACATGTGGACAGAGATCATGCAGATAAGTAAATCTGAATAAGGAATGTCAGAATCTCTGGGAGGAAGGCAAATGAGGAATTTGCAAACCTAAGGAGTCTTCCAGGAGGATCCACAAGAGGTTCCTGCTGGTTTATGCAACCAGGTGTTGAGCAATGGAAATAGTAAAACCCAATGGTCATCCTGTGTACAGGGAAAATTGACAAATACACAATATAGAACAATAGCTTTGGAAAGGACCTTGGAGGTCTTCTAGCCCAATCCCCTGGTCAAGCAGGAAACTTTATACCATTTCAGACAAATTGTTGTCTAATCTGTTCTTGAAACCCTCCAGTGTTGGAGCACCTACAACTACTGAAGGCAAATTATTACACTGGTTGGTTGTTCTTACTTTCAAGAAATTATCCTTAGTTCTAGGTTGTTTCTCTCTTTGTTCAGTTTCCATCCATGGACTGCTGGCTCCTGTTGCCTTACAATTCTTAATTTCAAATATTTCTTTTCAGGATGTGTTTGGTGGCTGCAGAGTTGGAGTGGAATTTCAATTGGAAACATGTGGGGATTAAATTTTGATCTCAGCAGTTGCTTCCAATTGAAATTCCACTCCAACTCTGCAGCCACCAAACGCATCCTGAAAAGAACAGAATTGGCCGTAATCAGAAATGAACTTCACACAAAAAGATTCCTCCTAGACCGAATCAACAAAGATCTCCTCACACTTCACCTCAAACTCAGCAACAAGATCCACCCTGCACTTTGGGAAAAATCCAAACAACTCGCCGTCTGGAGGGCCGAAACACAGACCACCCTCAAGACAGACACACAAACCAACAAACTCCGAAGATTACAAGAACACCAGAAACAAACCCCTCCTCCCTCACAGCCACACATGAAACAAACAGTGCATAACATCTCAGATAGGATCCTCACCAAAGCCGAAACCAATGTCCTTTCCAAAGGATTCAACTTTGCAGTCGCTCCCAAACACATCCCCACTGAAACCATTATATGCGGAGTTGAAACCAGCCTGACCAAAATCAACCCCGACGACGCTAACAGAATCAGACTCGAAATCACCAACATACTCTGCACCAGCAAGCCACCCAAAAGCAACTTACCCAAAGAGGAACAGACAGCACTACTTAACCTGAAACAAGACACCACCATAATAATCCTACCAGCAGACAAGGGCAACGCCACGGTGGTCATGAATACATCTGACTACCAAACCAAATTAACCAACCTACTCCAAGACTCCACATACAAACCCCTAAACACAGATCCCACCACCTACCTGGAAAAAACCACTAGATCCAAAATAAAAGCCTCCCCCATTAGCGAAGAGATCCAGCAAAGAATCATTCCCAGAGAGAAATCATCCAGATGCCCTAAGCTCTATGGTCTCCCCAAGATACACAAAGAAGGAACCCCACTTAGACCCATAGTCAGCTCCATAGGCTCACCTCTACAAAACCTAGCCAAATTTCTCGCCAAACAACTACAGCCCCATGCAGAATCCATCACCTCACACGTAAAAAACTCATTCCAGATCATAGAGATCATAAAGAAACAAAACTTACAGCCCAGCGACCTACTCGTTAGCTTCGATGTCATATCCCTCTTCACCGAAGTGCCAACCAAAGAAGCCTTAACAGCTATCCAAAACAAATATAACCCCCCCAAACACATCCTAGATCTGACCATCCACTGTCTATCCAACACATACTTCATCTATAACGGACAAAAATACAAACAAATAGAAGGAGCACCCATGGGATCACCCCTCTCACCTGTCATTGCAAACCTCTACATGGAACACTTTGAAACCCAAGCCCTAGAAAAATCTGATCACAAACCCAAACTCTGGCTCAGATACGTAGATGACACCTTCGTAATCTGGCCACATGGGAAAGAAAAACTGGACAACTTCCTCACACACCTCAACAGCCTACACCCCAAAATACAGTTCACCATGGAAACAGAAGCTAATAACCAACTTCCCTTCCTGGATGTCTTAGTCTACAAGAAATCCAATGGGTCCCTAGGACACACCATCTACCAGAAGAAAACATACACAAACCGCTATCTGCACGCACTCTCACACCACCACCCAGCACAGATCAACTCCGTAGCCAAGACACTCATCTCAAGAACCAAATGCCTAGCTGACGAACAACACCTAAAAACCGAACTACACACTCTCACTAATGTACTTACATCCAACGGATTCCAAAGAAATAAGATTTCCAACTTAATCCAAAAAGAAACTCCCACTAAAATCCAAGACAGAGAACAAGAAAACGGCAAAGCCCTCCTCCCATACATAAAAGGCACCACAGACAGGATCAGCAAGATCCTTCACAAACATAATATCAAAACAGCATTCTGCACAAACAGAAAAATATCCACCATCCTAAGAAACCCTAAAGACAAAATTGAATTAGAAAATCAAGGAGTATATGAAATCCCATGTACTGCCTGCTCCACCACATACATTGGACAAACCAACAGAAGAATAAGTGCACGCATTGAAGAACACAAAAACTCAGTCAAAAAAGAGGAACCAACTTCTTCCCTGGTCCAACACCTCAAAGCCACAGGACATGAAATTGATTTCAAAAAGACCAGAACTATCGCCAAAACTGAACACTTTAATAACAGAATAATCAGAGAAGCCATCGAGATAGAAAAACGCCCATACAGCATGAACAAACGAGATGATACCTCCCGCCTACCAGCCATTTGGAAACATAAGAACATAAGAAGAGCCATGCTGAATCAGGCCAAAGCCCATCGAGGCTAGCATTCTGTGTCACACAGTGGCCCACCAATTGTACATGGGGATCTTGAGCATAAAGAGAAGGCAAAACCCTCCCTTTCCCTTGACTCCCAACAAAGGGTACCCAAGGGAATCCTGCCTGCCTCAACCAACATAAACCCGCCCTTATTGACAGACGAGTCCATAGCACGGGGAATGACACCAGACCTACACTCACAAAAACCACACAGGATGTCACCACCACACATCCAGGCAAAAAGCAAACCCAAACCCACACTGATGAGGAGGCACGGCCACAAACCAGAAGCCAGACCACAGCTGCATCATTAGCCACCTTAAACCCCTCCAATCCATACACGAAGCAAACTGACACCCACCATGAAGATGAGGCACGACCACGAACGCAAAGCCAAACAGCTATACAGTTCACCATCTCTAATCCCCTTGTAACACTGACTAACCTGAGCACAACAAATCCCCCACCCAAACAGAACACTCCCCCAGCCAATCAGAGCACAGCCAAGCCCCTAACCAATCAGAACACACCTCCACCCAATCAGAACACAGCCGAGCTCCCAGCCAATCAGTTCAAACCCCCACTGGCAGTAAAAAGGAAGAAACAGCTAAAATTTCACATTGCTCCTAGAAGCAGAAGCCGAAAGCACCAGCCTGAAGATGACGAATGAGACTTCGTCGAAACGTCGCCAAGACACTTCAAATTCTATGTGGGAGAAAACCCGAAGAACCACAGACCTATATATATATATATATGTGTGTTTTCTGATGTTTTCGCAGGTGTTTGTATGTAGGACTTTGTTTATTCGGGTTTTCTCCCGAATAATTTATAAATAATTTATAAAATAAATAAATTACAACCACCAGGAGAATCTAAGTAGAAAAATACTTTAATAAAACCAAGCTTTCTTTGGGAACTTGGAACATCTTCAGGGTTAAAAGCCAGTTAACAGGAATGCCTTAAGTAGGGTGAGCTAATGCTTGCACCCGGCTCCTAGACCGCTTCATTGGTCCTGGCCAGTTAATTTGTGTTCTAATTGTTTCTTTGACGTTTGCACCCCACCCTCCCCCATTACTCCTTTGATCATTCTTGCCTACTCTCTCTGTTGGTTCTTAGATTTGTTACATTCCTTTCATCTTCCTCTCCTTTGATGGTATTTGCTCCCATGCCATCCTTCCCTTTACTGCGGGTCTTGGGGGGGGGCTTTTGATTTCCCCCTAATACTGTCATACGTCCCATTAGGGCTCCAGGTATTTCCTCCCGCTCCCTTCAATTGTGGGTCGATTGTCTCTCCCTGCTCCCTATTCCCCATCCTCCTCCCCTTTCCTGTATGGGTAGTACTTGTCCAGATGTCATTTAGCCTAGCACTTCCACCTTCATCCCCCACCTTGGTGCTCTCTATGCCAACTATCCCTTGCTGCCAACTACTAAAGGAAGCCTGGTTTTCAGCAAGCGCTGAGGAAATTGAGTGCAAATCGTCACCCCACTCGCTGTAAACAACTTGATTGGTGCTTGCAGGACCGAGGAGGCAATATTACATCTAACCCCCAGTACAGACAGGCACACGAGATTTCCATCGATCCTCAGCGGCTCATTGACACCCCCTGACACCCAGCCAACAGCGGATTTATTCCGATGAGCAACTCAGGAGTCTGCTGATACCGAAGACAGCCAGGCTCCTATTGAGAACTGAGTGCCCTTCGGAAGGCAGAGGAGGGAGAGCCTGCCATGCAGGGGACCTATGTGCTACCCAACAGCGCCTTAACAGACCCCCACCCCTTGGGTGGAGGAGCGATGCTGACTGTGTCAGCATGAGATCCGGAGGATCTGGTGGAGAAATCTTAGAGCCCAATGTTGCCTACAGCTATGAAGAGGGGCGCTCTATACGGAGAAGAAGAGGGTGTGGTGTGGTGACTCGCTCGTACTATAAAAGAGAGCAAGACTTTTCCCCCGCTTGCCTCACTGGCGAGTGGAAGATCATGGATGGGGAATGTTTACACCCACTACTGGAGGCGTCTCCAGTGGAAGATAGGAGACCCACTTCAGATAGGAGTGGTATTCGCCAGCAACAGAAAGGACAGCAAGGGATAGTTGGTATAGAGAGCACCAAGACGGGGGATGAAGGTGGAAGTGCTAGGCTAAATGACATCTGGACAAGTACTACCCATACAGGAAAGGGGAGGAGGATGGGGAATAGGGAGCAGGGAGAGACCATTGACCCACAATTGAAGGGAGCGGGAGGAAATACCTGGAGCCCTAATGGGACGTATAACAGTATTAGGGGGAAATCAAAAGCCCCCCCCCAAGATCAGCAGTAAAGAGAAGAATGGCATGGGAGCAAATACCATCAAAGGAGAGGAAGATGAAAGGATTGTAACAAATGTAAGAATCAACATTGAGAGAGTAGGCAAGAATGATCAAAGGAGTAATGGAGGAGGGTGGGGTGGAAACGTCAAAGAAACAATTAGAACACAAATTAACTGGCCAGGACCAATGAAGCGGTCTAGGAGCCGGGTGCAAGCATTAGCTCACCCTACTTAAGGCATTCCTGTTAACTGGCTTTTAACCCTGAAGATGTTCCAAGTTCCCAAAGAAAGCTTGGTTTTATTAAAGTATTTTTCTACTTAGATTCTCCTGGTGGTTGTAATTTATTTATTTTATAAATTATTTATAAATTATTCGGGAGAAAACCTGAATAACCAAAGTCCTACATACAAACACCTGCGAAAACATCAGAAAACATTCCTCATCTTCAGGCTGGTGCTTTCGGCTTCTGCTTCTAGGAGCAATGTGTGTTTGTAACTGTTTCTTCCTTTTAACTGCCAGTGGGGGTTTGAACTGATTGGCTGGGAGCTCGGCTGTGTTCTGTTTGGGTGGAGGTGTGTTCTGATTGGTTAGGGACTTGGCTGTGCTCTGATTGGATCATCAGGAGTCATATTTTACAGATATTATTAACTATATATATATATTTGAAGTTAAGAATTGTAAGGCAACAGGAGCCAGCAGTCCATTTTTTTTAAAGGCTTGATTATGACTGTAAGGGTTCAATCTATCTTCAATTCAATGTAACTGGAACTTCAATTTTGATGTGTTTGGTTAAAAGTGCATGCAAGACAGATGGGTGCCTGGAGCCTTGTCTCTCTCTCTCTCAGTTAAACTCAGCAACAATTCCCACTTTTTGTGGGGGAAAATTGGAGGAGGAAGGCATGTTGGATATGTTCATCCCTTAATCTGTAGGCCCGGCCCTATTTCTGAAGAGATAAGGATGATCTGGCTTCAGTCATTAAAAATGAGGGAGTCAACTTACTTTCTAAAGCACCTGAAGGCAGGATAAGAAGCCATGGATGGAAACTGAACAAAGAGAGAAGCAACCTAGAACTAAGGATAATTTCTTGAAAGTAAGAACAACCAACCAGTGTAATAATTTGCCTTCAGTAGTTGTAGGTGCTCCAACACTGGAGGCTTTTAAGAACAGATTAGACAACAATTTGTCTGAAATGGTATAAAGTTTCCTGCTTGACCAGGGGATTGGACTAGAAGACCTCCAAGGTCCTTTCCGAAGCTATTATTCTATATTCTGTATTTGTCAATTTTCCCTGTACACAGGATGACCATTGGGTTTTACTATTTCCATTGCTCAACACCTGGTTGCATAAACCAGCAGGAACCTCTTGTGGATCCTCCTGGAAGACTCCTTAGGTTTGCAAATTCCTCATTTGCCTTCCTCCCAGAGATTCTGACATTCCTTATTCAGTTTTACTTATCTGCATGATCTCTGTCCACATGTGGAACTGGGGGTTATTTCTGGCTGGCCTTTCCTTTTCCTTCCCTGCACTGATTACTGTAGTCTTGGATTCATGGGTAAGGATTTTTCTCTTCCAATGGAGGAGGAAAATCTATTTATTATTCGTTTCAATTTCACACACTGCCTTTCTTTCACAGCCTCTACAGCAGGGGTGTCAAACTGCCAGCCCGTGGGCCAGATGCATCATGCCAAAACCACGCCCACCTCAGTTCAAGCAATGGGGAAAAAGTCAAAATACGATGGGACACATCACATGACATGGCGAGTTTGACACCCCTGCTCTAGAGGTAGGAGTGAAAGCAGTAGGCAAACTCCCAGCCTTGACTCACTGCAGGCTTATCTGTTTATCTGAGAAACATTCATTCACCAATCAAAATCTGCTTAACCACTATTTTGCAATTTCCTCCCAGCAAAGTATCACTCCTAAGCCAAATTCCGCCTTGTTTTCTGGACACCTCCAGTTATTACTCAGATGGGATGTGAGCATGAGACCATACATAAATGATTCACAACCCTCACTAGAAAAATGGATTTTTATACACAGATTGTTGCCTTATACAGCCTCCTTAAATGGAGCCATTATTTGGAAGTGGAAAGGGTTATGGGATCAATCTCAAAGCAACCATCCTACAGGACACCCAACCTTTTGTCCCTGGGAGCAGCAGGAAGATTGTGAATCTAATTGCTGACACCAGTTTCTGTAGAAAAAAATACAGGACCCCCCAAAAATGCAATAATCAAGGTTCACTGCAGTTATTCTTTATTCGGTGGACACTCAAGGAATTTCACTCAAGAAAATAGTGGGAGGAAATCCTACAGACAAAAGGATGCACTCATACTGATACATTTCGGGAAAGGAGGACAAAATGATAATAGTACATATGCATATTTAATACATGATGTAAGCATGAATATTCATAATTAGCAAGCCTCAAGTTATTTTCCCATTGATCTACTGTATTATCCTCAAGAAAGAGTTATTGTCTAAATAAAAATAAACGTATCAGTTGCATTTGCCATAGCAGTTTTGGTAAAATGTACTAAGAAACAAGGATGTTATGGTTGCCACATGCAATCCTTCCAGCTTCTTAATACTCTCCCACTACTTCAAGAAATAACTTCCCTCACAATCCTATCTGCCAGTTGCCCTTTAGTGTTCTGAAGCAAAAAAAAAAAAAAAATGGAGAACAGCTTGGACATTGTTCTAGGTTTGGGCTCTTGGAACAAGTTGAGAGTTGACATTCCACTGTCTCTATATTTCTACATTTCTTCTGGTCGTAAGCTGCTCCTTTTTATTCAGGTCTGGCCTCAGAATGATTATGTAACACTTGGGGATGAAGATGCAGCCCAGAAGACCAGCACTGGAGGCCAAAATGGAGAAGACCTGAACAGCCACCATGTATTTTCCTTTGGTGCTCAGGTAGGTGGGCACAAAAGTCACCCAGACACTGCAGAAGACCATCATGCTGAAGGTGATCAGCTTGGCTTCATTGAAGGCCCCAGGGAGATTCCTGCCTAGGAAGGCCACCGTGAAGCAAATGGCAGCTAAGAAGCCCATGTAGCTAAGGGTGATGTAAAACATGACAACAGAGCCTTCATTGCATTGCAAGATGATCATTCCAGGCTGAGAGTGGAAGTCAGAGTCAGGGAATGGAAGAGATAGTCCCATCCAGATGGAGAAGATGATAATTTGGACAGCAGAACAAAAAAGGATGATGGAGTTGGCCAAGTTCTTCCCCAACCATCTCTTTGCTCGGTTTCCTGGTTTTGTGGCCAGGAAAGCCAGCACTACTGTGATGCTTTTCGCCAAGAGAGAAGAAATGGCAACTGAGAAGATGATGCTGAAAATTGTTTGTTGGAGAATGCAGGTGGCTTTCCTTGGTTGACCAATGAAGAGAGAAGAAGACAAGAAGCAAAGCAGGAGGGAGATCAGAAGGATGTAAGAGAGGTCCCTGTTGTTGGCTTTGACAATGGGAGTTTCTCGGTATTGGATGAATATGATTAATACAAACATTGTGGTTAGGAACAAGAGCAGGGCAAAAGAGATCAGGATGATTCCCAGATTTTCTTCATAAGATAGGAAGGATATAGCTTTTGGGATACATTGTGTACGATCCTTATTTGGATATTTATCATCCGGACATTTGGTGCATTTTTCTGTATCTGCAAAACCCCAAAAGAAACATTTCTTTAATGTACTCTCCTTTCACTTTTCAAGAAATAACTTTTTTGGAAAACAATCGATACCAGGAGGATTTTCTAAGATGCCTCTTTTAACTTCTCCAGAGAAACAAGATAAGAATATATATTTTTTTAAAAAATAGGAAAATAGCAAAAAAATTGTTCGGCAAATAATCTGGAATGGCTACTCTCATCAGTGCTAACATTCATGTAAGGAGGTACACCCATAACTATATATATCACCTCAGTGTGGATCAGCAATTCCTTCTAGTGATGCTCAAGGGGAGACCTATATAGAATAAATTGCAAAGATCTTTTTAAAGGATGGATCTAAGACAATTCCTCAAGTTTCAAAGAATTCAGATATTCATAAAAAGACAAAGGTGGAAAGAGAGATTCAAAATAAAAAGTGGAAGCGATATTTTCTTTGGCTGTAGTAAAATGTGCCCCAAATGTCATACACTCCCCTCTGTATCCAGCCTCTCCTTCAAGATCTTCCTCCTTTTAGGTATGAAATGGTGTATTTCAAAATAAACAAAAACACCATTAACACACCCTTTAACATTGACTTCCACTTAAATGTTCTAGTGGAATCTCATATATCTGTTCTTTTCTTTGGTATCACCCACCTTCCTGAGTGGAGATGGTCCTCTCTGGACAAGGAACACAGTCATAGCAACAAATTAGCTCTTCTTCTCGCTTCCGCTTGAAAAATCCAGGATGACAATTTTCCACACATTGGGATTGAGGCAAAGGCTAAGGAAAAAAAGAAGGAATGCCAAAGAAAATGTGTCTGGACTAAGCATCCATGGAAAATGGAGGTAGCTATGAAGTTTAGTTGAGTCGTCTCTCTTGGCTTCACCTGAAGAAATATGAATTCTCTAACTAGTTCCAAATGATTGCAGGAGATACAACCACTGAAAGATTCATATAGTTCTTGCCTTTTACTTCTGGCATATCTCATGGCAATAAAGTCCTTTTCTACCCAATAAAGTGTTGAAGGAAGGAAATGAGAAAAGATTTTCGAATTAAATAACAACTAGTGGCTTCCTCTTTTTGGAAGAAAGGAAAGTTTTACATTTAGGCAGAAAAGATCAAAGGTAGAAGTACAGATTAGGTGAGACCTGCCTCAAAAACAGTTACTGTGAGAGGGACCTTGGAGTCCTAGTAGATGATAAATTGACTATGAGCCAGAAGTGTGAAGCAGCTGCCAAAAAAACAAATACAATCATGGGTTGTATAAAAAGAGGCATAGAATCAAGATCATGTGAAGTATTAGTATCACTTTATAAAATCCTAGTAAGACCACACCTGGAATACTGCAACCAATTTTGGCCACCCTACTACAAAAAAGATGTTGAGACTTTGGAGAAAGTTCAGAGAAGAGCAACTAAAATGGCCAGGAGACTAAAAGATATGAAGAGCGGCTGCAGGACTTGGGTTTGGCTAGTCTAAAAAAAAGAAGAAACAGGAGTGACATGATAGCAGTATTCCAGTATTGAGGGGCTACTACAAAGAAGAGGGCATCAAACTTTTCTCCAAAGCACCTGAGAGCAGGACATGAAACAATGCTTGGAAACTGACCAAAGAGAGAAGTAACCTGGAATTAAGGAGAAATTTCCTAAAAGTGTGGACAATTAACCAGTGGAACAGCTTGCCTTCAGAAATCAGGGCCTGGACTAGAAGACCTCTATTCTATTCTATTCTATTCTATTCTATTCTATTCTATTCTATTCTATTCTATTCTATTCTATTCTATTCTATTCTATTCTACTCTACTCTACTCTACTCTACTCTACTCTACTCTACTCTACTCTACTCTACTCTACTCTACTCTACTCTACTCTACTCTACTCTACTCTACTCTTTATGGTTGCATTAATATGCATACTTCCATTTTTCATATGTCCCTTAATATAAAGTATGATGAACTTATATTAAAGTTTAGAAAAGAAACATTATTATAATACATTTTATTCTATTAGATTTGTTAAAATACAACAAATCTCTGATGAAGAAAGAAATCTCTGACTAATTGAATCTGGAAAGGTTTCTTCTGGAGTATATGAAATATTGCAGAGCTAGTCCGCTTTGATAGTAATTCAAAACTATTCTTCAGTTAAGGTATAAAGGAGAAATTCCTTACCATTTAGAGCTGTTAACCTTAAAGGAGATTTTTTTTCTTTCTTTATACATTTATTTCTTTATTTGATTTGGCTTCCATGCTGGTGAACTAAGACTGAAACTGAAGTGAGATGAGATGGAGCTGAGGTCATGAGAACATGTCCCTGAAAGAGGGTAAGTCAGGCATATTTTGTCCCAAAGATGTTTTTCCAAAAGGAAAATTGACTTTTTATTTTTTTTCCTTGAAATTTTTTTGCTTCTCATCCAAGATGCTTTTTTAGTCCTGTCTGAATGGTGGGGAATGGAAATATTAATATTATTTCATTCATCTGGTCATTAACTCTCTGAGAGTGGTTGAGGACACTTGGCAGTTTATCTGTATCCTCAGAGTCACCTGAATCAAAATGCAAATCTTCTTGGGACTGCTGAAAGAATTGTGTGGCAAATCGATAGGGGATGTTGTATCCCTCACTCACTATTGAGAGAGGGCTGTTTAGTTTTAATATAGATTGTCTCTTTGACCCCCTCTTTCAAACCAGTGGTCCTCTTTGTCCAGAATGTGAACTTTGCTTTCTTCAAATGAATAAACTTTGTCTTTCAGATCTGCATCTTATTTCCCACATGGACCAACAGGACCTCCAAGCAGTTATGAGTATATTCATCTCATTCAGTGAAAACATAATGCATACAATGTTTGAAAGAACCAGTGGCTATTTGCAACACAAATGCCAGCACTTGAGGGTTTCTCACCAGTCTGAATGAGATTCTAACTTATAGAAGATATACCAAAAAAACCATGGTTTGTAACCTAAAGAATAATCACACAGTATCTGATGTTGAACATGGCTGAATCAGTTTAAAAGAGCGTTCCATATCCTAACCTCTGGGGGACAACTTTGTGAATACTACTGAAGCCCTTCCCCCCTCAAATACTCTAAGAAAACTGTACATACATTCATACATCCTTCAGATCATCCATCAGTGTGACTAGAATTTACCCACTTGAAATGAGTCCTAATTTTTAGAAGAAATAGAGAATAGTGCAATATTTTACCTACCTTTAGCAATGAAACAGCACTTTGGTTTATAATAAGTCTCTGTCTTTCAATACTTCCCAGTTTCCTTTTGATCAATCTCTTACTGGGCGAAACCTCCAAGCACTGAATGTCCATATCTGCAGCTCCTTCTCCATTTTGGTCCAAGTACAGTTCCAAATGGGAAAGATTGTAGAATTCATTCTTCTCCAGAAAGGGGTGGAACTAGAACGGAAACATCCAGGAATTTTAAAGGTAGACCCATTTGTTTCTGACACCATGTAATATTTTCATGTATGAATCTTTTTTTAATGAAATTTTATTAATTTTATAATTGTAAATATAACAAATAAAAAATATTCAAATTAAAACAACTCAACTGAATACAAACATTTTAATAAGAACTCCCTGATTGTTTTAAGTGCAGAAGAGAGAGACGCATCAGAAAGGAATGTACGGAAGCTTCATTTAAAATAATAGACAATACTTGTACAGTAGCTCGGGTTTTAGATTTTCGCAGTGGTTTGCTCTCCATGCTTACCCAGCCTATACTATACTATACGCAGACTATAACTCGATCAAAAATCCCTCATCTCAAACCACATTGATAATAAACAACACCAGTTTGATTGGAAAGGAAGAAAATTCATGGGGCATGCCAACCCCTTGCACACATGTGAATTTACTGAAGCCTGGTAGTCTACCAAAGGAGCAATTAACAAGCATATTGATCTAGATCCAAGCATATGAATATTTAAAAGAACAGACCATCTGCCAATCAACAAGAGGAGCAATCAGTTCTAGGCTATTCCCTTCTTTATTTAAAAGTTTATCATAGGGCACCACGTCTTGAATTTGTTGTATACCTACACTCTGTATTGCATGCCTGGGAACAGTCCATAAAGGGATTTTACCGTTTAACTTATAATAATACTTTTTCCAGACACGCATCACAGAGTTTCTTAATATATGCTCTTTAAAACCCCTATCCAATTTTTTTATCATAAACTAAATACGCGTGGAACCCATACACTAGCCCATATCCTTCTATATTCAATATTCTTTCATTTGTTAAGTTAATCCAATCACTTATTGCCACTAGAACTGCTGCATAATAATATAATTTGAAATTAGGCACTTTCAATCCACCTCTCTCTCTTGTGTCTTGAATAATTTTAAGTTTAACCCTAGGTTTCTTGCCATCCCAAATAAAGTTGTTTATACCTTTCTGCCATTCATCAAGATTCCCATCCTTTTTAAGTATTGGCAACATTTGAAATAAAAATAAAAATTTCGGTAATACATTCATTTTAATAGCGGCTATCCTACCCAACATAGATAATTGTAATTTTTTCCAATTCTCCAATTCTTTTTGCACTTTACTCCATAAGAACTCATAATTATTCTTATATAATTTACCATTTGAAGCTTCTATATAAATTCCTAAATATTTGACTTTTTTAACTATCTCACATCCCGTTATTCTTTCCAAATCTTGTTTTAATTTATTATCAAAATTTTTAACCAACATCTTTGTCTTGGATAAATTTAATTTAAAACCTGATACTTTTCCGTAATTTCGAATAATTTCCATCAAACTCTGAGCCGATTGCATTGGCTGAGTCAATGTCACAAATAAATCATCTGCAAAGGCACATAATCTATAATCATGTTTTCTAATTTGTACCCCCTTTAATTCCTCTGATGCTCTAATCCTATTCAATAAAACCTCTAAAGTTAAAACAAACAATAAAGGAGATAAGGGACAACCCTGTCTAGTACCCTTCTCAATGTTAAACGAATCTGTTAATTGACCATTTACTATAATCTGTCCTGTTTGTTTCTGATATATAGCTGTTATAGAGTTAATAAACTGGTCCCCCATTCCCATCCTTACCACAAGCCTTTGCAAAAATGTCCAATTCAGTCTATCAAAAGCTTTTTCTGCATCTAAAAACATTAAAACAGCCGGCACTTGAATATGTTTATCCAAGTATTCCAATATGTTAACAAGTTGTCTAACATTGGTTTTCATCTGTCTCCCTTGTAAAAAACCAGTCTGATCCGGGTGTATCCTCTGTGTCAAAACTGTCATTAATCTATTAGCAAAATTTTTGCAAAAATCTTGTAATCCGTATTTAACAAGGAAATAGGTCTAAAATTTTCTACTTGAACATTATCTTTGCCCTCTTTAGGAATCAGACAAACATTAGCCGTTTTCCAGGAGGGTGGAACCCGACCACCCTCTTGTATATTCACAAATAACTCCCTCAAATGTTCGACCACTTCCTCCTGTAAACACTTATAATAAATCGTAGTAAGACCATCAGTTCCTGGAGATTTTCCCAATTTCAATTGCTTAATTGCATCAATAATTTCTTCTGATTTAATCACAGCATTTAATCTATCTCTTTGTTCCAAAGTAATTTCCAAAACATTTTGATTTTGTAAAAAGGCATCTACCTCTTGCTCTTGAACTTTTTCTTCAGCATACAATTTGGTGTAGAACTCTAGAAAAGCCTTCTTAATAGTTTCTTGATGAAATACTTCTTGCCCCTTATATTCTACCTTCTCAATTAAACGGGATTTTTGTTTTTTCCTTAATGTATAAGCCAACCATCTGCCAGGTTTATTAGCATTAAAAAAAGTATTATGTTTAGCATATTGTATATTCCTGGCAACCTGGTCGGTCATCAAAATATCAAATTGTTTCCGTAAAACCTTTATCCCTTCTTTAATATTACTATCATCTGGCTTATCTATTAATAATAACTCTTTCTTTCTTATCTCCGCTTCTAAGACTCTTCTCTTTTCCTCTTGTTTACGTCTATGTCTTACATTCAATTCAGTTAATATTCCACGCATGTGGGCCTTGCTAGAGTCCCACACCATTTCTATTGGTAAACCTATATTCTGATTTAACCTAAAAAATTCCTTGATAGCCTTTTTACATTCTTCCACATACATTTCATATTTAAACAAATTTTCATTAAGTCTCCAGGATCTGCATATAAATTGACCGGTCCTTAGTTCCATCATAACTGGGTTATGATCAGACAATACATTAGGTAAAATTTTAACTTTCTTTAAACTTAACATAAAATCACTAGTAGTTAAAATAAAATCAATTCTAGAAAATGATTGATGTCTATCAGAGAAAAAAGTAAACTCTTGATCCCTACCATGTCTTTCTCTCCATATATCTAACAAGTTAAAATCATCTTTAATATCAAAAAAAGATTTAGGCAATATTGAACGCGATTGAGGAACAGGTAAGATCTTTTTCTTGTCCAAACCAGCATCAAGAATTCCATTCCAGTCTCCCATTAAAATACAAGATCTATAATCCAACTGTATTAACTTTTTATGTAATAATTTATAAAATAAACCTTGTTTTTGGTTTGGAGCATATATACCCATCAAAAGAACTTTTTTCCCGTCCAATAAAATTTCTATAGCTAAAAATCTTCCTTGATTATCTGCTTCTATTAATTTAGCTTTTATATGATTTTTAACATAAATAACAATTCCATTTTTTTTGTCTAAAGATGATGCCACAAAATGTGTACCCAATTTGTTATTAATCAAATATTTCTGGTCCAAAGTTCTAATATGAGTTTCTTGTAAACAGATTACGTCATTTTTACATTGCTTCAAATAATGAAATATCTTCTTCCTTTTTTGTGGAAATCATTAGATAGATTAAGGGAGGAAGGTATAGCTCACAACTGGTATCATCATGCACAACTTCAAGCCAGATGGCAAAAAGATGTCAAGATGGGTTTTTCTTTAAAGGATGAAAAATTATTTATACAAATTAGAGACCAAAGAGTGATGCATATCAAAAGAATATATGATGTTTTAATCGAAATTGATTCTGGAAAGGAATTAGTTAAAGATTGTATGATTAAGTGGGAAGGTAATTTTGGACATCCAATTATGATGGAAACTTGGAAAAGAATATGGGTGAAAAATGTTAAATTTACACAAGCTCAGCATTTAAGAGAGAATTTTTATAAAATGTTTTATAGATGGCATTTAGATCCAAAAAAATTATCGCTTATGTATCCAAATTTGCAACCCAAATGTTGGAGATGCGAATCTATGGACGCTACTTATTTTCACATTTGGTGGACGTGTAAAAAAATTAAGGCTTTTTGGATAAAAATATGGTGGATTCTTCAAAATATTTTGAAAAGGCGTATTGAGTTTGTACCACAGTTATTTTTGTTGGGTATAACAAAGGACTGTTCCACCATAGAGACTAAGTTGATTTTGAACTTGACTACGGCTGCAAGACTGTTGGTGGGACAATATTGGAAGTCATCTGAAATACCATCTATTGAAGAATGGACATTAAAAGTTACCCATCTTGTGGAGATGGCTAAGATATCGGCATACCTGAAGAACCACTCAAATGAAACATTTTTGATGGACTGGAAAAAATGGATTGATTATATGCAAAAGAAATATCAATTGAAAGAATTAGATTTGATATATAGATAAATAGCTACTAAATAGTAGATTAGCGGGGTTTCTTGCGTTTTTACTCTGTATTCACTCTGGGAAGCCTGGGGGGGTGGGGGGAGGGAGATAATAAGTATTAGAATATGTTTCTCAACTGTAGTTGGGGGTAATTAGGGACTATATAATAATTTTTTCAGGGTGCTCGGGAGAACTCTAGTCACCGCATTGGAGGGTGAGGAAGGTGGAAGGAGAGGTATGTCTAGAGGGTTAGAGGGTGGAGAAGGAGTAGAGGAGGATGGAGGGAAGAGGTACAGAAAGGCGAAAGTATGTAGTTAGAAGGATAGAAGAGGGGGTTAGGATGTAGGAGGATGTGGTGGGGGGGGGTTCCGAGCAGCTATTTGTATTGTTTGTTAAATATGTTATTTGTTTGTTATCAGTTGAGTTATTATATTTTTGTGTTAAAATTTGTTAAAAGTTTATAAAATTTAATAAAAAATAATTTAAAAAAAAACAAAAACAAGAGGAGCAATCAGCTGCTGATAATTTAAATATAGTTCCAAACGAACAGCTAATCGCATGACCAACTGACCACACTGGCACACAATATTTTTATTACCTAAAGAGAATAGGACAAGAAAATCCTGCTAATGATGTTACCTAGACTGGTAATGAAATGTTCAGAAAATAAATTGAAACAAGCTGGGAGAATAAACCATTGCCAAAAACTTCATTTAAGCCTTTTAAGCCCACCAGAACCCATAGTGGTTTTTTTCTCCTTTTTTGAAGACAGAAACTACATTAGCCCTTTGCCAATCATGTGGTAGTTCCCCCCAGCTCCAGGATCTTTCAAAGATAAGATTCATTGGTTTTGAGATTATATCTGCAGGCTTCTTCAGTGCCCTGGGTTGTAAACCATCTGGTCCTGGCCATTTGAACTCTAGAGTGTCTTACCATCTTCTTGATCATTTTGACTTGCATTCCTAATTTGCATTTTATCTTTTTTTTGGGGGGTGGAGATGATTTTTTTCCACTTATGTTAAGAGAAATGCAAAAAAAAAAAAAAACAGAGTCAAGGAGTTCCGCTTTCTTCTTGCTCCTCATCACTGTGTTGCCATTTTCTCCCATTGATGGATCACTTGTTTCCTTGATTTTTTTCTTCTTTGTACATGCGGATAGAAGCATTTGTTGTTGTTCTTGTTATTTTTAATATTTGTTGCAAGCCTTAGTTCATTTTGAGCTTTAGCTTTCCTGACTTCATCTTTGCAGGTTCGGGCTATTTGCTGATATTCTGTCTTAGTTATGTGCCCCTCTTTACATTTTTTATTCTTTCCCTTTTGTCTTTCAGTATATCTTAGAGTTCTTTGCACAATCATCCTGATTTCTTTTGAGATCTTTCATTTTTCCTCTTGACTGGTATTGTGATAGACTGGCCTTTAATAATACTATTTTTCAAAGTTTTCCAGGCTTCATGGATTGTTTTCCCCTTCAGGATTTTCATACATGGAATCCTTCCCAAGCACTCTCTAAATTTGTTAAAATCAAGTCTCTTACAGTCCAAGACTCTAATTCGATTTTTTTTGTACTCCTTCTGCTTGCATTGTGTTTAATTCCAATATTGCATGGTCACTCCCCCTGCCCAGGATTCCTGTAATTTCAGCCCTTTCTATCATTATATCTCTGTTAGTGAAAATTAAGTGAAGTATGGCTGACCCTCTAGTTCACCTTTTTCTTCTCTACCATCAAAAGTTAGAATTGATTAAATTATCCAGTGGATTGTCTAAGTTCCCCCTTCCTTTGCCAGCTTCCTTGCAAAATTGACAAAGAAACTACAGACACGCAGCAGAAAACTCCTGAAAATGATAAGATTAGGAAGATTTTGCTATCAATTGTATAAATAGCTAAGCCAACTTTTACTCAGGGCCTTTCATTTGGACCTCTGTCCTAAGCGTGAGACTCTCTATCTGTGTAGGAATAAACAGCTGAAAGTCACCTTCCTTGTTCCACTGTGATTGATTGGCCACTCACACCAGGCAAATAGAACCCAGCTGAGGCTCAGGCCATCAGATATTCTCACAGAATCCTTCAAATTTATAAATTAAAATTCTACAGAGCTAATCAGAAACCATACATACAGGAATATTTTTAAAAATACAAGCATCCTTTTAAAATTAGTAGTGTTTAATATCAAAATACTAATGCTGCCTCCTTAGTGAATTACTACCCAAGGAACTAGATTGGGCAAATCTGTTGATCTTTTATAGTACAAGGAGGATGAGATAGTTTCCCTCCTTCTTCTGTGGATTCTTTCCCCAATGTTTTCTGGATCCTTGTTGAGACCCCATACCTGCCATGGTTGCAGTCTTGGAGCCTCCAATGTGTCTTGGACCTTCTTCCTTCTCCTCCAGGTTCTGGACAAATACGCAGCCTTCAAAGCATGGGCCAAAGTCATAAAGATGATGTAAACGGAGTCACTGTTTGCAATCTGGATGCTGCCCTTTTTCTCTTGGGTCTCCATTAGAGATTTTTGAGTGCATTGTTTCCGGGCTTTGACAGAAAAGATATGCTTTGAAAGAGAACACTGAAAAGACTTCTTTTGAAACTGGCGATCTATGAAGGAATAGGGTTCAAAAACACCATATTTTGGAGTCATTTTTTGCAGAAATTCAAAGTTCCAAATACTATGGATGTATCTGAGACGTCCATGATGAAACATTAAATACTTTCCCAAAGTTGTGGTGATCCAGACTTTCCTTTCAATGGATCCTGATATACTGTTAATTGTTAACTGGAAAGAATGAAATGTGCTTGAAATGATAATATAGTCTATGAAGTGAACAAAGACATTGACATGTCTCCATTTAGAGCTGGAAACTCGGAGGGGTGTTGCAGGTCTAGTCATTGAGAACTGTTGTGGTATAATGACACAAATTCCATTCCTGACCAGCAAAGGAGGAAAAGTCCTCAGGAAATTCTCTCCCTCCTCTGTTTCTGGAGCAAGGAGACCAATCAAGGTCCATCTGAAATGGAGGAGCAATTGGACAATTGCTGGATACTGAAACCCTTCTTTGGGGAGCATTCGGTGGAAAAAAGGGAATTTGCTTTTATCACTCAGAGACTCTGAAGTAATTTTATCACTGATCTGGAAAAGCAATGAAGAACGTTGTATTATATTTGGGTTCAGGTCAAGTCCAAAATATAAACTTTTAATAAATCCAACTTTGTTCTGATGAATGTATTAGAATAGTTTGTAAATTATCCATTGCTTAAAGTACTAAACACAAAATTTAAAAAGACTGTATATTAAAAATGAAATACAAGAAACAAATTAAGTAAAAAGAATAATAATTAAAATAAAACTTATATTTCTTAATCACCTCTACATTTACCCACAATTAGATTCATGTGTGCAGATATGAACATAAATCTATTGTTTCAATGAAGGGCCATGCTAGATTTATTTTTGGAAGATTATAAAATCCAGATTAAGATTTTTCTCCAATTGTACAAGAGAAAGGGAGATCACAGCTCCTCATATAATTAGACATTTGTATAATCCATGTGGTCTTTAGTTGAAATTTTGTCTGTTCTAACAGTTGGATCCATCATGCACCCACTACCAACCCACTCACTTTACCAGGTAGGAAAAAAATGCCACAAACCTGTGCAACTTTGTAGGTGCCTACTAATGTTGACATCTGGATGGAGATCGCCCTGTCAGCTGCATCAACAAGAGTCAAAATGTTGTCCTTCCTTCCACAGCTGTAGTTGGGAACATTGGCTTCTCCAATAGAGAGCATGTTCAGCAAGGCATCTGAAGTGCCAAGTGTGGTCAAATAGTTCTCATGTATGTTGTAGCCAAGTGTGAGATTGTTCAGGAGCTTCCTGTTTTCGTTGACCATTTGAAAGAAGTAAATAAAGCGTTGTATTCCTTTATTTCCATAACGTTGACTAGTGTGAAAAAAGTGGCCTGGTTAATAACAGCATTATCTCCATAAAAAAAATACCCCCTTTTTTTCAATTTCCTCCACTTTATCAACACATGACCATTGAGTCTGAAGCCAATACTAATCCAAAACAAGAGACAAATGATAGTCACCCACCAACATTTAATATTTGTGACTGTTGAGAAAATGGGAAGGAGATATTCTTCCACCAGGGTTAAGAATCACAAATAGTCTATTATTTATAGCTGTACTAATTTTCATTGGTCCAGTACTCAGTCTGCAAAATAATTCGATTGAGAACCATCATAAAAGGAAGGGGATATCTCATAGAGAAATGCAATTCCAAAAGCAAGTCATCTTCTATTCCTATAAGGACCAGGTATTGAATATCAATGAGAAATATAAAAATATTCCAATGAGCTGGTCAGGATTAACTACAACAATCACGATTTTAAACAAAAGTATTCAAGTCATGAATTCTGGATTGGATGTGGAGAGGAAAATAACTTGGACTTCTTTCAGATACTTTTTCTGCCCAACTTTTCATTTGTGTCTCTTCCTTCTCTTTAATGAAGAGAAAAACTAGAGGTGATATGATAGAAGTGTTCCAATATCTCAGGGGCTGCCACAAAGAAGAGGGAGTCAAGCTATTCTCCAAAGCACCTGAAGGCAGGACAAGAAGCAAAGGATGGAAACTAACCAAAGAGAGAAGCAATCTAGAACTAAGGAGAAACTTCCTACAGTTAGAACAATTAATCAGTGGAATAATCTGCCTCCAGAAGTTGTGAACAATACTAGACATTTTTAAGAAGAGACAGGACAGCCATGAAATGGTATAGGTTTTCCTGCCTGAGTAGGGTTTGGACTAGTTGACCTCCAAGGTCCTTTCCAACTTATTACTATTATTATTATTATTGTTATTGTTATTATTATTATTATTATTATTGTTGTTGTTGTTGTTGTTATAAAATAAGACATGGAAATCTGACTGATTAACAAAATTAGTCAGGTCCTGAAATATAGGAATAAGTAGAATAAGATGATAAGTATAAGAGTGCTAGAACTGCAGATGGAAGGAATAGAATTCAATCGCACTGAATAACTTACACTTGAGACTGACTATAAGGAGGTACATCGAAAGTCAACATGGTGTACGCTATTGTTTCTGCACTGGTGACCATACTAATGAGATGTTCTCCTCGCCTGTAGTAGCTCCATGGTCTTTTTCTATTCAGCGGTTCCAAATTCAGTGAGCACTTTATTCTAAGCTTCCCAGAGACTGGCAATATCAGAAGCAATATCAGAAGCAGAAGCAGGAGGTTCATAGTTCATGAAGCTGAATCAATCCCCTGTTTCCAAAGAAGAGTTAGATTAATTCAAAGCACTCTCAGGAAATGGAATATCCAGTGGCTTTCACCATTCAGACAGAAACAAACTGAGCTTCATCTGGAAAGGAGAGGAGGGTACATTCAACAGCACAGCCCCTGCCCGAGTCTTAAATCTTGTGCAAAACATTCAGCATGAGTAGAGGCTTTTATCTTTTTTTTTTTTTGATGGAAGATCTTTTCCATGTTGCTTCTGTCTGATGTTTACATCAAAGGCAGTCACTGGAAAAATATCAGTAAACATCTCAACGTCTGGGATCATGATCATTACCATAGCGATAATTTGTCCTCTGGGGCTTCTGAACTTCTTCCAAGGCTCCATGTACAGAGGGGCAGCTAGAAAACAAGGATATTTTGTGAAATGTCACAGATACACCCCTGGGGACACTCTTCTATACTGGTTGCCATCCTTTCTGTGAGGACATGTCCAAAAAGTAATGCTGGAAGAAGATACTCCAATACCCAGGGAGTTGGCTTCTACTGTCCTCCATTGTGGTGTATTGTCTCCAGAAACTGCTGGGGAAGATCACCCAGAGCTATGGAGCTTGGTTCCAGTCTAGGATGTGGACACTTAACTCTAGTGCTCTCTGTCCTCTTAACACACCAAGGAATTGCCCTTGAACCCTGCCTAATGTTAAGAATTTTCTTTTCTACGAGACCTCTCTATATATTAATGCTAAAATAGAGCTGGTTTTAAAATTCCTTCAGCCTGAAGTGAATTTTTTATTTTCCTTCTCTTCTAGATATATAATGTTTTGGATGAGAGCTGACTAAGAGGCAGGAAACAGACACTCTTAGACTGTATTGTTGGGTAAATAGGGAGAAATTTATAAAAAGGATGGATTTTTTCCCCTTTGACTCTCCCACATTTGTCTTTCTATTGAGATCCTTTATATTTTGAAGTTTCTTAGTTTTTTAAATCAAAAAATAGATGAGAGGTCTGTACCTGAAATGGTGGCTGTGTTCCAGGAAAAGAAGCAACGGATGGAAACTAATCAAAAAATCCTGGAGCGCTAAGAAAGTACCTGAGGATTGGGAAAGGGCTGATGTGGTTTCTGTCTTCAAAAAAGGTAAAAGAAAAAAAAAACAGATCCAGGAAACTATAGACCAATCAGCCTAACATCAATGCCTGGGAAGATACTGGAAATAATAATAATAATAATAATAATAATAATAATAATAATAATAATAATAATAATAATAATAATAATAATACAGACAAGAAAGAACTGGAGAAGATAACAAAACACAAGAACCTACAAATAGAAATAGAAAGACTGTGGCAAAAGCAAGGAAGGGTAGTACCAATAGCAATAGATGCCTTGGGTGCAATCCCAAAACAACTGGAGCACCACTTGAACACCATTGGCATTGACAAATTTGCCATTAGTCAATTGCAAAAGGCGGCCTTACTAGGAACTGCTTCCATCTTACGACGATATCTGTAATGCCATCAAACATCCACATCTTCTTATCCCAGGTCCTGGGTAAGACTTGATAGATAGACAAAATGCCAAATCCAGTCTGAACATCTGGCTGACTGTGCGATGATCATTAATAATAATAATAATAATAATAATAATAATAATAATAATAATAATAATAATAATAATAGTAATGGTAATAGTAATAGTAATAGTAATAATAGTAATAATAGTAATAATAATAGTAATAATAATAAACAGATCTGTGAACATCTAGAATTAAATAACATTATAACTAGTACCCAGCACGGGTTTGTTAAAAACAGGTCATGCCAAACCAATAATATTTCGTTCTTTTTTTTTTTAACAATTTTTATTAATTTTCCAATTTTACAAAGCTCCAGGTATTAAGGAAGCAACATGGTGACTGGGAAACCCATAGTCCAATAACAAGCTCTTTCATACATATGTCAGGTTCCATGATCAAAAATTTCCTCTCTGTTTCCCTTGGTTACTATATCACATTCAAATTAATACATTGCTAGTTATAACTCAATCAGTTAAAACATTTATCAATATCTTTTGACTTATATGCCTCCATATCCTGTTTGTAACTTTTATCTAATTTCAGTTACAGTATTCCAGTTGGCTTAATGTCCATATTTAGGTTTCAGGTAGCCCACGGTTCCCTTAGTTCATTACAAAATAGTTATATCTAAAATACACTTAAGAACATAAGAACATAAGAAGAGCCATGCTGAATCAGGCCAAAGCCCATCGAGTCCAGCATTCTGTGTCACACAGTGGCCCACCAAATGTACATGGGGATCTTGAGCAGAAAGAGAAGGCAAAACCCTCCCTTTCCCTTGACCCCCAAACAAATGGTACTCAAGGGAATCCTGCCTGCCTCAACCAACATAGAGGCGGCACATGGACATCCGTTTTAATAACCACCGATACACTTTGCATCCATGAATCTATCTAGCCCTGCCTTGAAGCTGTCAAGGCTGACAGCTGTCACGACCCCTTCAGGAAGTGAATTCCATAAATCAACGACTCTCTGGGTGAAGAAATATTTCCCTTTATTTGTCCTCACTTTCTTAGCTATGAGCTTTAGGGAGTGCCCCCTTGTCCTATCCACCTTTTCTATCCCATGCATGATTTTATACACTTTATACACTTATTATTTATTCAGATAAATTCTTACTTTATTTCGCAATCATATTCTACTTCTCATCCTAATATCATCACTTACTAATAAAATAACCTTTATCATCTGAATCCAAGGATTCCGTTTTTGGCTTGATGACATGGTTCCGAAAAGAAGCAGCTTTTCAATGAACTTTGAGGCTTATTTACCTTAAAGAATCCTTTTATTTCTGCATAGCTTTGGCACACACAAAGTTAAGCCAAAAACTGAATCCTCCCTCCCCCAATCACCCGTAGCAAAGCATAACTCACTCCTTCATTCTGCAATCATCAATCACATTCTCCAATTAAAGTGAAGTGTGAAGTGCCCCTCCCGTTACAGCTGACCTTGTCAATGCTGTGCTGAGATATTGTAATGGTTAGCTAGCATATTTTCCCATCCACTAGGCTAGTACTGTCTGCTTTAACTCTAGAAGTGATATGCAGGCTAAATAAAACATGTTTGCTTCTTCATATATGGCAAGCAAGAACATCCAATGTTAGCAGTCTTGACATCTTCTATATTATAATTCTAAATTATTATTCTAGTAACTAATTTTTATTTCCCTTATAGGTCTAAATCCTAAATATTAAATCAATTAGTGTATTTTAAAATCTCCTTAACCCATTAAGTGAAATTTTTAGCTCTTCCATTAAAGGTCACATTAAAAAAAACCATTTTTAAGTCTAACTCTGGCCTTCCTTTTGTGCCAGACAAGCTTCCATAGCAATGCCTTTAAATCCTCGGGTGGATCTCCCTTCATTCCTCCATATGTCATTTGAATCAAGGGAGACCATCCAGTTATCAACTTTTCAAGGAAGCTAGTCCCTTCATAGTCATTAGATTGTTGGCCTAATAATTTGAATCTCCCTATTTGGCTTAGTATATTTGTCATGAGTTCAGGCTGATCCTCTTCTTCTTCTTCCAGTTTCAGTTGGAACGGCTTAGTGATCTGCCATGTTAATGGTCAATCTTTTCTTTGTTGGTTCAAAGGAGCTGCATTGGATCAAACGGAAGGGCTGCTGCCCTTCTGCAATCTATTGAGGGTCCTCCTCAGCGGTGGTCACCCCTCCAGGGCGACTTTCAATCCTTTCAAGCGTCTTCCGACGGAGGGAATCTGGATGGTGGAGAGAGTGCTCTTACGGCATGTCCGCCAGCGCCGTGATCGCAAACTGTTCTTTGATAAACAGACTAAAGAGTAGACCAGTGAAATGCTGTTGGCATAGCATACTTAGATTTCAGTAAGGCATTTGACAAAGTAGACCACAAACAATGTCTTGGTTAGTAAAAAAAAATGTGGAATAGAGAATACCACCACCACCACCAAATGATTTGTAGCTGGCTCACAAACTGTACTCAATGAATAGTCCTCAATGGTACTACATCCACATGGAGAGAAATAAGCATTGGGGTATCACAAAGCTCTGTCTTAGGTGCAGTACTCTTCAATATCTTCATAAATTACTTAGATGAGGCAATAGAAGGGGAACTCATCAAATTTGCAGATGAAACTAAACTGTCAGAAGAAGAAGACAAGAAGACAAGCTCAGGATTCTAAAAGGTCTTGACAAACTTGAACAATGGGCTCTATCCAACAAAATGCATTTTATTGGGGAGAAAAGCAAAGTTTTACATTTAGGCAGGAAAAATCAAAGGTATAAGTACAAATTAGGTGAGACCTGGCTCAAAAACAGTAACTGTGAGAGGGACCTTGAAGTTCTAGTGATGATCACTTGAATATGAGCCAGCAGTGTGCAGCAGAAACAAAAAAAGCTAATATAATCCTGAGTTGCATAAACAGAGGAATAGAATCAGGATCACGAGAAGTATTTGTACTGCTTTTTAAAACCCTAGTAAGACCAAACCTGGGATACTGCAACCAATTTTGAGCACTATACTACAAAAAAGATGTTCAGACTTTGGAAAAAAATGCAGACAAGAGCAACTAAGATGATTAAAGGCCTGGAGACTAAAACATATGAAGAATGGTTGCAGGATATGGATTTGGCTAGTATAAAGAAAAGAAGAAACAAGGGTGACATGATAGCAGTATTCCAGTATTTGAGGGGCTGGCAAAAAAAAGAAGGGGTCAAATTATTCTCCAAAGGACCAGAGGGCAGGACAAGAAACAATGGTTGGAAACTGACCAAAGAGAGAAGCAACCTGGAATTAAGGAGAAACTTCCTAACAGTGAGGATAATTAACCAGTGGAACAACTTGCCTTCAGAAATCGTGAGTGCTTCATCACTGGAGATTTTTAAGAAGAGGCTAGACAGTCACTTATCTGAAATGGCTTAAGCAGGGGGCTGGACTAGAAGATCTCCAAGGTCCCTTCCAGCTCTATTCTACATTGAGAGCTGAAATAGAAAACATTTTAAGTATTAAGATAAATTTTGGCATTAGCTGAAAGCTAATGTTGGCTGTCCTTTTGTGAAATTAAAATATTTCTCTAGCCACTATAGACATATTCAAGTTTCCAGTCCTTTTGGAGTATTGAATCTATATTAATCCTTTGATCAGCAACAACCTGAGGCCAGATGCCCTGACAATTTGACCATCAGGTCCCCAGGATGAGGTCACTCAAAAGCTGAGGACTCCAATGTTGGAAACCTTCCTTCTCCTGGAATAGCCGGCTTCACATCCCTCTCAGATTAACATCGCTTTAATAGAAAGATTCACTTCCTTTCCTTGCTATGTGTGTGCGTGTGTGTGCCTTGGAGTCAGTTTGGACTCTGATATCTGGACTAGTTCAGGCAGTTTTCTTGGCAAAGTTTTATCAGAGGTGATTTGCCATTACCTCCTTCCTAGGACAGAGGGAGAATGGCTGGTCCAAGGTCGCCCAGCTAGATTTGTGCTTTAGGCAGGGCTGATGTTTTAACCACTACACCAAATTATTCCTCATCCCCCGTGTGAATCACATCAAAGGTCTCAGCCCACACTTTCAATCAACTAGACACTCACTTGGAGGCCAACCAACCTCTGATAGCACAGTATATTCTACTCCTCTGTGAAGGGAGGGATGAATCAGCAACACTGGTTTTTAACCCCATTCAAAACACCTGGGACTCTAACAAAAGAGGTATTCAGGAGGCATAGACTCTGGATCCTCCTGTATGATTTGCATGTCCACTACGTTGCCACTTAATTGCTTATCACAATCCAGAGGTAGAATTGTGAGTGTGCATATGCTGGTCCTGCCAGATTGAATTGACCAGGCAAATACTATGGGAGAAAAGAAGGTCTTTAAGCACTATGAGCTATGTCATGTAGGATGTTATTGGTAGTGACCAGCACCTTGAATTGTACCTGGAAAGAAACTGGGAACCAGTGCAGTTCATGAAGGACAGGTGTACGATGGGTGTATTGAGACATGCTTATCACTTGAATGTACCACTGCCATCTGGACCAACTGAAGTTTCAAGGGCAGCCCCATGTGGAGCAGCCAAGCTCTGTAGTGAGCAGAGACTGAATGACTTTCTGAAATATCCCCTGATCTAGGAAGAAGACTAGAAGATAGAGAAGTCAAGCTTGGTGTTATCAGCACAGAGTGGCATCAAATTCCAAAAACCTGAGTGACCTTTATGGATGTTGAAAAGCATTTTTTATGGATGTTGAAAAGCATGTGAGATGAAATATTACCTTGCAGGACCTCATAAGTCTACTTTGGTGTTCAACACAGCATCCTCCACATTATTTTTGGGGACAGGTCCCAATAATAAGAATCAGAACAATTGTGCTGTAATATGAAACCAGGGATGTAACTATGATTTTCACAAACAAGCTTTTCTCCAGCCCTGCCTCTGCATAGGAAGCCCCAGAAGATATGCATAATCCTGCTGAAGATATGCTGCTTCTTGCTGTAATTACCATCATCCTGGTCTTCTGCTAATTCTCCACGACTTCCTTCTATGTAAACAGCAGACTGAAGCAACATGCAAGGTTTTAGCCACAGCAAATGATAAATGCCTCTGGTCATGCTGAGTGCTTTGCACCAGTTTTTGGACAGGAAGGGGTTGTGCTCTTGAATGTTCTTGTCTCCCCTTTATGTGCAGCTGGGCTCAGAATCAGGAAACCAAGTGAAAAGAGGACATGACCAATTCAGCTCTAAGAGAAATGGTCCTCCTTCTCCTGCTGCTGCTACTGAAAGCTCAGAACCAAATGTCCCTTGACTGTGGAGCAGCAGGATGGAATAAAGCCATGGAACCATTACAGATCAGGAGACCATATCATTAATGGGGTAGTTACTGCAACACAGTCACTGTTTGAGCCATTTCCTTCCAACAATCCTCCTTTTATTCAATCTAATGTGTAAGTCATTCAGTTCTAATTCCTTCCTTCCTCCCTCCCTCCCTCCCTCCCTCCCTCCCTCCCTCCCTTCCTTCCTTCCTTCCTTCCTTCCTTCCTTCCTTCCTTCCTTCCTTCCTTCCTTCCTTCCTTCCTTCCTTCCTTCCTTCCACCTAGGAACCAAACCATTTGAACTGCCAATTAACAAGAGAACAAATCAGGTGCTGAGAATTTAAATATAGTTCTAAACGAACAACTAATCACATGGCCAACTGACCACACTGGCACACAAGATTTTTATTACCTAAAGAGAATAGGACAAGAAAATCCTGCTAATGATGTTATCTAGACTGGTAATGAAATGTTCAAAAATAAATTGAAACAAGCTTGGAGAATAAACCATTGCGAAAAGCTTCCTTTAAGCCTCAAAACCACTATGGTCACCAGAAGCCATAATGTTGTGTTTTTTTTAAGGGAACTACATTAGCCCTTTCCCAATCATCTGGTAATTTCCCCCTGCGCCAGGATCTTTCAAAGGTATGGTTCAGTGGTTTTGAGATTAGGTCTGCAGGCTTCTTCAGTACTCTGGGTTGTAAACCATCTGGTCCTGCAATTTGAACTCATCTAGAGTGTCTTACATCTTCTTGAACATTTTGACTTGTATTCCTAATTTGCATTTTACCTTTTGGGGGGGCTGTTTTTCCCCCTTTTATGTTAAGAGAAATGCAAAAAAAATGAATCAAGGAGTTCTGCTTTCTTCTTACTCCTCAGTGTTGCCATTTTCTCCCATTGATGGAGCATTTGTTTCCTTGATTTTTTTTCTTCTTTTTACATGTGGATAGAAGCATTTGTTGTTGTTCTTGTTATTTTTAATATTTGTTGCAAGCCTTAGTTCATTTTGAGCTTTAGCTTTCCTGACTTCATCTTTGCAGGGTCAGACTATGTGCTGATATTCTGCTTTAGTTATGTGCCCCTCTTTACACTTTTTATACTTGTCCTTCTTATCTTTCAATTTATCAAAGAGTTCTTTATGCAGCCATGCTGGTTTCTTTTGAGAGCTGTTATTTTTTCTTCTTTGTTGGTATTGTGCTAGACTGGGCTTTTATTATCTCACTTTTCAAAATTTCCCAAGCTTCTTGAGTTGTTTTCCCCTTGAGGATTCTCATCCATGGAAGCCTTCCCAAGCCCTCTTTAAGTTTATTGAAATTAGCTCTCTTAAAGTCCAAGACTCTAGTTTGACTGTGTTCTATTACTTGTGCTTCCATAATCATGAATTCTAATATTGCATGATCACTTTCCCACAAGGTTCCTGTGGCTTCAACACCTTCTATCATTTCATCTCTGTTAGTGAGGATTGCATCCAATATAGCTAATCCCCTAGTTCCCTTCTCTACTTTTTGGGAGACAAAGTTGTCTGCTAGGTCTTCAGAGTTTCTACTGATGAAACACAAGGTTATGTTTCATTTGCTGCAAATTCCAACCCCTATTTTAATTATTTATTAAAATAAGTAATAAATATTCCAAGAGGAATATTAATTTTTTTCTTTAGAGATGATTATTCTTCAGCATGATTGTAATTTGCATAGTAGAAAAGAAGTGGTTCCTGTCCAAAATCTGGACCAAGGACAACCATCAAAGACCCAGAAGCAAATCTGGAATGAACAGGAGTCCTTTTCACCTTGTTTCACTAGTACATGATCAGATTCAGATCTGGTGTCAGGCAGACATGTGGTTGGGTTTTTTAAATGTAACATTATGGTTTATCAATGTAGTTTCTCTGACCTCAGTGCTCCTCATTTTCCTATTTAGCAAAATCCAACTGGGTGGAAAGTTGCCCACCAGGATTTTTCAAGGTGTCTCATGGAGGAAACAGATTTGCTACTACAACTGTGGTCCGATCCAGAAGGCACCATTTCCATTCAGGAAGGTGGCTGGTTCCAGAAGGAAACAAAAACCCTAGCAAGGAATTTATCATACATTTTCAAATCCCTGTTTTATTTCTGTCATTTATACCACCCAATTTTCTGAATGGAGGACTTTGAAAGAGGGCCTTTTGATCACAGCACTTGTGACCTTTAAAATAATATCCTCCCTGAGACTTGTTGAGACCCAATCCTGACTTCCTCAAGGGACTCTTTAAATTTTGATTGGTTCCCCAGGCATTGTGTTAGAGGGGATTTTACCCCCTTTTTTTGTATTATGGCTCTTTTCAAATGTTTTTCATCAGATATCTGCTGTTGTTTCTTTTCTTTTTGAATTATTTTAGTCATATGAAAAAGTAAGTACACCTTTGAATTCTATGGTTTTTCACATCAGGACATAGTAAAAGCCATCTGGTCTTAAGCAGTTATTAAAAGTAGGTAAATACAACCTCAGATGAACAACAACACATGAAATATTACATCCTGTCATAATTTATTTTATAAAAAGAAAGCCAAAGAGACTATACACAAATGGTTCTGGTTGCTTGCACCTGATAAACCCAAAGCAACCAAGAATCTGGTAGCCAGGCACAGAGAGTTGAAGCCAAGGGCTGTACACTGTTTATTTAATAAGCTTAAAAACTTCAAAATATGAAGGATTTCAGTATCTTGCATTAATATGGAAGAAGAACATACATAGAGTGTCATTAACAATGACAAATTCTATCCACCCTAAAGCTTTTCAACAATTTAAACAAGGATGCAGTATAAGGGCACCAAACTAGAGTGTCACCAAACTCCATAGCTCAGTGGTGGCGAACCTATGGCACGGGTGCCAGAGGTGGCACTCAGAGCCCTCTTTGTGGGCATGCATGCTGTCACTCCAGTCCTAGGCCTGGGTTTTATAAAACCTTTTCACTTTAGGCCTCCGCTGCCATGTGCAAAAAAAAAAAAAAGAGGTTCAATCAGTCAATTTCAACTTCTCGCGGGGAAAAAAAAGATCTTGCAAAGTTGGAATTGGTTGATTGAACTTTTTAGTTCCATCCAGTCTGCCGTTACCACCGCAGCCATGCCCACCCAATGGGCCACACCCACCCGGCATTCGACGATGCATAAGTGGGTTTTGGGTTGCAGTTTGGGCACTCAGTCTCTAAAAGGTTCGCCATCACTGCCATAGCTCATGGTGACTTTCCCTAACAATCTCTGGAGACAAAATGCCACACTGAAGGACAGGAGAAGCCAATTTCCTGAATGCTGAACTATCTTTCTCCAGCATCACTTTCTGCACATGTCCTGACAGGAAGAACCACAATCTCTATAAAACAGTTTCCTCAAGGGTGTATCAATGGGTTTTCACCATTTTTCTCCAGCTACCCCTCCACACATGGAGTCCTGTAAAATTTAAGGATCCTCAGGGGAGAAGTTGTTTTCATTGTAATTATCATCATCCAGGTCTTTGAAATGTCTTTGACTTTGTAGTACTGTATCTGAAATAAACATCAGAATGAAGAAACATAGAAGGAGATCTTACACCAGAAAAGCATAAATGCTTAAGATCACACTCTGTGTGACAAAAATTTTGAGACAGGAATTTTGTGCTCTTGAAGGTACTTTTCTCTCCTTTCCATGTGAAGCTCAGTTCATCTCTGTCTGAATCAGGAAAGACACTTGATTGCTGTCTAGCAAGAGTGCTTTGAATTTTTCTAACTGTTCATATTGTTGAATTATGGACCTCCTATTTCTCTTTCTGACGCTGCCGGTCTCTGGAAAGCTTAGAATGAAGTGCCCGCTGAGTTTTCAGAAGCAGGATGGAATAAAACCATGGAGCTATTACAGGCCAGGAGACCATCTCATTGGGGTAATCATTACTGGAAGAAAATTATCTAGTATAAGATTGCCTTTCAACGTGGCTCCTTATACTCAATTTGACTCGTAAGTCATTCAGTGTGATAGAGTTGCATTCTCTCCATTTGCAATTATAACAGTTTTCTTCTTTTTTCACTTACTCCTATATGGCAGGACTTGTCTAATTTACTAACAATTTTAATTTCCATGGCTTCTCTCTGTCTTAGTTTGTGGAAGATGCTGAAATCCAAATACAGTGCAGAAAAAAACTTTAAAGAAGTCCAGATTATTTTCCTCTCCTTGTTGAATCCTGAGTTTATCACTTTATTAAGGACTAATGTTTAAAGATTTGATTGAAATGTGTTGCCCCTGCCCAGCCCATTTCCTTATATATATAAAACCATCATAGATAATCATTTTCTATCCTTATAGGAATAGAGGGAGACTTGTTTTTAGGATGCTTTTCAGGGTCCTAAAAGATTGCACTACTACTGAGACGAATTTACTTCTGAAGCTCGAATGAACAATATGTGATAGACTAGAAACAGTAGATAGAACATATATAAGAGAAACACCAATCAAATAAAATGTATCAGACATATAGTTGAGGCTTGACGTGAGGAGTGAGGAATGTTTACTAAACCAGACGTTTACAAAGACTAATCCTTAGTGTTGTATTGCAGGTTATATGATGATTGCTTTTTAATACGATCTTATGTTTGATGTTGATTGTTTTAATAAAAGAATTTTTTACAAAAAAAAAAAGAAAAAAAAGATCCTCTTTTTTTTTTATAATGGTGCTACTTTAATGATTGAATGATTATAAATCCTAGTTACTGGGCAGATGAAAATTACTACTACAAAATAAAATGAATTTGTGATTCTTAAACTTGATAGAAAACTATCACCGTGACATTTTCCCAATGCTCATTAAAATAAAATGATAACTATAATTTTCCTCTGATTTTGGATCAGTATTTGCTTAAGACTCACTTATGGAAACAAAGAGGATTAAATTGAAAACATATTTTGTTATTGCTGTTGATGATGACGATAATAACATAAACGTTTTTTTACATTAGCTTACCTTTTGACAAGTCAAAATTACTATACTTCATTTTGAATATTCAAGTGTTCAACAAGAATGCAAGGCTCCTGCCAAATCTTACACTTGGCTATAATATCCATGACAACTATTTTAACACATTTGGCACTTCAGATTCCTTGCTGGAAATGCTGTCTACAGGAAAAGTCAATGTTCCCAACTACAGCTGTGGAAGGAAGGACAACCTCTTGGCTCTTCTTGATGCAGCTAAAAGGGACATCTCCATCCAAATGTCAACATTAGTAGGCACCTACAAAGTCCCACAGGTTTGTTTGTGTGTTTGTCTATCTGGTAGAATGAGTGATGGTAAATAAACGATAGATTCATCTACATATTCTGTATAGAATTCTGCTTTTCACTATGGTCATTGCAGGTATCACAGCTGGGGATTGGGATTCATAATAGGGAGACAGCAGGGATCAGACCTATCCTCTCATGACACCATCCCCTTCAGGATCTTCTGCTACATACATGTGAGAGTGAGGAGAAGTTCTGGGTCCAATCAAATGGTCTTTTGTACAAAAGGAAGGTGCACCAGTGATGGGAAGCTCATATTTGGAACATAGTCTTAACCAAAATATCTTCAGTGGTGTTCAAATTCCAGATTCATGAAGAGTCCCAATGCATTATCTTAGCTATAGTCGATAATAAATATATGTCTTATGGACTTGTAGGGAACCACTTTTATAAGCATATTAGCTGACACATCAACTTGTTTTCAATCTTAGTACTAAATCCAGTGGTTTTCTAGAGGATTATTTAAACTAAATATTGGGGACAGAGAGTTCATTGATACAGAACATTTTTGTCCTCAGCAACCCAAAACTAATAGGATTATCAGTATTTCTTACAAAGATATTTGTGTGGCTAAGAATATCAACCTTGATGATGAAGGTTCATTTTCCAAGCTTGTGTTTTGGTTTCCAACTGTTTTGTTACCAGGCTAGGTAACAACTTCAGTGGAGTTTTGGGATGTCACTGTCAGTGTTCTGTTTATAAGGGCTTCAGGTGTGGGTATGTCAAGTGAGGTTCTTGTGATGGGTCAGCTATAAATCAGCAGTGATCTTGTGATGAGTTCTGTGATGGGTCTTGTGTTAAGGAGATTACATCAGATGAGGGTCATTGGGAGGTGAACTGCTGTGGGGGTTGTGTGGGTTGGTTGAGGGTCAGGACTGTCTCTGGTTGGCTGTGTGGTTGTTGTAGATTTTGAGGGGTTTGTAGGCTGGCTGTAGATCAATGTGTCTGTGGATGGAATTGCTTGTGAAGTGCCAGGCTTCGATGAACTCACAAGCATAGCAGGTGGTAGCATGGATCATAATTTTTGTGTTGCTCAATCAAACTGATGCTGTTGGGTGTCATTGTGGGTAGAGATTTAAGGATTTGGGATTGTGACATTTGACTGCCAACCAGTGTTCGTGGATCCTGTTTTTTAATTGATGTGATGTTTGTCCCGCCTGAAGGCAGGACAAGAAGCAATAGATAGAAACTAATCAAGGAGAGAACCAACCTAGAACTAAGGAGAAATTTCCTGACAGTGAGAACAATTAATCAGTGGAACAACCTGCCTCCAGAAGTGGTGAATGCTCCAATACTGGACATTTTTTAAGAAGAGATTGGACAACCATTTGTCTGAAATGGTATAGGGTATTGGACTAAAAGACCTCCAAGGTCCCTGCCAACTCTTTGATCCTTTTCTGTTTTAATATTTTCATGATCAAATTAATCACAGAAGCCTTAAAGGTATTTGGACAGAACTGTCTACTGTCTGAACGTTTAAAAAAATATTTCAATTGGTTGGGCCTTGTATTGGCAAGTTCATTTACACTTGTAAGTAACATTTGCCATATGCAGTTTAGAAGTAAAAGATGGCAATAGTATTTCCTACATATATGAAAAGGAATAAAAAGGACCTTACAATTACAGGCAGTCTAATAGATATTGTAGCTAAAATACATGCTAGGTTCCTCTTGATTAGAGTGGGCAGATGACAAGTTCAGTTCTTGCAGAAGAACAAGCAGGCTTTAGACAGAGGAAATCTACAATTGCTTTCTCTTGAGCCACTAATTACAAAATATATGAGTCTGGGGAAACTAGGGTTTTCTGTCATTATAAATCTTAGTGCAACATCTAACATGTTATAAACAGAAAATTATGGGTAAAATTGACTGACCTTAAAATGGAACTCAGACTTTTGGCCCTGATCAAAGCTTTCCTACAAGTACTTATTTGAGAGTGCAGTTTGAGTTCAAAGGAGCCATTAGGAGAAGAATTGATATTCACCAATGAATAAGAAAAGGGTGCATAGTTGAACCATTGTTATTAAGTTGAAACATTAATGACTTTCCTGAATTAAACAAGAATCCTGAAATGCATATAGCTCAGACCTTAAATACATACAGTAATGATATAACCAATGATATAATAATAATAATAATAATAATAATAGTAGTAGTAGTAGTAGTAGTAGTAGTAGTAGTAGTAAAGTTGGAAGGGTCATTGGAGATCATCTAGTCCAACCCTCTGCTCAGGCAGGAAACTCTATACCATTTCAGACAAATGGCTGTCCAGTCTCTTCTTAAAAACTTCCAATGTTGGAGCATTCACTCCTTCTGGAGGCAGGTTGTTCCACTGGTTAATTGTTCTCACTGTCAGGAAGTTTCTCCTTATTTCTAGATTGCTTCTTTCCTTGATTAGTTTCCACCCGTTGCTTCTTGTCCTGCCTTCAGGCGCCTTGGAGAATAGCTTGACTCCCTCTTCTTTGTAGCAGCCCCTGAGATATTGGAACACTGCTATTATGTCACCCCTCGTCCCTCTCTGTTAGAAGGGATCTTGGAGGTCAAGATCAAGCCAGAGACTCTATGCCATTTCAGACAAATGGTTGCCCAGTCTCTTCTTAAAAACTCCAGTGAGGGAGCACCCACAATGATATTATTATCATACATAAAAATTGGGTTAAGTTGGCTGTTAAGAACCCTTGTCTCCTACTCTCATAATAATTTTCTGATTAAATCAAAGTTAAAAGTTATGGTATTTGGAAGCATGATAGCTATAGATGGAGATTCAATGTGAACTAATATAGGAACTTAACAACTTTCCATTTAGCTCATTAGTGAATTTTCGCCTTAATTTTTTTAAAAAAATATCTATCCAGCTTCATATAATATATAATGCCAAGATTATCCCTACGCTCCTATATTGAGCTGAAGTTTGGGATTAAAATATATATAACTACTAGAATAAACCCCATCACCACATGTCAGAAATATTTTGTGCGTGGTTAAAAATATTTCAGCTGCTGCCCTTAGAACTAAATTAGGAATTTATAAAATTTGATCTTTGTATAAAATCAGGATTTATAATTCTTGGTGTAAAATTAAAGCTATGGAAACTGATAAGACTGTTGAAATTGTGTCTGTTACAACAGACAAAAATTTAAACAAAGACTTCTTGGATTATACAACAGACAAATTGTATTAGGAGCTGTAATCTCTTGTATAACTGGAGAGGAAGGTAAAAGGATTGCTGCAGAAAGAATTACTGTAGGATGTCAAAGCAGAGAAATATATAGCCATCCTAAGAGACATTGTGGCACATCAAATTGATCAATGGCTACAAACTTAACTACTAAGTTGTCAAGTATTTAAATGCAGAAATCTAAAGATCTTAGGGCAGTATTTCCTGGGATAACATTTTAGAAGCTGTACACAATGGTTAAATATGAAAGATTTAATTATCTCTCTTAAAATAAACACACTTGTATTTGCAGAGATCCAGAGACAGAAGTCGTACCACATCTATTATTGGAAATGTATAAGAATTAGAAAGATAAGCAATAATAATAATAATAATAATAATAATAATAATAATAATAATAATAATAATAATAATAATAATAATAATAATAATAATAATAATAATAATAAAGTTGGAAGGGACCTTGGAGGTCATCTAGTCCAACCCCCTGCTCAGGCAGGAAACCCTATACCATTTCAGACAAATGGCTGTCCAGTCTCTTCTTAAAAACTTCCAGTGTTGGAGCATTCACCGCTTCTGGAGGCAAGTATTGTGGACTTCACATTAGATCAATAACCTGTTGGGATCCTTATATTAAAATAACATATTCTTTTTTTTTGGTCAGAATTCAAAAATTACACATAATATGGTCCTTTATTTTAATTCACATCTGCATATGCTATGTGGATCTCATTTTGGTAAATTGCAGGAGTGATACAGAAATACGATTTTCTATTCTTCTTTTTAGTTTAATTTTCCTTTCTGTTTTATATATCGTCTTATTAAAGTTCTGTGTTTTAATATCTTGAAATGGCCTAATGGCTAACTAGTCTGATATGTTTATGCAAATCAAGTTGCATTTATTAAAAACCAATATTTGACTTAACCCCAAATATTACAAGGCATTATTCACTGCTTTTTCAGATCAGTCATGGATTTGTTTCAGAGGCTCTGAGTGATAAAAGTCAATTCCCATTTTTCCACCGGATGCACCCCAAACAAGGGGTTCAGTTCCCGGGAATTGCCCAATTACTTGTCCATTTCAGATGGACTTTGATTGGTCTCTTTACTTCAGACACAGAAAATGGAGAGAATTTCATGAAGACTTTGACTCCTATGCTTGTCAGGAATGGAATTTGTGTTGTTCTATTACAGCAGTTCTCAACAACTGGGACTACAGTACCCATCAGGGAGGCGATCTCTAAGTGGAGACAAGTCAATGTCTATGTTCAGTTTATAGAACATCATTCATGGTTGGACAGACTTCTCTATTTTCAGTTAGCACTTGAAAGTATGCCAGGACCCATTGAAAAAAAAATCTGGATTATGACACTTTTTGTGACTTGGCAAATTAGTTACTACGATCTTTTCAAATATGTCCATAGTATTTTGACCTTTGCTTTTCAGGAGAATAAAAGACCAAAAGATGATGCCTTTCAACCCAATTTCTTTGTGGATCCCCAATTTCAAGATCGGTCTTTTCACTGTTTGTTTTCAAAGCATTTCTTTTCTGTCAAAGGGCGGAGAAGATGCACCCAGAAAGCACCACTGGAAATCCAAAACAAAAATAAAATGACAAATGACCACACGGTTTATAGTGTCATTAAGACTCTAGGCCATGCCTTGAATACTGTGTATTTCTCCAGATTCAGGAGGAGAAGGGAGAAGGGTGAAGAGAGGATCGCAGATCTAAGGCTGAAGCCATGGCAGGTATGAGGTTCTGATAAGGATCCATCAGATTTAATTCCTTTGGAGAAAAAATCCATAGGAAAAAGGAGGAGACCACTCCACTCTACTTTGCTACAGAAAGCCATTTTTTTGGCCAATCTAATTACTAGGGTACAATATTTCAAAGTGCAGGCATCATGACATATATAATTTGATATTAAACAGTTCTAATTTTAATAAAAGATGTATGCAGTTTTAAATAAACTCCTGTGTATATTTGATTAAAATTGTAAAATTTTACCTTTATAAATTCTAAGACAGTTTTATCAATTTAATTATTACACAATCCAACTCTCACTTAACTAGATTTCTAATCATCTCATCAGGAAGTAGTTTATTAATTTGTTGAAATCAAATCATTTCACCAGGATCCTTACAATTTATTAATGGAGTGTAATGATATCTGAGAATAACCATGAGGGACATGGGAGAGATGCTACCTACAGAATGATCAAACTAATACTTACTGTTGTATTTTATGATTTATGTTGACTGCTTTTTAGTATGCTATCATGATTAATGTTGATTGCTTTAATAAAAATTTAAAAAAAAAGACTAGGGGAGACTACATCTGCATAATGGGCAGACATAAAATAAATGACACTTGGCTCAGTAGCAATAACTGTGAGAGGGATCTCAGAATCCTAGTGGACAATCACTTAAATATGGGGCAGCAGTATGCTGCAGCTGCCAAAAAACCCAACATAGAGGGACAAAAACCCCTCAAATGTACACGTATAGTATAGGGGGTATCTTGCTCAATAATAGTAACTGTGACACGGATCCCGGAGTCCTAGTGGACAATCATTTAAATATGAGCCAGCAGTGCGCTGCAGCTGCCAAAAAAAGCCAACACAGTGCTAGGCTGCATTAACAGAGGGATAGAATCAAGATCACATGAAGTATTAATACCACTTTACAATGCCTTGGTAAGGCCATACTTGGAATCCTGCATCCAATTTTGGTCACCACAATATAAAAAAGATGTTGAGTTTCTGGAAAGAGTATAGACAAGATCGACAAAGATAATCAGAGGGATGGAGACTAAAACATATGAAGAAGGATATATCAAGATAAACCATATGAAGACAGATTTGAATACTGGGGCCTATATAACAAAATGAAATTCAACATAGATAAAGTAATATTTTACACTTAGGCAAGAAAAAAAAATGACTGTGAAACTTGCTTAATGCCAATAAGTGTGAGAGGGATCTCACACTTAATAACAATTAATAGAGGGATAGAATCCAGATCACATGAAGTTATAGAACTGCTTTACCAAATTTTAGTAAAACCACACTTGGAATACTGCATCCAGTTCTAGTCACTACAACAGAAAAAAGATATTGAGATTCTGAAAAAGAATGCAGAGAAGAGCCACAAAAATGATTGTTCAATGTAGCAAACAAAGTTAGAACCAGTAGCCAGCACAGGTTTGTCAAAAACAGCTCATGTCAAACCAATCTTATTTCATTCTTTGATAAAGTGACCAAAGTAGTAGACCAGCGAAACACTGTGGACATAGTCTACTTAGACTTCAGTAAGGCACTTAACAAAGTAGACCACAACCTGCTGCTTAGTAAGCTAGAAAAAGGTAGGATAGACAACAACATCATCAGATGGATCTGTAGCTGGCTGACAAACTGTACTCAGCAAGTAGTCCTCAATGGTACTACAACCACATGGAGAGAAGTAAGCAGTGGGGTACCACAAGGCTCTGTCTTAGGCCCAGTACTCTTCAATATCTTCATAAATGACTTAGATGAGGGAATAGAAGGGGAGCTCATCAGATTTGCAGATGACACCAAACTGGCAGGAATAGCCAACACGCCAGAAGACAAACCCAGGATCCAAAAATATTTTGACAAACTTGAACAATGGGGCCTATTCAACAAAATGAGTTTTAATGTGGAGAAAAGCAAAGTTTTACATTTAGGCAGGAAAAATCAAAGGTACAAATACAGATTAGGCGAGATCTGGCTCATAAACAGCAGCTGTAACAGGGACCTTGGAGTCCTAGTGGACAATCACTTGATCATGAGCCAGTAGTGTGCAGTAGCAGCCAAAAAGCTAATACAATCCTGGGTTGTATAAACAAGAGGCATAGAATCAAGATCACACAAAGTGTACTGCTTTATAAAAACCCTAGTAAAACCACACCTGGAATACTGCAACCAATTTTGATCACCATACTACAAAAAAGATGTTCAGACCTTGTAAAAAGTTCAGAGAAGAGTAATTAAAATAATCAAAGGCCTGGAGACTAAAACATATGAAGAACAGCTGCAGGACTTGGGTTTGGCTAGTCTAAAGAAAAGAAGAAACAAGGGTGACATGGTAGCAGTATTCCAGTATTTGAGGGGCTGCCACAAAGAAGAGGGCATCAAACTATTCCCCAAAGCACCAGAGGGCAGAACAAGAAACAATCGTTGGAAACTGACCAAGGAGAAAAGCAACCCAGAATTAAGGAGAAATTTCCTAACAGAGAAGACAATTAACCAGTGGAACAGCTTGCCTTCAGAAATTGTGGGCAGTCCATCACTGGAGATGTTTAAGAAGAGACTGGACAGTCACTTGTCTGAAATGGTATAGGTTCTCCTGCTCAAGCAGGGGGCTCCAAGGTCTATTCTATTCTATTCTATTCTATTCTATTCTATTCTATTCTATTCTATTCTATTCTATTCTATTCTATTCTATTCTATTCTATTCTATTCTATTCTATTCTAGTCTAGTCTAGTCTAGTCTAGTCTAGTCTAGTCTAGTCTAGTCTAGTCTAGTCTAGTCTAGTCTATTTTAGAATGTTTCCTATAATTGGCAATTTTGACAATTATATTTTCTCAATATATATTTAATTAATACTGTATATGATAAAATTTTCTTTTTCACTTTGTAAGATAGTGCTGATATAGTGAGATAGCACTCGCTATATAGTAAGTATATTTGCAAGTTAGACAACTGTAAAAGAAAAATTCCAATGTGAAAAGACTACATGTAAACCAAATCTTCTACTTTTAAAATTCCTGGATGTTTAAATTCCAGTTCCACCCTTTTCTGGAGAAGAATGAGTTTTGCAATATTTCTCAGATGAAACTGTACTTGGACCAAAATGGAGATATAGCAGCAGATCTGGATATTACACTCTGGGTGGTTGTCCCCAAGAAGTATCTTATCAGAAGGCCATTAGCAAGTTTTGAAAGACAGAGACTTGTTATCAACCAAGATATTCTGCCAAAGCTGAAGATGCTCAACAAGGTGGGTGAAATATTGGCTTATTTTCTGTTTTCCAAAGCCTGAGGACCCATTTCAAGTAGGCTAAGCCTAGTCACCAAGAAGGATGACTGTCACCGAGAACTGAATGTTAGGAATAGTACAATTATTGTTCTACTAGACTGCTTGCGAGGTTTCAGTCCTAATGACTAAAGTGCTATAATAATGAGCCCAGTTTGAAACTGATTTAGCCATGTCAACATGAGGTCCTGGATGATTATTCATTTAGGATGCAGATCATGGCCTTTTTGTGTTCCCACTGCAATTTAGTACCTGCATAAAATTGGTGAGGGAGGCCCACACATGCCAGGGATTGTATTGCCAATAGCCTCACATTTCCTTATTCCTTGTCCTCAAATTGCAGAGAAAAAGGCAATTCTTTTGTTCAGTGCCCAAGTTCATGTTTGGATTGAATCAGATGAAATTCAATCAAGACTGGCAGAGGGGCTGTTGATCCCAGTGGGAAATAAGCTTTATCTTGTCCTAAAAGGACAGGTCCATAGTCTGTGAAATTTTAAAGCAGTCACACCTTGCCAGAGTTATCAATTCCTCTCTTTCACCTTACTGGGATAGAGCGGAAAGCATTTTGCTCCTAGGAAGAAGATCCAAGGCTTTCGGAACAGATGTAATCATAATGACTGGTAGGATGTTAGATAACACCCTGATACAGAAAACTCAAGCACTGAAACATGACTTTGACCCCCCCACCCAAAAGTCCCTCCTGATATCAGAACTAATGAGGGAAAATTTTAAAATAAATGATAATTTGCTTTGGCCTTTGGCTTGTAAGGGTGCATTTCATGAAATTGTTTATTTGCTAGCTAATTTAAGTCTTTCTAGGCAAAGAGAAGGCTAAAAATTTTAAATAACATTAAATGTGAATCTATCTTTCCATGCCAGTTGGTGTCACCTAATTGTAGTCCTTCAATAGAAAACACCTTGTCTCTGATACCCCAAGCTGGTCTTTAGAAATATCCCTTTATGACTTAAGGCTTATAGTCATGTCCCACATGCTGCAGCAAAAGATGTCTGACCTAACCCTTTTTGTGGGATATGTTCTTATGATCTCACATCCATCTTGTTCTGTTCTGTGCATTGGTAAGACATTGAGACGAGGCAGGAGTAATAATGGTTGTTACTTTATTAAGCTTCAACAAAACCTCAACAGAACCACTAACAAGATGGCGCAGATCTCTTTTATACCCTTTTGCAGGGACAGTATCAGCCAATAAATACAATGTATTTTCCCGCTTTGCGCGTGCGCAGTAGGCTGGCGACAGCCTGTCTGGCCCGGGCAGCCACATGGTCTGCCCTGGGTCTCTCTGCAGCTTCCTGACCTGCTCTGTTAATCACAGGCCCAGGACATAACACATCTCATCTCACTGGAATTGTAGAAAATAAGCAGTCAATTTTAATCCTATTTCAATACATCCATACATACACAAATAAACAGCATCTTCTTTCAGATTGACAGCCCTAATTTGAAAGGAATTATTCCTTTGCATCTTAAATAGGAGGCAATTTCAAAAACAAGAAGCTGCAATTTTTTCATAGTTCAGAGGAAAGATTTTCTGATGATACTAGTCAAAAGTTACTTCTTTATCACAGTTTTAATCTTTTTTATATAAATCTAGTAGCATAAACTAAATCTTCTAAAATAAATTTTATTCTAAATATTAATATGAATAGGCCATCATAGTTAAAATCATGGATACATGAAGAGTGGAGAAATTAATGTTAATATAGCCATGAGACAGAATAAACTGGTTGTAACTTAATGTTTAAATCTTTCCTCCATTCCATCCCTCCAATCTTTATTAAGGTAGAAAAGTCTAGTGTTGCAATGTGATATGCCAGTAGACAAAGTGAGGAACTAAATGAAGAAACTACCTCTAGTTAAATATCTTGCATTCATTTGGAAGTAGTCAGAAATTTCATATTAACCTAAATGAAGCCCAGAGACTACTCGGCTAATGTTCATATTGGCATCCATTTTCCATGGGTAGTTAATCCTAACACATTTTCTTTGGCATTTGTTGTTTTTCCACTTAGGCTCTTCCTCAGTCCAAATGTGTTGAAAATTGTCATCCAGGATTTGTCAAGCGGGCTCGGGAAGGAGAACCAGTTTGTTGCTATGACTGTGTTCCTTGTTCAGAGGGGACCATTTCCACTCAGGAAGGTGAGTGATAGCAAGGAACACTGTGCTGGATGGATCAAGAGACTTTTTATTAGCGAGTATTTTAAAAGACTAATTTAAGCTTGACTGTTTTCTTGTTCTTTATTTTCAATATGCCCAATTTCTTCCATAATGGTTCAGGCATGAAAAAGCAATCTTGAAGGATGACATAGGAGGAGATAGAAAGATACGGTGTATTTACTTCTGTCAGAGGAAATATCTCTTCTACTTGTCAGGTTGGAAGTGTCCTTCAATTTTTACCTTTGTTAGGAACATCTGAATTCTTTGAAAGGTGAAAAATAGTTTCAGAACAATGGCTCTTGCTCACCCAAAATAACTTTGCCCTGCAGGTCAAAAGATACAATAATCAATCATTCCATTGATTGATCAATCTTTAACGGAATAACAGAGTTGGGAGGTCTTCTAGTCCAACCCCCATATACCATTTCAGACAAATGGCTGTGCAATCACTTGTGTGTGCAAGTGTGGCAAATGTGTGTGCAGATAAGAATATCAACCTTGCTGTCAAGCAAAATCAAGCTTTTAATAGTGAGTGTCACACCAAGTGCACTAATCAAACAGGTGGTAAGGAAACAGGGAAACTCAGGCACCACAAAGGTTATACAGAAAGTAAACACAGGGACAGCATAAAACACTCAGATGTTTATACACCAATGCACAGAGTGTGAGCAATAAACAGGGTGAATTAGGAATTCAGGTAAATGAGGGCAGATATGATATTGTTGCCATTACGGAAACTTGGTGGGATGAAACCCATAAATGGAACACATAGCTAGAGGGATTTAAATTATTTAAAAGAAACAGACCAAATAAAAGAGGAGGTGGAGTTGCTCTCTATATAAGAAATAACTACATCTCTACAGAAATAGAGCACAACAATGATGTAAACTGTCTTGAATGCATTCGGGTCAATATAAAAGGGGGGAGGGAATGACATTGCCATAGATGTATACTACAGGCCACCCAACCAAACAGAGGAAATAGATGAACTTTTTTGCTAGTCAGCTAACTAAGGTATGTAGGAAGCACATCAGAATAATAATGGGGGGCTTTAACTACCTTAACATTAACTGAGAGGCAAACTTTGCACCAAGTGGAAGATCAAACAGGTTCCTGACAAACCTAGCAGACAACTTTGTCTCCCAAAAAGTAGAGAAGGGAACTAGGGGATTAGCCATTTTGGATCTAATTCTCACTAACAGAGATGAAATGATAGAAGGTGTTGAAGCCACAGGAACCTTGGGAGGAAATGATCATGAAATATTGGAATTCAACATTAGGAATTCATCACAAGCAATAGAACACAGTCAAACTAGAGTCTTGGACTTTAAGAGAGCTAATTTCAATAAACTTAGAGAGGTCTTGGGAAGGATTCCATGGATGAGAATCCTCAAGGGGAAAACAACTCAAGAAGCTTGGGAAATTTTGAAAAGTGAGATAATAAAAGCCCAATCTAACACAATACCAACAAAGAAGAAAAATAACAGCTCTCAAAAGAAACCAGCATGGCTGCATAAAGAATTCTCTGTTTCCCTATTTATTTTATTTATTTTATTTTATTCGGATTTGTATGCCGCTCCTCTCCGAAGTACACCCCTATTGTGCAAAATGCACAGGCTTCCCGTTTCTTTCCAAATGCAATTAAGTTCACCTATAAAGTTCTACAATAGGATCTGGGTATCTGTAGGCCTTCCTTTCTTGGAGGATATATTCTTGTCCCAACAGAGCAGATATAATTGGCATACTAAATGCTGTTTCCCTAAAATAATGCCAACTCACAGGTCCTTGAAAGGCTGCTCTTTTGAACATTCTATAGGTTCCCATCCTCCTAAACTTCTAGAAACTTCATTCTTCCCCCACACATTGGGATAAGGTAAGATCAGTGCAGGAGGAGAATGCAGTGAGAAAGTTGGTTATGGCTCCAAATATCTATTTTTTTATTGTAATTTATTTATTTATTTTTTTAAAAAATATTTTGTTCTTGATTTTGCAATTATATATACAGCTACGTTGGGGGGTGTTGCTGGGGTATAAGCTGTACATAGTTTTGTATGTTTAATGCATATATGTATGTATGGATATATTTGGTTTTTTTAAAATAAAATAAACATTTTATATAAAAGCATATATTTTACCATTTACTATGGTAAATTTACAGTGACTTTCCTATCTCTCAGTAGCATGTTTCATTTCAAGAAGATTTTCTTGAAGTTTGAGAGAGTATAAAATAAATGTTATTTTCTGTTATCCCAGATACTGAAAAATGCACCAAGTGCCCAGATGATCAACATTCAAGTGAGAACCGACTCCAATGTATCTCTAAGCAAATAACTTTCCTGTCCTATGAGGAACATCTGGCCATCATCTTGGTCTCTTTCACCCTTGTCTTGTTTCTAACCACAGGCCTTGTTTTAATCATATTCCTTAAATACCTAGAAACTCCCATTGTCAAAGCCAACAACCGGGACTTGTCCTTCATTCTCCTGATCTCCCTCCTGCTTTGTTTTTTGTCTCCTTTTCTCTTCATTGGACGACCAAGGAAAGCCACCTGTCTTCTACAACAATCAGTGTTCAGCATTGTCTTCTCAGTAGCTGTGTCTTCTTTGTTGGCGAAAACAATCACTGTGGTGTTGGCTTTCCTGGCAGCAAAACCAGGAAACCGAGTGAAAAGGTGGTTGGGGAAGAGCTTGGCCAATTTTGTTATCCTTTCTTGTTCTGGTGTCCAAATTTTAATTTGTGCCCTTTGGCTGGGAGTTTCTCCCCCTTTCCCTGACTCTGACCTGCACTCCCAGCCTGGAGAGATCATACTTCAATGCAATGAGGGCTCTGTCACCATGTTTTATGTTGTCCTCAGCTTCATGGGTTTCCTAGCTGCTGTTTGCTTCATAGTGGCTTTCCTAGCCAGGAACCTCCCTGGGGCCTTCAACGAAGCCAAGTTGATCACCTTCAGTATGCTGGTCTTCTGCAGTGTCTGGATATCCTTCCTGCCTACCTACCTGAGCACCAAAGGGAAATACATGGTGGCTGTTCAGGTCTTCTCCATCTTGGCCTCTGCTGCTGGGCTGCTGGGCTGCATCTTCCTCCCCAAGTGCTATATTATTATTCTGAAACCAGAGCTAAACACTAAGGAACATTTAATGATAAGAATAGGAAACTGATAATGAAATTGTTTCTTAGATTCATATCATTTAATTAGTTATTGCGATTATTATTGGTTTGTATGCTTCCTTTGCATTTGTTTGACAATTAGGGTTTTTAAAATCAAATGAAATAAAAATATGAAATGTAAGATTAATCAAATTAAAATCCAAAATAATCTCAAACATTAAATAAATGAATTAATAATTAATATTTGTGTGTTTTAAACTATTGCTTGTCCTTCTTTTCCTCAGAACACTCAGATTAGCAGGTGCTTGTCTGTTTGAATTCTGAAGTCCCAGAGCACTTTAATTTAATTTAATTTTCTATAACTTTCTCGATTTTATGATCCCACCAGTTCTTGCTTACAGGCAAATGATATTTCTTGCAGATCTTCCTACTATTATTATTATTATTATTATTATTATTATTATTATTATTATTATTATTATTATTATTATTGTTATTGTTATTGTTGTTGTTGTTGTTGTTGTTGTTGTTGTTGCTGTTGTTGCTGTTGTTGTTGCTGTTGCTGTTGCTGTAGTTGTTATTATTAATATTATTATTTGGTGTTCATTCTATAAGGTGCTGTAGGGCTTCATAGAACCGGTCAATTTCATCCTCTTCAGCACCAGTGGTTGGGGCATAGATTTGGACTACTGTGATATTGAATGGTTTGCCTTGGATTTGCACTGAGATCATTCTGTCATTTTGGGGATTGTATCCCAGTATTGCTTTTCCTACTCTTTTATTGACTATGAAGGCTATTCCATTTCTTCTGAGGGATTGGCCTCAGGGGTCGGTCCTCTCGCCCTTGTTGTTCAACATTTATGTGAAGCCGCTGGGTGAGATCATCCAAGGTTTTGGGGTGAAATTCCATCAGTACGCTGATGACACTCAGCTGTACATTTCCACCCCGAACCACTCAAATGAAGCCCTTGACGTGCTGACCCAGTGCCTGGAGGCCGTGCGGATCTGGATGGGGAGGAACGGTCTCAAGCTCAACCCCTCCAAGAACGAGTGGCTGTGGTTACCGTCGTCCTGGTATAGTCAGCTGACTCCATTGCTGTCTATTGGGGGCGAGTCAGTGGCCCCCATGGGAAGGGCTCGCAACTTGGGAGTCCTCCTGGACTCACGGCTGTCCCTTGAGGACCATCTGACGGCCGTGGCCAGGAGGATGTTTTACCAGATTCGTCTGGTACGCCAGTTGCGCCCCTTCCTGGATCGGGACGCGCTACACACGGTCACTCATGCCTTCATCACTTCCAGACTGGACTACTGCAATGCTCTCTACATGGGGCTCCCCTTGAGGTGCACGCGGAGGCTCCAACGGGCACAGAATGTGGCCGCGCGGGTGGTAGTGGGGGCACACTGGCGGTCACGAACGGCCCCCATCCTGCGTGAGCTGCACTGGTTGCCGGTGGTCTTCCGGGTGCGCTTCAAGGTGTTGGTCACCACCTTTAAAGCACTCCATGGCATAGGACCCAGTTATTTACAAGACCGCCTTCTACCAGTAAATACCTCCCACTGACCAGTTTGCTCCCACAGGGAGGGCCTCCTCAGGGTGCCATCGACTAACCAATGTCAGCTGGTGGCACCCAGGGAGAGAGCCTTTTCTGTGGGGGCACCGACAATGTGGAACGTGCTCCCCCCGGAACTCCGGACGTGTCATGATCTCCGCACCTTCAGAAGAGAATTGAAGACTCATCTCTTCAATCAAGCCGGCCTGGCATAGAGCTCCTTGGGTTTTTTAATGTAATTTTAAATAAAGTAGTTAGGGTTTTAGTATGGGATTTTAATTGGTTTTTAGTAACAGCCTAGGTAATTTAATTCAGTTTTAAATATTTATTATTGTTATGTTTTAAATTGGCTGTAAACCGCCCTGAGTCCTACTGGAGAGGGGCGGTATAAAAGTTTACAAAATAAAATAAAATAAATAGACAATATTCAGATTTTGTTGCTTATTCCTACATTTGGAGGTGCCTTTTCCTTTCTATTCTTGCAGGTGTCTTTTCCTTTCTTGTTTAGTTCAGTTCATTTGTCTTGAGGAAGGGAGGCCCTGCAGCTGGCTCATTGGCAGCCAGGAATGATGTCTTTCGTGAGGATCCATTTTGACTCTTTCAGACACATGAAGGTTCAGCAAGAGAAGCTGCTAAATGGTGCAGAACCTGCTTCAACTGCACCCCTCTCCCAAAACGAGTTCCAGACAACTCAGGTTCTTCTTACCAAAATTCAGTCAGGCCTTCTGTGGTCAGACCTTTATTGATAAATTTCTCTTCCTGCATCATTGATATCAGAGGGCATATCAGGGCTGGCCGAACAGAATTCTGGGTCAGGTTGAATTGGAACCTGACCTGACTGGCTACCCAGCTTCATGGAAATTCATTCATTCATTCGTTCGTTCGTTCATTCGTTCGTTCGTTCGTTCATTCGTTTGTTTGTTTGTTTGTTTGTTGACGTAACTGATTTCTCAATATAAGAAACCGAAAGAAGGTTTCTCTCACTGAGGAAGGTGAACACAGAGAGTGAACTGGGTGAAGAGCTTAACTGAGAAAAAAATACTGGCCTAGAGGTTTTTTTTTTTTTTTAAAAATGGAGATTTCAGGCAATGGATTCTTTTTCAGTTAAATCCATGGCCTTGAAACTAGTAGAGCCTGTCTGAATTATTTGGTCACCTTACCTCAAATTTCAAGGTTTTCTAAATAGATCTTGGCCCTGAGGGAATCACTTGATGGAAAATCAACACAGAGAGATGTCTTGAATAAATCACCTCAGTACCCAGACAAGCTTTATTCCAAATACAGCCCCAGCTATGAGTAAAGTGGCAGATGAAGGGATCTTTCCATTTCTCCCTTCTGCTTAGAGTTGTTACTTGAAGGAAGGGGGAGGGGGAGGTAAGAGGGAATCGATACAAAGAGTCGTCTTGCATAAACCATCTGAATCCTCAGACAAGCTTTATTACAAATAGGGTTCCAGCTATGAGTAAAGTGGCAGATGGAGCAATCAGCCAATGGAACAGCTTTCCTTTAGATGTTCTGGGTGCTCCATCACTGGAGGCTTTCAAAAAAGACTGGACAACCATTTATTTTAAATGGTGTAGGGACTCCTGCTGGAACAGGGGTTTGAACTAGAAAACCTTCAAGATCCCTTCCAATCCTCTTATTCTCTGCTCTATTTTTTCCATTTCTACCTTCTGCTTTGAGTTGTTTCTTGAAGAAAGGGAGGGAAGATCTGGAAATGGACCATCAGCTTTCCTTCCTCTCCTCTTTGGGCTTCAGCTTCCACGTTGTCCCTACTTAGGATGATGCAAAGAATCTTGGCCTCTAGGCAGCTTTCAGAGAAGGTGGGCTCTCCCTGCACCTCCCTAGATAAGTCTGAATAGTAAAGCCTTTGGGATGAGCTCCTGACATTTACCATTATAGATTCTTTTCCCATTCATATGGCAGATTTCTGAAACCTTCACATTTGGAGGCCAGTGGATCATGTGGCTTATTTAGATAAGAAATCAATGTGGTCTCAGTCTGTTTACTACCTTCTTTCCTAGATCAGGTTTCCATAGAGGTGCTGAGTGTTCCAGGTGCTGTTTTTGTAGTAGTCCTTTTGGAACATGCCCAGAAAGGATATTGAGACAGTGGTGAGTCAACACTGAAGTCATGGAATTCTGAGGCTCCATCTGAGGATTATGATGTCACCTAACAACTGCAGAAAGAACTAGGGAAGGTCATCTGCATGTTCTTAATATCCAGCTCTACTACCCTCGTCTACTTTCAAGAATAAGTCATAGAGATAAAGAGAGCATGTTCACACAGATTTAGATTTCCATATTCATTCCACCTAAGGAAAAAGAATCCTTCTCCCTCTTATAGGGGAATCTCGTCCCTTCTGCAGCTGTCCTATGTTAATATAATTATCTCATTTCTTATCCTGTCTTTCACTAGCTGCATGACAATTTTAATTATTAATTTGTTTATTTTGCTGTTTGATGATTATGTTAGAATTTAATTTCATTAGTTTTGCACTATATATACATTTATTTCCTTTGGTTTTAAATAATTTTAATTGTCAAACTGATGTAGAGGGAGCCCAATAATAACTGCAATGGAAAAATAAATGTCATGAACCTAAGAAACAGTTTTAATATTACTTCCTTATTTTTACTATTAGATGTTCCTTAGAGTTTAGATCTGGCCTCAGGATAATAATGTAGCACTTGGGGAAGAAGATGCAGCCCAGCAGACTAGCACTGGAGGCCAAGATGGAGAAGACCTGAACAGTCACCATGTATTTTCCCTTGGTGCTCAGGTAGGTGGGCAGGAAGGAGATCCAGACACTGCAGAAGACCAGCATGCTGAAGGTGATCAGCTTGGCTTCGTTGAAGGCCCCAGGCAGGTTCCTGGCCAGGAAAGCTACAATGAAGCAAATGGAAGCTAGGAAACACATATAACCAAGGACAATATAAAACATAGTGACAGAGCCTTCATTGCACTGAAGTATGATCTCTCCAGGCTGAGAGTGCAGGTCAGAGTCAGGGAATGGGGGACAAACTCCCAACCAGATGGAACAGATGATAATTTGGACACCAGAACAAGAAAGGATGATTGAGTTGGCTAAACTCTTCCTCAACCGTCTTCTCACCCTGTTCCCTGGTTCTGTGGCCAAGAAGGCCAGCACCACTGTGATTGTTTTTGCCAACATAGAAGACACAGCTACTGAGAAGACAATGGTGAATACCGGTTGTCGGAGAAGACATGTAACTTTCCTTGGTTGTCCAATGAAAAAAAAGGAGGACAAAAAACAAAGCAGGAGGGAGACCAGCAAGATGTAGGACAGGTCCCGGTTATTGGTTTTGACAATGGGAGTTTCTCGGTATTTAAGGAATATGATAAGAACAAAGCCTGTTGTTAAGAACAAGAAAAGTACAAAGGAGACCAGGATAAGGCCCAGATGTTCCTCATAGGAAAGAAAGTGTCTTGTTTTGGTGATACATTGTACTTGGTTCTTGCTTGGAAATTGATCATCGGGGCATTTGGTGCATTTTTCGGTATCTGAGAAAAAAAATGAAAGGAATGTTCCTTTTTTATCTATTTTCATATGTCAATTAAATCTTCTTTGGATGAGAGCTGATACTGAGAGACAGGAGAGACATATCAAAAGGTAAATATATATAATATTTGTCTGACTTCTCATCTTGACCCAAGCTTTAGGCAGTTTTTAGTCTAGCAAAGAAACACCAATATATACAATGATAAAAACAACAACAAAAATGCAACCCCCCCCAAAAAAAAAGGGAGATGCTGGCATCGCACAACCATCCTTCACTCAGAGAACTCCCCACAGGAAACAGGAAGTGACTAAAGCATAAATAAGCCTCCTAAGTTCAGGAAAGGGCACAGATGGAGCACAAGTAGAATCTCCTTAAAGGCTCCACTAGACAAGGCTGTCCCCAGCACATCAAGCTGAAGCCGAGAATCTAGCAGGACTCCCAAATTTTATACCATTTCCATCTAGGGGAATGTTACCCCATCCAGAATGAGAGATGGCTTATGACTAGACCCTGCATGGTCAAAAAGAGAAGGCCACTTTGAGTTGGTTCCTCCCATCCAGATCCATGCTACCTCAATGTGCTGGGCCAGCATCACAATAGCAACACCAGCCCGGGTATGGATGGTGTACTGATGATACCACATCTGATGATACCAAATGACATCATCTAGCAGTTTTATGTCAATGATAAAGAGAAAAGGAGAGAGACTCAAGACCTAAGAGATGGTCCATTGCAGGAACCTAGAGCCTGTACTCTGCCCCTGAATAATATGAAATCATTAATGAAGAAAGGATAACCATTGGAAACCACTGCTTCCCACTCCAATCCCTGAAGATATTCTGGAAGGACACCTTGGTTGATGGTGTCAAAAACACTGAGAGATCCAGAGGGGCCAAGATAAGAACATAAGAAGAGCCATGCTGAATCAGGCCAAAGCCCATCGAGTCCAGCATTCTGTGTCACACAGTGGCCCACCAATTGTACATGGGGATCTTGAGCAGAAAGAGAAGGCAAAACCCTCCCTTTCCCTTGACCCCCAACAAATGGTGTTTACACATCCTCAACCAGAGCCCTTCAGAGGTCATCTTCAAGAGGAACCAGTTCAGTCTCAGTATTGTACCTCAGTCAGTGGGTTTTGTACCTAAGTACAGTACCAAGCATGCCTTCAACAAATGAAAAATTTTGGAGCCTAGATGAAAGTTGTCTAACACAGTTTGGTCCATATGGAGACTTCTGAAAATGGTGTACACTGCCCCCTCGTTCAAAGCAGTTGACAATACTACTCTTATCTTAAAAGAGGCATTTCTATTTGAGGTCTTCTGGAAATCTTTCAAGAAGCTGGGGATCACCCGGTAAGAGGGACCCTGTTCAATGATTGCATCTTGTGTAACACCTTGACACTATGGATTCCACTCTCATAATCTTGCTTTTTTAAAGTTTTATTTCTGTAATTAGTTCTGTAAAAAGGTTCAATTGTTTGTTTTATTGTATGCTGCCAAGAAACACTTTCTGTGGGATGGGTGGCTGTATAAATTTGACAAATAAATAAATAAAATAATTAACATTAATTCCTAATGAATTGAAGAAGATAAATTGAGTTTTTATCCATCTTTGCAAAGTATTTAGTTTCTGGAAGTGAGAAGATAAAACAATCTATTTCCATTATAGATTTGGTAACAATTTTAAATGGTGAATGATTTCCACGTTGGTATAAATGGATGAATCCAGTATCCCTTTCCAGATGACAATCCAGTATCCCAGATGACAATGTCATCTAGCGGGGCCTAGGGCAAGGGCCTTCTCTGTTGCTGCCCCAGCCCTCTGGAACCAGCTTCCCTCAGAGGTTCGTACTGCTCCCTCCCTCCTAGCTTTCCATAAATTGCTGAAGACTACTGTAATGCTCTCTACATGGGGCAACCTTTGAAGAATGTCCAGAGACTGCAGGTGGTTCAGAATGCGGCCGCGCGAGCCATCTTGGGTCTCCCAAGACATGCTCATATCACTCCATCCCTCCATGAGCTGCACTGGCTGCCAATTGGTCTCCGAACACAATTCAAAGTGTTGGTTATGACCTATAAAGCCCTATATGGCAATGGGCCAGGATACTTGCGGGACCGTCTTCTGCCTCATGAATCCCAGCGACCAGTTAGGGCACATAGGGTTGGCCTCCTACGGGTCCCATCTGCTAGACAGTGCCGTCTGACGGGACCTAGGGTTAGGGCCTTCTCTGTTGCTGCCCCAGCCCTCTGGAATCAACTTCCCTCAGAGGTTCATACTGCTCCTTCCCTCCTAGCTTTCCGTAAACTTTTAAAAACACATCTTTGCAGACAGGCCTGGGGCGTGTGAGCTGTGCTCTGCCCCTGGGCCTTTGATTGGGAGTGTATGTTGTATGAGTGAGTATAGTTTTTATAGTTTCATAGTTTTATATTGTACCATGTTTTTAAGTGACCTATGTATTTTGTACTTATATTTCTGTTGTGAGCTGCCCTGAGTCTGGGGAGAAGGGTGGTATATAAGTCGAAATAAATGAATGAAATGAAATGAAGATGCATCTATGCCGACAGGCTTGGGGCGTATGAGCTGTGCTCTGCCCCTGGGCCCTAGGAAGGTCCATTCATCAGCGACTGTGAGCTGATTGTGTTTGTATGAATGCAATTAATTTTAAATTTTTTATTGTATTTGTTGTGAGCCTCCCTGGGTCCTAGGAGAAGGGCGGCATATAAATTTGATTATAAATAAAATAAATAAATAAAATCCCTTTCTTTCGGTGTCACCCACCTTCCTGAGTGGAGATGGTCCCCTCTGGACAAGGAATGCAGTCATAGCAGCAAACTGGCTCCCCTTCCCGAACCTGCTTGAAAAATCCAGGATGACAATTTTCCACACATTGGGACTGAGGCAGAGACTAAGCAGAAAAACAACAAATGCCAAAGAAAATGTATTATAACTCAACATCCAAAAAAAGATGCATGTAAACATGAACATTAGCTAAATAGTTCTGGACTTCACTTAGGTAAATATGAAATCTCTAACTAATTCCAAATGGTTGTAGAAGATACAGATACAGACAGATTCTTCATTTGGTTCCTGCTTTTTGCTTCTGGCACATCAGATTGCAATAAAGGACTTTTCTTCTTAATAAAGTCTGGAGGGATGGAACTGAGAAAAGATTTAAGCATTAAGTGACAACTAGTGGGTTTGTATTCATAGCAGTATTAACATAAATTCCTCTGTTCTTCGTATATCCATGATTTTAAAGTATGATGATCTACTCATACTAAAGTTTGGAATACAATTTATTTGAAACAATTTATTAATTTATTTATTAAAAATTTGATAAAGAAAGAAACTTCTGATCAGTAGGACCTGGAAAGGTTTCTTTTTGACTAGTAAAACATTGCAAAGTTACTCCCCTTTGAAAGTAGTCCCAAAAAGTCTCCCAGTGAAGATACAAAGGAAAAAGTCCTTACAAATTAGGGTGGTCAATCTTAAAGCAGATGTTCTTTGTTTATTATTATATTCATTTCCTCCATTTACATGGCTGCCATGTTGGTCAAACAAGAGCAAAACTAACTGCCTTATTTCCAAAACTGGAGTGAGATGAGATAGAGATAAAATGATGAGGGTAAAAGGGTAAACCAGGAATCCTTTGCTGCAGCACATGATTCATGAGTGTAATCCCTGGGTGGGAAAGGGATGTTTCTAAGGCCCAGCTAAGTATATAAAAAAAAAGATCATTTCTAGTGAAAAACAACAATAAGGTGACACTGACGAGTATGGAAAGGCAAATCCACATTTATTACTACTTAAATTTTGCTCAGAAAGACTTAAGATAGATAAAAATCCACAGAAACAATTATATTTATGGGATTTTCAAAAGAAGAATCCTGCAACAAACCAAAGATCAAATCTAAGTTGCATTTCTTATCAAATTGTCTGAGTTCACATATCAGGAAAGACTTTTCTTTAGATCAACATCATGTCACAATGCTTCAGTTTTTGAAGTCAGGTTGTTATCAGACAAACATTCTGATGTCATGTGAACTGAAAGCCTTCAACCTCCTTCCAAAGAGCAGGTGGCCTATTGCAATATCCCACTGGGGTGAAAGAGAGGCATGGAAAGCTTTGGCCAGATCTGGGCTGCTTAAAACCATAAGAGAATATGGACCTGCCCTTGAAGTGACACTCCCTCCAATCAGGACAAGGTGAATCCTAATTCCAAAGTTAAGATCCTAATTGGCCTATAGGACTATCCAGGCTTGATTCAGTTTCATCGTATTCAGTCCAAATATGAACTTGGAAACTGCTCAATCAAATTGCTTTCTTTTTTGATAATTCTGGGCAAGATTGAATTGAGGCTATGGGGATCACAATCTTCAGCACTTGATGGCTCTCTCACCAGTTTTACAGCAATTTCAGATTGCAAATTGGATACAAAAAAACCCCTGATCTGTCTTCCTAAAGAATTGTCATCCAGCACTCCATGTTTGACTTTGGTCAATATTACTGAAGCCTTCCAAGCAGCCTATGATGACTATAAGTGTTATATTCCCATGTTCAATTCTCAGTCATTCATTCATCTTGGTGACTAGTCTTAGCCCACTGGAGATGGGAAAACTGAGAAAACGCAGCAATACTTCACCCACCTTATTGAGCAGCTTCAGCCTTGATAGAGGGTCTTTGTTGATCATAAGCCTTTGTCTTTCAAAACTTCCCAAAATCTCTTCCATGGGTTCTTTCTTGGGATGAACCAACCACATCATGATGTCCAGATCTGCTGCTATTTCCCCATTTTGTTCCAAGTATAGTTTCTTCTGGGAAATATTGCAAAACACATTCTTGTTCAGAAAGGGATGAAACTAGAGTGGAACATGCATGAATTTTAAAAACAGAAAACTTGCTTTCTTATCCCACATGGTCTTCTCACATTCAAATCATTCTTCTACAGTTGTCTGATTTGCAAATATGATTAATTGGGAGACGTATTGCCACTATCTTCAAAAGTAAAAAGCAAAAGTTCAGCAAAATATGTCCATCATATATTGACCAAATATGTACTGTCAGAATAAATAATTGACATAATTTGTCAATTATAGGGAAAATTGTGAAGCAAGTTACCAATAAATTGAACAAAGAAATAATGGATGGATTCATAAATTCCTCGAAAACAACATGGGGAGTACCAAAAAGTATGGATTTGTCAAGAAGAAAGCTACCAAGCTAATATTCTACCAGGCAGACCAGACTAAAAAACAATCAGATGAGCTAATTCCACTTTATTGTAAGGCTACTTTAACAGAATCTTGCAAGTCTGAAAATCCATATCTCCAACTTTTTTTTACTGCCTGAAAAATAGGGAGAATCATTTCTGAGTTTATTTCTCTGTCCATTATGCACCTGCGGGCTCCCATCCTCTTATCTGGTCATTCCTGAGAGACATTCTCCCCACTCCCCATCTCCCAAGATCAATCCCATGTATACGTAGATTTCCTGAATAGATTATGGGAATGGTGGCAATATAACTTGATATCAGCAAAGTATTTCATGCTGTCGTGAACAAGAACATCATCGTGATTTGGATGATGTGATAATTAAGTGGATGAAAACTGTCTTAAAGTTATACTATTATAATTTTCAGTGTTTCTCACAAAAGTGGGTAGGTTTGAATAATATTTAATTCTCGGTCATCTATTCTTTTATATTGTCATTAATAGAGACATTCCCAAATAATGATTTTGTGATACAAGATTTATACCAACTTGAGTCAGGCACAAAAGATCATGTCCTTAAGTGAAGGTCCAATTAAATGGATGTATTGCTAATCAAGCCTATGTACAGAAATCTCACCAACCAGCACTTAACATTTGCTTGGAGCTACATAAATGTCAACAGGTTTCAAGAGGGGGTTGAACCTAGTTTGCTTGTGATATTGTAGGAATCTAGGCTTATCCCTGTTTTAACTCCACACCAAAGTACTGCTACTCCTAGAAATTGTTCAGCTTCCTTGAATCCAAGGAAAAGGTTAAAGGAACTTATTTTAGCATTAAGGACCACAAAAGGAGAAGAGCTATGTTGGTTTAAAGAAGCAAAAAACCAGAAGTCTAGGATTAACAGTTCCAACTAACACAATCTCTTGGTTAGAGAAGGGAGGATATACCGGTAGCACTCTTCTAATAACTGAAAGATGTTTAACAGAAGCTTAAAATCTGTTCACTGTTATTCCAATTAGATTTGTCAAACTTTTCAGCCTTTTACAGTACAGGCAGATTGAGATGGTTCTCCTTCTCCTTTTGGTTCCTGCTTAAAAGGAACTAAGTTTGATGGATCCTTGTCAGGACCCCATACCTGCCAGGGCTGTAGCCTTGGAGCCCCGAAGCACTCTTCACCCTTCTTTCTTCTCTTTCTGCATCTGGAAGAATAGGCAGCATTTAAGGTGTGGGCCAGAGTCTTAATGGCACTATAAACATATTGGTTGTTTGTGATCTGGATCCTGTTGCTTTTCTTTTGAGACCCCAATGGTGCTTTCTGGGTGCATCTTCTCCGGCCTTTGACAGAAAAGAGATGCTTTGAAAAAGAACAGCGAAAAGACCGATCTTGAAACTGAGGTTCCAGAAAGAGAGTTGATTCATAGGCATTATCTTTTGTCCTTTTTTTCGCTTGAAAAGGAAAGGACCAAACACTATGGATATATTTGAAAACTTTCTGCTTCTTAATTGAATATGTTCCCAAAGTTGTCGTGATCCAGACTTTCCCTTCAATGGATCCTGTCAAAACTTTAAGCGTTAAATGGAAAGGAAGAATTCTGTCCACAAGGGAATCATATTCCATGAAGTGAACAAAGACATTGACTTGTCTCCACTTAGAGATGGCATCCCTAAGTGATGCTGTAGGTCTAGTTGTTGAGAATCGTTCTGATATAACAACACAAATTCCATTCCTGACAAGCATAGGAGTGAAAATCCTCATGAAATTCTCTCCATTCTCTGTGTCTGAAGCAAAGAGACCAATCAATGCCCATCTGAAATGCAGGAGCACTTGGACAATTGCTGGATAGTGGATGCCATCTTTGGGCAGCATTTGGTGGAAAAAAGGGAACTGAAATTTATCACATAGAGCCTCTGATATAATTTTATAACGGATCTGAAAAAGTAATGAAAATACTGTGTTATATTTCAGGTCAAATCAAATCCAAAATATTAGCTTTTAATAAATCTAATTTGGTTCTCATGCAAATATATTGTTTGTTGTTGATTAGCCCTTAGCCTATGTACAGAATATAAAAGAACATAACATTGTTTTATATAAAAATTGAATAAAGAAACTTATCAAGAAACAAATAAGAATAAAGGCTCTGATGACATGGTGTTGCGGTGAGGCATACGCTGGAAGATGAGCTCCGTCTTCCGCGTTTGATTTTGCCCCACTGGGGGACCCTGAAAAGAGGTCGAAAGCTGCCCCGCAGAGGTGGCAATCAAGGAGGAGACCCTCTTTTGATCACATGGGGGTGGCAGACCTCCAGTTTGATCTGAGGAAGTCCTCCAAACCGGTGGGGAAAAGACCGGCTACATTCGCGTAGCCAGTCAGAAGATGCTGTCAACAAAAAACATGAAGCACTACTAAGCAAGTTTAAAGCAACGTGGATGAAATCGAGTGAGATCTAAGCCTCTCTTTATGAATTTAAGACCTTTCCTTAAAATCTGCCCAAAGCACTCCCCCTGAAGAGAAGGGAAAGGGAATTTTCACCCCATTCCCCCAGGAAAGTGGCAAATTAATTACCCGGGAAAAGGAAAAACCTATAAGACTAACTTGGAACTAATACATATATATGACTTAGAAATTTGGGGACTAAAAGTGTTTTCTAAAAAAAAGTCTGAAAAAGCTTATAAGTTTTGGTTTTAAAAACTGAAAAATGGCGCTGATGACATCTAGTGGTGAATGTATGGTACTACAATTTATTTTTGCCTAAAAGCGACCTGGCTTGAAGCCCCAAGTGAGATAAGACTTTGAAGCTCTGTCTTTTGAGATTTGCAGCTGAGAAAATGGAAAAGGCTTGGGACTGCTTATCTGTGTGGCAGAGACACTAATATCATTTTAAAATTGGCCTGTATGAACTATGAACAAAAATACTGACTTCTAGAACTGTATTGTGGATCTATTCTTCTGAAGAAGACACATATACTATTGCCAGATATGATGGAACATTTTGGAACACTTTGGATTATAAATTTTGATTATTAAGCAACTTGTAATAGTTCTTTTTTTGTCTCTGGACAGAAAGGATATCTTTCTCATTGGACAGAAAATAATGAGCTTTATTTATATCTGCTTAGGAGAGGTTTTAGAATGGCTAGTTGGTTGGATAACTCATAAAGACTACTTACAAAAAATAAAATGGATGTTTCCTACTTAATTCTAAATGGTGAAAAAACATCTTTAACACCTGTCTCCAGAAGCCATAGTTTTACCAAGAAAATACTGATGAATCACAGAAAGTAATTCTCTCCATATTGAAATCAATACAAGAAACAATCGCTTTAGCTCAGGGCTTTTCAACCAGTGGTATGGGTACCACCTGTGGTACATTGGCACCTGGTATGTGACTATCCTAGAAAAGTGGTAGCGGAGGAGGGGAATGAGCTGAACCGGTAGCACCACCACACAAGCCTGAGCGAGAGATGGCTGGAACTGCAGGTTGTCAGGGCTCAGTGGAAGCACCAGGATCAATACCAGGCTCCAGCTGGAGCTCGGCACTGATCCTGGTGCTTCTGAGCCCAGAAGAAGCGCCAATCAGCTGGAATGTTGCAGCATCTCCAGGGTCTTGTGATTTACATTCAGATGCTTGGCAACCGATTCATATTTATGATGATCACAGTGTCCCAAGGTCATGTGAAGTGACCAAAACCTGCTGCAACTACCCAGCAGATGGGGGGGAATAAAAACCCCACCCCACCCCCGCTGCCAATCCTCAACAGAAATGCTCAAAACAATGAAAACCTCAGACAGGAGGAAGAGCGCCGCTGGGTGTGCAGGCAGGTGTCTTGCTTGGCTGTGGCTTGGGGGGCACTTTTTTCAGTGCCATTGTAACTTTGAACAATCATTAAGTGAACTGTTATAAATTGAGGACTACCTGTGCTTTATCACCTTTTTCCTTTTTTTTTAGTCATCAAGTTTTTGACACCTTGCTAGGTGACTGGTGATACTCAGATATTGCCATATCCTAAAAGTGGTACAATGGGTGAAAAGGTTGAAAAGTCCTGCTTTAGTTCATGATGAGTTTAAAAGAAACACAAAGGAAATAAAAGAACATTTTTTTAATTTTAATCTACAGACCCAGAAAATAAATACAGAGAAGGGACTAGCAACTCAGAAAACAGAAGGAAAAATAGAAAATGCTGACACAAATATTGAGGATCTGAAGGAAGAAAATTGTGACCAGACTCAGATAAATGAAGACTTAGAAGATACAATGAGAATATTGGAAATTCTACAAATCAAAGTCTCGGAACTTACTGGAGGATAAGGAAGGAATGCTGATGGGATAGAAGACAAAGCTGTCAATAGAACTGTGGGAAATTGGAGAAGGAGGAAGGCTGTTTAATGAATATCAATGGGCTGGTTCTTCCAAAAATACCTTAACTAAATTGATTCTCTTGACTCAAATAATATATACAAAAATAGAGAAAGAATTATTTGATGACCCAAATGCACTAACTTGGAAAGTTAGTTGGCAAAGGAAGAAAACAAGAGTAAGATTGAAAGAAACAGAATCTTTGACCTGTTAGAGGAGAGGTTACATTATCAATTAGATGTTGGAATATGGTTAAGAATAGATTGTTAGAAATAGAAGTATTGTTATAATTAGAAAGATAGGATTTATAATCAGAATATCACATCTTGTTATAAAAAGGGAAAGAAGAATATGCTAAGAATTTTGAATAGGGGAAACTTTTGGTTACCCAAACATAACTTGTTTTGAAATTATAAATGATTGGGATATTTTAAACATGGATGGGAAATTAAAATTGTAAAAAAGCGAAAACAGGATTTAGACTGAATAAATGAATATTAGATGCAAATGCAATTAAGATATGTTTTGGTTAGAAAATATATTTTAAACTGATATTATTGACATTTTTAGAAAAATATAATAAATATAGATAGGCAAATCTATATTTACTTACAATAATAAGAATTGTATTTGCTTAGTGTGGAAAAATGTTTATTACTAGAAGGGAATTAGAACTAAAAAAAGTGAAAATAGGATATAGATTAAATAAATGGATAATGAATGTAAATACAATTAAGATATGCTTTGCTTAAAAGATATTTTAAACTGATATTATTGATGCATTTAGAAAAATATAACAAATGTTGAAAGGCAATTGTATATTTATTTACAACAATAAGAATTGTATATGCTTAATTGTGGAAAAATGTCTATTACCAGATGAAGAGAGGATATATTAGAGGGTGTAATAATAATAATAATAATAATAATAATAATAATAATAATAATAATAATAATAATAATAATAATAATAATAAAGTTGGAAGGGACCTTGGAGGTCATCTAGTCCAACCCCCTGCTCAGGCAGGAAACCCTATACCATTATGGACAAATGGCTGTCCAGTTTCTTCTTAAAAACTTCCAGTGTTGGAGCATTCACTGCTTCTGGAGGCATGTTGTTCCACTGGTTAATTGTTCTAAATGTCAGGAAGTTTATATATATATATATATATATATATATTGTGTTCCATGTAGAGGTTTGCTATGACAGGTGAGAGGGGTGATCCCATGGGTGCTCCTTCTATTTGTTTGTATTTTTGTCCGTTATAGATGAAGTATGTGTTAGATAGGCAGTGGCTGGTCAGATCTAAGATGTGTTTGGGGGAGGGGTTATATTTGTTTTGGATAGCTGTTAAGGCTTCTTTGATTGGCACTTGGGTGAAGAGGGATATGACATCGAAGCTAACGAGTAGATCGCTGGGCTGTAAGTTTTGTTTCTTTATGATCTCTATGAACTGGAATGAGTTTTTTACGTGTGAAGTGATGGATTCTGCATGGGGCTGTAGTTCTTTGGTGAGAAATTTGGCTAGGTTTTGTAGAGGTGAGCCTATGGAGCTGACTATGGGTCTAAGTGGGGTTCCTTCTTTGTGTATTTTGGGGAGACCATAGAGCTTAGGGCACCTGGATGATTTCTATCTGGGAATGATTCTTTGCTGGATCTCTTCGCTAATGGGGGAGGCTTTTATTTTGGATCTAGTGGTTTTTTCAGGTAGGTGGTGGGATCTGTGTTTAGGGGTTTGTATGTGAAGTCTTGGAGTAGGTTGGTTAATTTGGTTTGGTAGTCAGATGTATTCATGACCACCATGGCGTTGCCCTTGTCTGCTGGTAGGATTATTATGCTGGTGTCTTGTTTCAGGTTAAGTAGTGCTGTCTGCTCCTCTTTGGGTAAGTTGATTTTTGGGTGGCTTGCTGGTGCCCTCTCACCTGTCATTGCAAACCTCTACATGGAAAACTTTGAAACCCAAGCTCTAGAAAAATCTGATCACAAACCCAAACTCTGGCTCAGATACCTAGACGACACCTTCGTAATCTGGCCACATGGGAAAGAAAAACTGGACAACTTCCTCACACACCTCAACAGCCTACACCCCAAAATACAGTTCACCATGGAAACAGAAGCTAATAACAAACTTCCCTTCCTGGATGTCTTAGTCTACAAGAAATCCAATGGCTCCCTAGGACACATCATCTACCAGAAGAAAACACACACAAACCGCTATCTGCACACTCTCTCACACCACCACCCAGCACAGATCACCTCCGTAGCCAAGACACTCATCTCCAGAACAAAATACTTAGCTGATGAACAACACCTAAAAACCGAACTACACACTCTTACTAATGTACTAACATCCAACAGATTCCAAAGAAATAAGATTACCAACCTAATCCAAAAAAACCCCCACTAAAATCCAAGACAGAGAACAAGAAAACGGCAAATCCCTCCTCCCATACGTAAAAGGCACCACAGACAGAATCAGCAAGGTCCTCCACAAACACAACATCAAGACAGCATTCTGCACAAACCTATCCACCATCCTAAGAAATCCCAAAGACAAAATTGAGTTAGAAAATGAAGGAATATATGAAATCCCATGCACCGCTTGTCCCACCACATATATTGGACAAACCAACAGAAGAATACACAAAAACTCAGTCAAAAAAGAGGCAACAACCTCTTCCCTGGTCCAACACCTTGAACCCACAGGACATGAAATTGACTTCAAAAAGACCAGAACTATCGCCAAAACTGAACACTTTAATAACAGAATAATCAGAGAAGCCATCGAGATAGAACAATGCCCACACAGCATGAACAAACGAGATGATAGGTCCCATCTACCAGCCATTTGGAAACCCACCCTTATTGACAAATGAGTCCCTAACACAAAGAATGACACCAGACCCACACTCATGAAAACCACACAGGATGTCACCACCACACATCCAGGCAAAAAGCAAATCCAAACCCACACTGATGATGAGGCACGACCACAAAGCAGAAGCCAGACCACAGCTGCATCATTAGCCACTTTAAACCCCTCCAATCCATACATGAAGCAGACTGACAACCACCATGAAGATAAGGCATGACCACGAACACGAAGCCAAACAGCTATGCAGCTCACCATCTCTAATCTCCCTGCAACTCAGACTAACCTGGGCACAACAAAAACCCCACCCAAACAGAACACTCCTCCAGCCAATCAGAGCACAGCCAACCCCCCTATCCAATCAGAGCACAGCCAAGCCCCTAACCAATCAGAACACACCTCCACCCAATCAGAACATAGCCAAGCTCCCAGCCAATCAGTTCAACCCCCCACTGGCAGTTAAAAGGAAAAACAGCTAAAATCACACATTGCTCCTAGAAGCACGAAGCCGAAAGCACCAGCCTGAAGATGATGAATGGGACTTTGTCAAAACGTCGTCAAGACACTTCAAATTTTATGTGGGAGAAAACCCGAATTACCAGAGACAGTATCTATTAGATAAATTGACCAGTAGTTGCTATATTCTTTTATTTTTATTCCTCACTGTCACAGATTTCAGCAGAATCCCCCAAAGCAATGGGGTCAATGTCAGGAGAGGATATGGCTGCTTTGATTCTTGCCCATTCTCCACTCAGCATTCTAATTCTGAGCCATGACACCTCCATTGGCTATGGTAAAAGCAGCTCTTGAGTTCCATAGAAAAGTTATCATTGGATCTATAGCTCATACACCACCACCACACTCCCTTTATCAGATAGAAAAAAACACAAACCTGTGGGATTTTGTAGAGGCCTACTAATGTTGACACCTGGGTGGAGATATCCCTTTTAGCTCCATCAACGAGAGCCAAAAGGTTGTCATTTGTTCCACAGCTATAGTTGGGAACATTGGCTTTTCCAGTAGAGAGCATATCCAGCAAAGCATCAGAAGTGCCAATTGTGTTAAAATAGTTGTCATGGATGTTGTAGCCAAAAGTGAGATTGTGCAAGAGCTGTAGATTCTTGTTGATCACTTGGATTATAAAAATATACCGGAGGATTCTATACTGATCAGTAGATAACTTACTGTAAAAAATGTTCATTTTATAACAATCAAAATTATCAACAGCAACAATGAAATGTTTTGTTCATTCATTACTCTTTCTCTCCAGAAGCCTATTGAGTCTCAAACCAATACTAACCCAATAGCAAAGGGAAATAAGGGTCACCAGTTACCAGTTACCATTTAATTTTTATGAGCATTACGAAGGTAAGATAGAGATTGTCCTCCACCAGGATTAGACTCTCTCTCTCTCTCTCTCTCTCTCTCTCTCTCTCTCTCTCTCTCTCTCTCTCTCTCTCTCTCTCTCTCTCTCTCTCTCTCTCTCTCTCTCTCTCTCTCTCTCTCTCTCTCTCTCTCTCTCTCACACACACACACACACACACAGCATTAGTGTAGTAGCTTCATTTGTCCAATAGTTAGGATTCAAAATCATTAATTATTAAAGCAAAAGGAAGAGAATGTTTCATAACTGACCAGAAAAACAACTTTTAAAAATATCATCCTCTAGTCCTTTAAGGATCATATATTCAATGTCAAGTTATAAAAATAACTTGGAAATTGGGCAAAGGCATCTACAACTATTTCAATTATTTTTATTTTTATTTATTTATTAAATTATTATGCTACCCATCTCCCCCACAATAATTACTTTAAACAAAAAACTGTATCCAAGTAATGACTTTCACTGGAAATTGAGGGAATGCAACTCCATCACACTTACTAGCTATGTTGACTGTAAGGAACCATGTTGAACAGCAATATTATACGTGATATTTTTGAATCACTGGTAATTACACTAATGAGATGGTCTCCTGGCCTGTAATAGCTCCATGGTTTTTTCCCATTTTGGTAATCCAAACTCAGAAGGCACTTCATGCTAAGCTTCAAACAGACTTGTGAACACATTAGCAACATCAGAAGCAGAAGGTTCAAATTCATAGGTCTGGATTTTCTGTTTTTAAACAATAACAAAAGAGTTAAAAGAATTCAAAGCACTGTCATAAGATGGAAATGCCAATGGATTTCCCGATACAGACAGAGACAAAATGAGCTTCACTTGGAAAGGAGAGAAAGTACATTTAACAGCATAATACCTGCCTGCCCTAAATGTTGTGTCACACAGGGTGTGAACTGAGCCATTTATCCATGTTGCTTCAGTCTGACATTTATATCAAAGGCAATCACTGGAAAGTAGCAGAAGTGATCTTAAAGATCAGAATTGTGAAAATTACAATGAGAAGCAACTTCTCCTCTTGGGATCCTGAAGTTCTTCTAGGGATTTATGTGCTGAGGGGTAGCTGGAGAAAAACATATTAGTGAAGAGTCACAGATACATCCCTAGGGGGACTGTTCTCTAGTGGTTGTGGTCCTTCCTATCAGGACATGTCCAGAAAGTGATTCTGGAGGAACATAGTGTAACACCCAGGGAATCCCAAAGGTGCTTTTTCCAAAAGGCAACTGGACTTTCTTGTTCTTTTTTTTTCTTGAAAACATTTTTGCCTTGAAAATACTTTGTTGGAAATGAAGAAGCTTCTTGGATGAGAAGTGAAATGTTTTCAAGGAAAAAAAACCCACAAGAAAGTCCAGTTGTCTTTTGGGAAAGCACCTTTAGAACAACTATGACATGGATGATTGAGAATCTCCATAGACAACACCCAGGGAACTGATTTCTGCTGTCCTTCAATGTGATATCAATGTGTTGTCGCCAGGCACTGAACTTGTTTGCTTTTCCCATAAAAGATCTCAATCAATAGGACAGATTTCATCCACCTTTCTGATCTTTTTCCACAAGTGAAGCAATCATTTGGCATCATTATTTGCATCATAGAGGGTCTGATTGACTTTACCTTCATAATCCTCCCAATTGCTTTTATTTATTAGTTTTATTGTTTTATTAATTACTTATTTATAAAAAAAATATTGGCCACCCATCTTACCTCAGGGTAACTATGGGTGACTTACAATCATAAATGATAACAACTGTACAAAGCCAAAAGACATAAATACAGTAATATGCAAAGTCAAATACTGCAGCCCATTTACAAAATGGGAAGGGTGGAGAAGGAGGCAGGGAAGTGAGATCTGTTGTTAATCTCTCAATTACCTCCACTATGATGCTCTCCCATTAGTGCCCCAAGCTAACTGGTACATGACTCAAAAGCAGTAATGTTGAGAAACATCTTGGAGACCTAGTGGACAACCACCTAAATATCAACCAGCAGTGTGCTGCAGCTGCCAAAAAAGCCAATGTAGTCCTAGGGTGCAAGAAGAAAGGGATAGTATCAAGATCACGTAGTGCTAGTACCTCTTTATATTGCACTGGTAAGACCACACTTGGAATACTACTACTACTACTACTACTACTACTACTACTACTACTACTACTAATAATAATAATAATAGTAAAGTTGGAAGGGACCTTGGAGGTCATCTAGTCCAACCCCCTGCTCAGGCAGGAAACCCTATACCAAATGGCTGTCCAGTTTCTTCTTAAAAACATCCAGCGTTGGCGCATTCACCGCTTCTGGAGGCAGGTTGTTCCACTGGTTAATTGTTCTAACTGTCAGGAAGTTTCTCCTTAGTTCTAGGTTGCTTCTCTCCTTGATTAGTTTCCATCCGTTGCTTCTTGTCCTGCCTTCAGGTGCTTTGGAAAATAGCTTGACTCCCTCTTCTTTGTGGCAGCCCCTGAAATATTGGAACACAGCTATCATGTCCCCCCTCGTCCTTCTCTTTGTTAAACTAGACATGCCCAATTCCAGCAACCGTTCCTTATATGTTTTAGCCTCCAGTCCCCTAATCATCTTTGTTGCTCTTCTCTGTACTCTTTCTAGAGTCTCAACATCTTTCTTACATCGTGGTGACCAAAACTGGATGCAGTATTCCAAGTGTGGCCTTACCAAGGCATTGTAAAGTGGTATTAATACTTCATGTGATCTTGATTCTATCGCTGTGTTAATGCAGCCTAGCACTGTGTTGGCCTTTTTGGCAGCTGCAGCACACTGCTGGTTCATATTTAAGTGATTGTCCATTAGGACTCTGAGTTCCCTCTCACAGTTACTACTATTGAGCAAGGTACTGGATCTTAAGGCAAGGAAGCCAAAACAGGAAGATCTCCATTGAGAAATCAGACTCTCCCACTGACCACTGATTGTCTACTAAGACTCCGAGGTCCCTCTCACAGTTACTGAATCCAGATTTAGTCACTGTGATACAAAAAGGATGTTAAGACTCTAGAAAGAGTCCAGAGATGTGCAACAAACATGGCTGGAGGCTAAAACATATGATGAATGTCAGGAACTTGGCATGTCTACTCTAACAAAGAGAAAAAAACTAGGATCTTCCAATATTTAAGGGGCTACCACAAAAAAGATGGAAAGCACCAATTCTCCAAAGGGCAAGACAGAAATATCAGTATTATTCTCCCCTGACTAGATGCATCAGGAATATAAGGACTCCCAACCACACCTACCAACCAATTGACAGTATTTTGGGGAGAGTTTAATCACAGTCTCAGAGATTGGATGGCCTCTCCACCCATTGTGTTCCAAAAAAAAGAAGGGGGACCAACAGATTCCCCCAAACTCACAGCAACAGTAAAAAGAAAAAAGAAAAAAAGGAGGCAGAGCAGAAGGGAATGTTGTCCTTCCTGGTTCCTGCTAGATGTCAACATTTGAGAGAACGCACAGCATGGTGGAACAGGTGGATACCTTCAGGGAGAGTGGGAGATAACCCATCCCTATCTCATGTACTGCTTTAAAGGTGATATCCAGAACCTTGAATTACACCTACAAGTTTGCACAACAATCACATAATATAGATTAACCAAGGGAAGCCCAAAACTGCACACCTCACTGCATTCTGGACCAGTTCTAATTTTCAAGGATAGCCCCATATAGAGCACTTTGCACTAATCCAACCTCTGGGGCAGACCAATCAAATAGGCACTGTCTCCCTGCAGTGAGCTGAAAGGAACCTAGAGCAATCTGTCCATGGAAACAGACTGATATTTATGTCCCCATAGCAGATCATGTCTCAATTACCCTAAAACAAAAACAACAAAAAAGCAGGTCTAGGTGAACCGTAACAAACTACAGATGACAAGAGCCACCCCTTTTCCTGTAACTTCAGGTCTAAACTCGGGCACAACCACAAACTGAATTAGGCACATTGTTGACAGAGAAGGCGATTACTACCCTCTGGGCACAAACAGGCTTCAGTGAGACATGGCAGATAACATCATGGTTGAGAGTAGCCTTGTTACACCAACCTGGCATTCCACCAAAAAATGTCTAGGACCTAGAGCCAACAGAGGCCTGATAGCCAAGCAATTACAGTAGAAGCCCATGGATGTGCATTGGGACCACTTCCAAATACTGGACCTGATGTCCTCAGGTATGGGTCACCCTCTGCCCATCAGCATCTGATGGTCCTGCCTATCTCCTAAAATCCATATTCTCACTCAAACTTCCAGTTCTGCTTTTGAGGTAAATATATCAATGTGCCCACTCTCAAAATGAGAAAAAATAATCCCCTCGAGAATCAACTCATCTACACAAGAATAGGAATACAGATACTCCCAACTAAACCTTCCAGGCATTCAGAGATCTCTTGGACAGGGGGGGGTGGAATCACACAAAGCCTCAGAGATGGAAATGTCAAAAGTGGTCCCACCCTACCAAGTAAATCCACACAACCAGAAGAAGGGCCACCAAGTGTTCCAAAACCAGTTTCTCAGTGGATATGGCAAACAAATCAGGTTGCACCATCCCCCCGCTGTGGGTGCAGCTACTATCTCAGTTGCAGACCTCACAGCCCTCTGTTTATTTAATAATGAAATTCAATGGTGAAAAAAGTAAGGTTCTACATTTAGACAAGAAAAAACAAATGTACAGGTATAGTATAGGGGGTACGTGGCTCAATAGTAGCAACTGTGAGAGGGATCTCAGAGTCCTAGTGGACAATCATTTAAATATGAGCCAGCAGTGTGCTGCAGCTGCCAAAAAAGCCAACACAGTGCTAGGCTGCATTAACAGAGGGGTAGACTCAAGATCACGAGAAGTATTAATACCACTTTACAATGCCTTGGTAAGGCTACACTTGGAATACTGCATCCAGTTTTGGACACCACGATGTAAAAAAGATGTTGAGACTCTAGAAAGAGTACAGAGAAGAGCAACAAAGATGATTAGGGGACTGGAGGCTAAAACATATAAGGAACGGTTGCTGGAATTGGGTATGTCTAGTTTAATGAAGAGAAGGACGATGGGGACATTATAGCAGTGTTCCAATATTTCAGGGGCTGCCACAAAGAAGAGGGAGTCAAGCTATTTTCCAAAGCTCCTGAAGTTAGGACAAGAAGCAATGGATGGAAACTAATCAAGGAGAGAAGCAACCTAGAACTAAGGAGAAACTTCCTGACAGTTAGAACAATTAACCAGTGGAACAACCTGCCTCCAGAAGCGGTGAATGCACCAACGCTGGATGTTTTAAAGAAGAAACTGGACAGCCATTTGTCTGAAATGGTGTAGGGTTCCTACCTGAGTAGGCGGTTGGACTAGATGACCTCCAAGGTCCCTTCCAACCTCCTCCTCCTCCTCCTCCTCCTCCTCCTCCTCCTCCTCCTCCTCCTCCTCCTCCTCCTCCTCCTCCTCCTCCTCCTTCTTCTTCTTCTTCTTCTTCTTCTTCTTCTTCTTCTTCTTCTTCTTCTTCTTCTTCTTCTTCTTCTTCTTCTTCTTCTTCTTCTTCTTCTTTCAAAACCACTATATTAAAAATGCACTATTATTAACATGGGAAAAAATAAAATGTAAAATCTATTTGAAAATTCTAGGATGGCTTTCAACAATGGAAACATTTGTACATCCAAATCTAGTCAGTCTCGATAAAATATGGACATATAAAATATTCTAAATTCTGAAGGGAACCTAAAATTCAGGCAAGAGATGGAAAATCAGGGCATCAATTTAACATGGTGGTCACATTTACAAAGACAAGTGAAATATGACAAAGATATTAAACAGTATGGATTTTATAAAGAGCAGACTATGTTTGACCAGACATTACTAACTTCTGATGAAAGTTAATTAAGAAAATGTACAATTTCTTATTAAATCTCAAAATGGAACATGAACAAGTAAAAGAGACAATGGTAGTATGGTCAAAGAATTTTGGATATAATATAGACTTAGAGAAGTGGCAAGGTTTGTGGGAAAGAAACTATAAATTGACAATGTCAGTTTCATATAAAGAAAACCTATACAAAATGTTCTATAGATGGCACTTGCCACCAACAAGATTAACAAAAACGTTTAAAAATATGTCAGAGAACTGTTGTAAATGTAAACACAAACCAGGTACTTATTATCATATGTGGTGGACATGTGTTAAAGCAAGGAGATATTGGACAAAAAATTACACTTGGTTACAAAAAATGCTAGAGAAACATGTAGACTATAAACCTGATTTTTTTTAACTAGGTATAATGCCAGAAAAACTTGATAAGCAAAGTACATATCTGATTTTACATGTGATAACAGCGGCAAGAATTATATTTGCACAACATTGGAAGAACGAAAAAATACCACCAGAAGAAGAAATAATTTAAAAAAAAATACTAGACTGTGCGTAAATGGACAGACTTACTTTAAGGTTGAAAGAAAAAGAAGAAACAGAATATTTTCAAACTTGGAACCTATTTTATTGATGGTTAGAGAAAAGATTTAGGAATTAGGAATTTAATTTGTATTAGTGAATAAGATACTCAGACAACACGTTTTTGTTGAATATTAATATTTAATTCTGTTAAAAAATAATAAAACTTTATTAAAAAAAGATGACTTGGACTAAGGAGGGGATGGAAAAGATTTTGTCCCTACAAATCACAAGTAAAAATATTGACTTTTTAGATGTCCCCCCTCTTTCACTATATACTTCTAGGATATTAACAAGATTCCCATTGCACAAGTGTCATGTTTCACAAAGCTGGAGGCGATATCCCAGGTCTCACTGGAGTAAGGACCTTGGACAGATATGGTGCCTTGAGGATCAGAAAAGCTCAGTGGACAACATAGAATTCTACTGGGGACATTATCTTCCAAACACCTTTTAATTATTTCAAGCAAAATCCTTGGCCCAATGTATGGTGAGGAGTTTGGACCATTTCCTAGGTGTGGATGGTTGGAAAATGTTGAGGCATAACATTCAACTGTCTCACATTTTTAAATTTCTTCTGGTTGTAAGTTGCTCCTTTGTATTCAGGTCTGGCCTCAGAATGATAATGTAGCTCTTGGGAATGAAGATGCATCCCAGCAGACCAGCATTGGAGGACAAGATGGAGAAGACCTGAACAGTGACCATGTATTTCTCCTTGGTGCTCAGGTAAGTGGGCACAAAGGTCAGCCAGACACTGCAGAAGACCAGCATGCTGAAGGTGATCAGCTTGGTTTCATTGAAGGCTAAAGGGAGCTCTCTGGCCAGGAAAGCCACTATGAAGCAAATACCAGCCAGGATGCCCATGTAGCCGAGGGTGATGTAGAACATGACAATATAGCCGTCATTGCATTGCAGGATGATCTCTCCTGGCTGGGAGTGGAGGTCAGAGTCAGGGAAAGGGGGAGAAACTCCCAACCAAATGGAGCAAATGATAATTTGGACAGCAGAGCAAGAAAGGATGATGGAGTTGGCCAAGCTCTTCCCCAGCCATCTCTTCACTTGGTTTCCTGGTTTTGTGGCCAGGAAAGCCAGCACCACCATGATTGTTTTAGCCAAGAGAGAAGAAATGGCAACTGAGAAGACCGTGCTGAACACTGCTTGTCGGAGAAGGCAGGTGGCTTTCCTTGGTTGACCAATGAAGAGCAAAGGAGACAAGAAGCAAATCAGAAGGGAGATCAGGAGGATGAAGGACAAGTCCCGGTTATTGGCTTTGACAATGGGAGTTTCTCGATATTTAATGAATATGATTAAAACAAGGCCTGTGGTTAAGAACAAGAGTAGGGCAAAGGAGACCAGGATGATGCCCAGATTTTCTTCATAAGAAAGGAAGCTTATAATTTTGGGGATGCATTGGACTTGCTCCTCATTTGGATATTGATCATCTGGACACTTGGTGCATTTTTCTGTATCTGAGAAAACCAAAAGGATTATTTTTTTTTAACAATCTCTCCACTCACATTTTAAGAACTAGTTTCTTGGGACAACATCTGATATTAGGAACATTCTCCTGAATACACGTTTTAACATCTTTTAATAAAATAAAAATAATAAAAATATTATTTTGTAATATATACATAGATAAGATCTACAGAATTCAGGGAAATATTGGGAACTGATTGGATTTCATGCCAATGTGCATAACCTATATAGGAATGTACAACATTAGAGATTAATAATGAATCAGTTATTTCCAGTTACAGTTCCTGAGTCCTGCAGGATGGCACTTCTGAATATACTGGAATCAGAAGATGTCTGCTTTGTGAAAATTAGTAAGCTGACAGAGAAAGCTCGTCATGGAAATAATCTGGAATGGCTAATGGCAGCAATGATAATATGGGTGAATGAGCTGTCCCCATAACTGTCTACAGCGGGGTTGTCAAACTGCCAGCCTGCGGGCCAGATGCGTCATAGCAAAGCTGCGCCCACCCCATTGCCGGCAATGGGAAAAAAAGTTGCATTATGTCTCAACACGTCATGTAACATGGTGAGTTTGACACTCCTGGTCTACAGCATCTCATTGTGGACAAGCGATACCTTATATAGGCCCCCACAGAATACACTGCAACAATCTTTCCAATAATTATCAGATAATTCCTCAAGTTTCAAAGAAATCAGATCTTCCAAGAAGTCAAGATATACATGGAAAGTTCCCAACTAAAGAACATGAGAGATATTTTATCTGGCAGTAGTAAAGATTTCCCACTCTGAAATACCCTCTTATTTCTTCCCATTAGGCTACATTGAAAGCTTCTGCACTGGAGACAAATTCCTTGTTTCTCTAATCACACTTGACCAAATCAAACTATTCTATTCTATTCTATTCTATTCTATTCTATTCTATTCTATTCTATTCTATTCTATTCTATTCTATTCTGTTCTGTTCTGTTCTGTTCTGTTCTGTTCCGTTCTGTTCTGTTCTGTTCTGCTCTGCTCTGCTCTGCTCTGCTCTGCTCTGCTCTGTTCTGCTCTGCTGTTCTGCTCTGCTCTGCTCTGCTCTGCTGCTCTGCTCTGCTCTGCTGCTCTGCTCTGCTCTGCTCTGCTCTGCTCTGCTCTGCTCTGCTCTGCTCTATTCTGTTCTGTTCTGTTCTGCTCTGCTCTGCTCTGCTCTGCTCTATTCTATTCTGTTCTGCTCTGCTCTGCTCTGCTCTGCTCTGCTCTGCTCTGCTCTGCTCTGCTCTGCTCTGCTCTATTCTACTCTATTCTACTCTATTCTATTCTATTCTATTCTATTCTATTCTATTCTATTCTATTCTATTCTATTCTATTCTATTCTATTCTATTCTATTCTATTCTATTCTATTCTATTCATTGAAATGGTGCAGTTTCAAAATAAAGAAGAAAATAGTTCAGCTTCAGCCTGTCTTTTAACTTGCAGTTCCATGAAAACACTTCCACCAGGCCTGCCCTTTTCTTTGGTGTGACCCACCTTCCTGACTGGAGATGGTCCCCTCTGGACAAGGAACACAGTCATAGCAGCAAACAGGCTCTCCTTCTCGCTTCTGCTTGACAAATCCAGGATGACACTTCTCCACACATTTGGACTGAGGCAGAGACTAAGCAGAAAAATAAGGAATTGCAAAGAAAACATGTTAGGACTTACCACCCATAGAAAATGGAGGTCACCATGAACATTTGCTAAGTAGTCTCCCAGCTTCACTTAGGTTAATATGAAACCACTGACTAGTTCTAAAAGGTTCTAGGAGATACAACAACTGACAGAATTGCAGTGAAGGACTTTTCTACTTATTGAAGTCTGGAGAGATGGAATTAAGAAAAGATTTAAATATTAATTGACAATTAATCCATCTTCCTCGTGGATGTATGAACATGATTTTAATGCACATTAAATTTAAGAATTAAATTTATCCTAAATGATTTCTTAAAGTTTTATACTACTAGATTTATGAAAAGAGAATAAAACTATGATGAAGAAAGAGATGTATGACTGATAGAATCTGCAAAGGTTTCTTAAAGACTACCTAAAACATTGAAAGTAGTTTAAAATACTCTCCCAGTTAAGATATGTGAAAAAAAATCAAATTAGGGTTGACAACTTTACAGGAGATATTTTTTTATTTATATGTATTTTTTCTTTAATTTATATGGCTGCCATCTTTGTCAAATGAGAATAAAGTTGACTCCCTGGTTTCTAGAACTGTAGTTAGATGACATAGAGGTAAGGTGCTGAGAACATGTCCCTCAAAAATCAATCATCTTTTGCTGCAGGATGATTATGAGCTCTTTGTTCAAAAAACATTATTTCTAAGACCTGGATAGATATCCAAGACAAACTGATTCTGTTGAAGAATTATAATTAGGTGACACCAATTGGCATAGAAACACAGGCCCATGTTTATTATTAATTAAATGTGGAGCCTCATTTCTGCCCAGAGATCCTTAAGGTAGCTAACAATCATGATAAACGATATTGTTCAAGGGTTATCAGATGAAACTGCCCCCTTACAAGTCAAAGGCCAAATCTAAGTAATACCGGTATTTCCTTTTGAATTGTCCCTTGTTGCGTTCAACATCAGAAAGGGCTTTTCTTTGGATCAAAGTCATATTTCAGTGCTCCAGTTTTCTGGGCCAGGGCATTATCTCACATCAGACCAATCACTGTAACTACAGTTGAACTGAATGCCTTGGACCTCCTTCCAAAGAACAGAAGGCCCGTTGCTCTATCCCAGTAGGTGAAAGGAAACCAGGGATAATTCTGGCCACTTCTGTCCTTAAAATCATTACTGGCTATGGACCTTCCCTTCCTTTTCAAAGGACACTGTCTCCAGCCAAGACAATCTGAATCCCAATGCATATTTTTCACAGGTTTCTATCCACTCTTGATTCAACTTCATTAGACTCAGTCCAGTCTTGAACTTGGGAACTCTTTAAACAGAATTGCCTTCTATGCTATTTTAGAATGAGAAACAAGCAAAGTTGAATCTATCCAGTGGTGGGATTCAAATAAGTGAACAACCAGTTCTCTACATGGATGCCATTTCCGGAAGTCCATTCTGGGCCTGGGCAACAAAAAATTAGCTACCATTTATGCCGAAGTGGTGCGAACTGGCTGAATCCCACCACTGAATCTATCGGTACCACAACTGTTGGAGCTTGAGAGCCTCTTTCAGCAGTTTTATGGAGATACCAGATTACAGACTACAAAAGAGTCATGGCCTGTGTCCCAGGTTGGATAGTGCAGAATTAGCTTAAAACAGTGTTCCATATTTTAGCATGCAAAAGACCCCTTGATCAATAACATTGAAACCCTCCAAGCAATCTAAGAAAATTGTGAAATTCAATTTTCAGTGAAGGTCAACAATTTGGTGATTATGCTTAGCTGGCTTAAAACAGGTCCTCAGGCTTTAGGAATTAGGGGAATATTTCTCCTACCTTGTTGTGCAAGTTTAGCCATGACAGAGTTTCTTTATTGACAGTAAATTTCTGCCTTTCAAAACTCCCCATTTGCTTGTCGATGAGATCTATTCTGAGAAGAAGCACCCAGCTTATGATATTAAGATCTGCAGCTACATCTCCATTCTGGTCCAAGTATAATTTCCGATGGGAAATATTGAAAAACTCATTCTTCTCCAAAAATGGATGGAACTAGAATAGAAACATCCAGGAATTTTAAACCCAGAAACCTTTTTTTTAAAAATCCCAGGTGGTCTTGTTACATTTGAATCTTTCTTCTATAGTTATCTAACTTGCAAATATTGTGAGAAAAAGTGCTACCACTCTCTTCAAAAGTGAAAAAGGCTCAGATAAATTCATCAATCGCTTATTGAAAAAAAATATGTATTGACAAAATATATTTGACCAAATTTGTCTTTTAAAAGAAACATTTTAGAACACACCACAAATAAATTGAACAAAGAAACAAAGATTATCCATAAACTCCTGGAAAAAACAGGGTGATTATCAGAAAGCATGGTGTTCACAAGAAGAAAAATGTCAGGCTAATCTTCTTCTAAATAGACCAGATGGGAAACGTGACCACATGAGCTAATTCTATATTATTGTAAAAGAACATTGAGAAAAGCTTACAAGTCTTATAGTACAAATCTCTCACCAGCTATTTTTACAGTCTGAGAAATTAGGGAGGATCCTTTCTGAGTTTCTTTGTCTGCCTGTTATGCAACTGCTGGCTCCCATATCTTATCTGATTATTCCCTACTTAGCATCTTCTGCCCTTGTCCTCCAAGTTCATTTTTATATAAACCTTTATTATTTTTACAAATAATTTAAGGGTGCTGTTGAAGGAAAAGTCTTCTTCAGGGTCCAGCCCAAGCTGGGAATAAACAACATGGTGACTGCTTTAGAAAGAAGGCTGTAGTTTATTGAAGAGGAGAGCCAGACAGAAAGATGGCTCTGGAAGAAAAGAGTAAGCACGTATAATAGGGAGTGGGTTTTTATACCCTCTTGGGCTTTTATTTGGAATTGTTTCCTGTTCCTGTTTGAGGCTTTGTCTTTCCTGTGCCATGTACTTTGACCTGAGTCTGAGTGTGCCCCTTTGGCATCTGTGGGTTAATCCTATTATGTCCTGTCTTACAGTTTGAAATCTTCCTGATTTCTTTAGTTTCTAGCTGGAGGGCTCCAACCTTCCTGAATGGATTATTACATCTGCATTTTTAAAAGCTGGTTTCTGCTGAATTCTTCCCACAGCATTAAGATATCCAACAAATTCTCTTATTTTTATTTTCCCCACAAAAACAATCGTATGAGGTGGGCACATGAGCAAAATAGAGAGGGGGGTGCATAAGAAGTGTGCCTCTGAGCAAAAGTTGTGTGCTCACAGCAGATGACTGCAAAATGAAGAAATAATATGGTCAAGTACCTGTGAAGGTAAATAATATTCCCAAAAATCCCTAGAAGGAGCACCATCAGGAAAAAGGGGTCATAATCCCAATATATAGGGCTTTAGTCAGACCCCATTTGGAATAGTGTGCCTAATTCTGAAAACCTGGCTTTAAAAAGGTATTGATAAGCTTGAGCAAATCCAGAGATGGGCAGAGAAAAATGGTGTAAAGTCTGAGGGACAAAACAAATCAGGAAAAGCTGAATATGTACAGCTTGGAGGACAGAATGGAAAGTGGGAACATGATCAAAACCTTTAAATATATTAAAGGTGTAAATAAGGTTCTAGAAGACAGTATTTTCAATATTAAGCCAAAATCAAGAATATGGGGACATGATGTCAAACTGACAGGAGGGAAGTTTGAAAGTAATGTTAGAAAGCACAGAAAGAGTAGAGGAGACTTGGAACCAACTTCCAGAGGAGACAGTGGTCAATTATCAGTAACCGAGTTTAAACATTCTGGGGATATATCCATCATCATCATAAAAAATAAATTAATAAAAATAATAACTAAGATACATTAAAATAAATCATTTAAAATAAAATAAATAATTAAAATAAATTGCAATGGAGTTTGGACTGAACAACTATCCCATGCTTTCCATCAAACAGAGAAAAATAGTAAAAAGTGAAGGAATCAATACGCTCTACGGGAATAACCTTAAGAGTCGGGATGAAGATGATCACTACAAATATTTGGGGTATCCTTCAAACTGACATCATCAAGCACACTAAAGTCAAGAAAAGGATTAGAGGTGAAGAAGATGTTAAAGTCCAAACTCAGTGGAGGAAATGACATCAAAGCAATTAGCACCTCAGCAATTCCAGTCACGAGAAACACACTTGGAATAGTGGACTGAACTCAAGCAGAACTAAAAGCATTAAAGTCATGAATCGAGGAGAACCCCAAAGTTGGGGACTAGATCTCTCAGGAGTAGTGCAACCTGATCCAGAACTAAAGATGCTAAATTACTCAATCCTGAACAGCCATGCACATAAAGCCATTTGGTTTTGCCAGTGTTCAGCTGAGGCCTCTTGTCCTCCATCCCCATAACATTATCCCCTTAGTGGTTAGATTGGCCAACCTATTGGCCTTTTATAGCACAAGGAGGTTGGGGAAGTTCCTCTCCCTCTCCTTTGGAGTTTCATGGATCTTGATAGGGCCTACATACCTGCCATGGCTGCAGCCTTGGAGTCCCCAACTCTTCTTGGCCCTTCTTGCTTCTCCTCCCAGATCTGGAAGAATATGCAGCTTTCAAGGCATAGGCCAGAGTCTTAATAACACTGTGTAAATGAAGGTGAAAAGGGATCCATATCTTTCTACTTTCCTCTATAGGCTCCAATAGGGCTTTCTGGATGCATCTTTTCCTACCTTTGACAGAAAAAAATGTGTTTTGAAAAAAAACAGCGAAAATACCAATTTTCCAATTTCACATAGAGTTTGGTTCCAAGGAGATCATCTTCTGACCTTTTATTTTCTTGAAAAGCAAAACTCCAAATACTATGGACATATTTGCAAAGGTCCCACTGTGCCAATACCAAATACTCAATGCTTTCCACAATCCATACTTTCCCTTCAATGGGTCCTGGCACACCTTCATATGTTAACTGGAAAGTATGAATTCTGTCCCAAACATTAACAGATTCTATGTAGTTCACAAAAACATTGACTTGTCTCCACTTAGAGATGGCATCCCTGAGGGGTTCTGTATGTCCAGTTGCTGAGAATTGTTGTGATATAACAACACAAATTCCATTCCTGACAAGCATAGGAGTAAAAGTCCTCATGAACTTCTCTCCCTCTTCTGTATCTGAAGTAAAGAGGCCAATCAAGGTCCATTTAAAATGGAGGAGAACTTGGACAATTGCTGGATATGTGATCCCTTTTTGGGGGAGGATCCGGTGGAAAAAGGAGAAATCTATTTTATCATTCAGAGCCTCTGAAACAATTGCATCACTGATCTGAAAAAAGCAGTGAAGAATGCTATGATACAAGATATAAAGTACAGAATATTAACAAGACCATACATAAAAATAAAATAAAAAAACATGTTAAAAAGAATAAAGAATGCAAATCATATTTCTGTACACTCCTCCAGTTTACCACAATGAGACCCACATAAGCACATCTCAGCTAAACTTTATTGTCCATATATATATATATGTGTGTGTGTGTGTGTGTGTGTGTGTGTGTGTGTTTATTTAAATTGCTAACAAAGAATAAGGGAGAACTGGGATAGCTATTTCGAGTTTCTTAACTCTCCTCAGCCAGATCTTACCCTTCTGAGATTCGAACCTGGGCTGTCTGCATGTTAGGCAGATTGTATTAACCTCTAGACCACAGGCTCTGTCTCGCTTTGTTAGCAGTATCAGGGAGGGAAGAGATGTATATCGAGTGTTTCTTTTTAAATTGCACCCTGTAAACCCAAATATGGGAGAAAGAAATCTTTCTTTGTTCCTGCGGATGGCTCTGGGTTGAGCCGAAACAGGTAAAAGAAAGAAAGATTTCTTTCTCCCATATTTGGGTTTACAGGGTGCAATTTAAAAAGAAACACTCGATATATATATATATATATATATATATATATATATATATATATATATATATATATATATGTGTGTGTGTGTGTGTGTGTGTGTGTGTGTGTGTGTGTGTGTGTGTGTGTGTGTGTGTGTGTGTGTGTGTGTGTGTGTGTGTGTGTGTGTGTGTGTGTGTTTTCTGAGGTTTTCGCGGGTGTTTGTATGTAGGTCTTTGGTTCTTCGGGTTTTCTCCCACGTAGAATATATATATATTGAGCTGAAACAGGCAAAGGAAAGAATGATTTCTTCCTCCCATATTTGGGTTTACAGGGTGCTATCTAAAAAAGAAACACTATATACATATATATATATATATCCTTCCGGGATTCGAACCTGGGCAGTCTGCATGCTAAGCAGATGCTTTAACCTATTGAGCCACAAGTTCTCTCCCGCTTTGTCAGTAGTCAGGGAGTAAGGATATGTGTCAAGCGGGAGAGAACTTGTGGCTCAATAGGTTAAAGCATCTGCTTAGCATGCAGACTGCCCAGGTTCGAATCCCGGAAGGGTGAGTTCTGACTGAAGAGAGTTAAGAAACTCGAAATAGCTATATCAGAAATCCCTTATTTCTTTGTCAACAATTTTAAACAACATATATATATATATATATTTGTGCTTGCAGGATGGCTCTGGGTTGAGCTGAAACAAGCAAAAGGAAAGAATGATTCCTTCCTCCCATATTTGGGTTTACAGGGTGCAATCTAAAAAATAAACACTTGACACACACACACACACACACACACACATAGATATGCGTATCTAGTCTATGATAAAAAGTTGGATAGGAGTTTTAAAGAGCATTTATAGAGAAACTCACTGTTGCGTGTCTGGAAAAAGTATTATTACAAGCTAAATGGGAAAATTCCCTTATGGACAGTTCCCAGGCATGTAATAGAGAGTGTAAATAGACAACAAACTCAAGATGTGGTGCCCTATGAGAAGCTTTTAACTAAAGAAGGGAATAATTTAGAATTGATGTCACTAAATAGATTAAGGGAAGAAGGTATAGATCATAATTGATATTCACATATACAACTTCAGGCGAGATGGCAAAAAGATGTAAAGTTGGGTTTTTCGTTAAAGGATGAAAAATTAATCAAACAAGTTAGATATCAAAGAATTATGCATATTAAAAGATTATATGATGTACTACTTGAAATTGATTCTGAAACTGAATTGGTTAAAGATTGCATGATCAAGTGGGAACGTAATTTTGGACATCCAATTATGATGGAAACATGGAAAAGGATATGGGTGAAAAATGTAAAATTTACACAAGCACAGCATTTAAGAGAATTTTTTTATAAAATGTTTTATAGATGGCATTTAGACCCCAAAAAATTATCACTTATGTATCCAGATATGCAACCTAGGTGTTGGAGATGTGAATCGATGGACGTTACCTATTTTCATATTTGGTGGACTTGTAAAAAAATTAAGGCTTTTTGGATAAAAATATGGTGGATTCTTCAAAATATACTGAAAAAGCGTATTGAATTTTCACCACAGTTATTTTTGTTAGGCATTACAAAAGACTGTACCACCATAGAGACTAAGTTGATTCTGAACTTGATTACTGCAGCAAGACTATTGGTGGGACAATACTGGAAGACATCTGAGTTACTATCTATTGAAGAATGGACATTAAAAGTGGTTAATTTGGCAGAAATGGCTAAGATATCTGCATACCTGAAGAATCACTCAAGTGAAGAATTTATGATGGACTGGAAAAAATGGATAGATTATATACAAAAGAAATATCAATTGAAGGAATTACATTTGGTATATAGTTAAATAGTTATATAATAAGTAGTTTAGTGGGGTTTCTTGCGTTTTTACCCTGTATACACTCTGGGAAGCCGGGGGGGGGAGGTGGGAGGGTGTTAATAATTGTTATATTATGTTTCCTCAACTGTAATAGGGGTTTATATGAGAGTATGTATTTATTTATAGCTATTAAGGGGTTGCTCAGGTGGCCTCTGGGCACCACATTGGATGGAAAGAGGAAGGAGGTGTGAAGGTGAGGCAAGTAGGAAGAGGGTAAGTGGGAGAAGATAGGGGATAGAGGTTGGTGGAGGGGATGGGTAAGTAGAGAAAGGAGAAAGTAGGTAGTTAGATGGAAAGATGAGGGGGATAGTGCAGGTTTAGGAGGATGTGGTGGTGGGGGTACCGAGCACTAACATTGATTGTTTGGTAAATGTTTTAAATGATTGTTTTCAGTTGAGTTTTTTTCCTTTTGTAAAAAATTTTGAAAAAATTAATAAAAACATTCTTTAAAAAAAAATAAAAAAAATAAAAAAAAAGAAGAACCAACTTCTTCCCTGGTCCAACACCTTAAAGCCACAGGACATAAAATTGATTTCAAAAAGACCAGAACTATTGCCAAAACTGAACACCTTAATAACAGAATAATCAGAGAAGCCATCAAGATAGAAAAACGCCCTCACAGCATGAACAAACGAGATGATGCCTCCTGCCTACCAGCCATTTGGGAACCTGCCCTTATTGACAGACGAGTCCATAGTACGGGGAATGACACCAGACCTACACTCACAAAAACCACACAAGATGTCACCACCACACATCCAGGCAAAAAGCAAACCCAAACCCACACTGATGAGGAGGCACGACCACAAACCAGAAGCCAGACCACAGCTGCATCATTAGCCACCTTAAACCCCTCCAATCCATACAATAAACAAACTGACACCCACCATGAAGATGAGGCATGACCACGAATGCGAAGCCAAACAGCTATGCAGTTCACCATCTCTAATCCCCTTATAAATCAGACTAACCTGAGCACAACAAAGCCCCCAGCCAAACAGAACACTCCCCCAGCCAATCAGAGCACAGCCAAGCCCCTAACCAATCAGAACACACCTCCACCCAATCAGAACACAGCCGAGCTCCCAGCCAATCAGTTCAAACCCCCACTGGCAGTTAAAAGGAAGAAACAGCTAACATCTCCCATTTCTTCTAGAAGCAGAAGCCGAAAGCACCAGCCTGAAGATGACGAATGAGACTTCGTCGAAACGTCGCCAAGACACTTCAAATTGTTGACAAAGAAATAAGGGATTTCTGAGATAGCTATTTCGAGTTATTTAACTCTCTTCAGTCAGAACTCACCCTTCCGGGATTCGAACCTGGGCAGTCTGCACACTAGGCAGATGCTTAAACCTCTAAGCCACAGGCTCTCTCCCGCTTTGTCAGTAATCAGGGAGGGAAGATGTGTATATAGTGTTTCTTTTTTAGATAGCACCCTGTCATATATATATGAGGAAGCCATCGAGATAGAAAAACGCCCCCACAGCATGAACAAACGAGATGATACCTCCTGCCTACCAGCCATTTGGAAACCCGCCCTTATTGACAAACGTATTCCTAACTTTAAGATTGACACCAGAACCACACAGGATGCCACCTCCACACATCCACGCAAAAAGCAAACCCAAACCAATGATGAGGCAAGACCACAGACCAGGAGCCAGACCAGAGCTGCAACATTGGCCACTTTGAACCTCTCCAGCACAACAAAGCCCCCACCCAAACAGAACACTCCCCCTTCTATCTCTGGAGCTCTGCAAATACAAACATCTTATGTATAAGGGATTTAGTTAAATCTTCTATAACTTCTCATTGCTCAACTGTTGCTTCCATAGCTAAGTGCTCAAATATTGCTAGAGTAAATACCATCTTAACACATTTGTGTATTTTTGTAGGGAAATTCTCGGAAGTTTAGAAGATCTACTTGTAGTACCTCATCCATTTCAATGGACCAAATTTACTCAGAATTGCCATATCTTTCTCCACTATGATATCCTGGATTCCTTATGCAGCAAACGTTTTAGCTCATTCTCACACAAAAGACAGGAATACCAAAGTCCCTGAAACAATCTGTCAGATAAACAATCCGAGAGATTTTTAATTAAGATGTTGTTTTGTTCCAAAAGACAGAATTTTGGGATTCTCTCATATTCCATAGATTTAACTTTAGACTACAAAATATATATTACTGATTTTAGACAAAGAACAAAGCATATAGGTCTGAGGGCAGCAACTGACATCCTTTTATCCACCTCAGATGCTGTCATTTTCTTTTGTTGTTGTTGTGCTAGAAGTGATATATTTTAAGTACCAAATGTCAGCTCTATACAAGAACATTTGGGTAACCTTGACATTATAAACTGTAATATGTTGAGGTAAGTAAGCTGGAATATTATAGGTTGTTTTTTTTTAAAAAATGCAGCAAATTTGCTTATGGCCTTGTTCTAAATCAGCACTTTTGATGAAGAGGGAGCTTAGATCCAGTCTCAGAGAAAACTTAGATAAGAAAATACGTTAATTCAGTCTATTGGCTAATCATCAAATGGCCATCTATGGCTAAGATGTCATTTCCAAAGACCATAAATTTGAGTTTGTAACCTTAGAATTGATAGAGGAGAATATTTGTAGCTCAGGATTGAAATGTTTGCAGAAAGGGCTTTGATCAGAGCCACCACTCTGATTTCGGTTTCAAGGTCAAACAATTTCCTCCATAGTATTTCTCTCTGTATTGTGTCAAATAGCAACAGCATTTAAACTTATATACCACTTTACAGTGCTTTACAGCCCTCTCTAAGTGGTTTACAGAGTCAGCAGATTGCTCCCAACAATCTGGGTCCTCATTTTACCGACCTCAGAAGGATGGAAGGGTGAGGCAACCTTGAACCGGTGAGATCTGAACCGCCAAACTGCTGGCAATTGGCAGAAGAAATATCCTGCAATAGTGAATTCTAACCACTGCTCCACCACGGCTCATTATGTTGTATGTACTAACAATAGTAATGCTGTATTAACAAAATGTTACTACAAAGTAATGCTGTATTAGCATCTATGTACAGAGGCAGCAAATTATTAGGGACTCTGGAAAGTGTGCAGAGAAGAGCAACAAGAATTATTAGGAACTCCAATGTCCCTTCCAACTCTATTATTTTATGTTCTATGTTTTTATATTCCTTGATTGACACTGTTTGTAACTGTTTATTTCAAAACAAAGCAATTTCCAATAGTGAATCAATTCTTTAAAATGTCTGCTTGTTATTCTGCAAACACTGCACTCTCAAATCTACTCAAGAGGAAGCTAGCATATATTTAAGCCACACCATCCACTGAATAATGGGTCACACACACACACACACACACACACACGCATACACATACATCAAGTCTTCTATGATCATGAATACATATTGACTTATGTGCTTGTGATTTTTTTTAATAAAGTGGTTAATACTCAGGTCCTAACAAGTCCATCAGTTATATATATTTTATCAAATGTAGGTAAGGTAATAATTGGGATTATTTTCATTAGTCATGGATTTGTTCACCATGGAAAATATCATTATTTTGATTAAGATTTTGTACAAAAGTTACCTTCAAAATTCCACTTTTGTTTCTTGCAGAAGACCTTTTGATTGAACACAGAGCCTTCCCAAATATGCAGCAGAAGACCCCAAAGCAATGGGGATGGTGTCATAAGATGATATGACTCCTTTATTTTTCCCCTTCCTGTTGTTTATCCAATCTATAGCCATAAAACCTATAAGGGCCATGGTAAAAAGCAGCTCTTGAATTCCATAGACAAAATATGGGTAGATTTATCACTCATTCACCACATCCCCACTCATTTTGCCTGATACAGAAATACACACACCAACCTGTGGGACTTTGCAGGGGCCTACTAATGTTGACATTTGGATGGAGATTTCCCTCTTAGCTCCATCAACAAGAGCCAAAAGGTTTTCCTTCCTTCCACAGCTGTAGTTGGGAACATTGGCTTCTCCAGTAGACAGCGTGTCCAATAAGGCATCTGAAGTGCTAAGAGCACTGGCATAGTTGTCATGGATGCTGTAGCCAAGTGTAAGATTGTGCAGAAACTGGGGATTCTTGTTGACCATTTGAATAGCAAAAATCAGGATCAGCTGTTTAAAATAATTTGTCCTACTATAAAAAATGTTCATGTTATTCACATCGTCATCATCAACAGAAACAATAATAATTGTTTTTTTTTTCAATTTAATCCTCTTTGTCTCCACAAGCCTACTAAGTTTTAAGTCAATACAGATCCAAAGCCAAAGGCAAATGATCGCCACCCATCAACAGGTAATTTTTATGAGCTTTGAGAAGATGGGATATAGTCCTCCACCATGATTAAAAATCACAAACACACCCTTATTTGTAGCAGTGCTAATTTTAATCTGCTCAGTAACTTGTATTCAAAATCATTCAATCATTAAAGTGGAACTACCATAAAATGAAGAGGATGTTTCGTAAGTGACTCAGAAAAGCAACTCTAAAAAAAAAGTCATCCTCTATTCCTCCAAGGATCAGGCATTGAATATCAATCAGTAGTTATTTAAATGGGGAAATAGGCTGGGCAGAGGCATCTGCAGCCCTTTCAATCACTACTTTAAACCAGACTCAGTATCCAAGTGATGAACTACAAGAATGCATAAATAATCTGGACTTGTTTCAGGTTTTATTTGCCATATGGTTGTATTTGCATTTATTCCATAAAAGAGGAAAGTCATGAAAACGAGAATGATTCAAGAAATTACACAGGTCCTGCAATATAGGAGTAAGTGAAATGAAGAGTATCAGAACTGCAAATGGAGGGGATGCAGCTCCACCACTCTGAGTAACTTACGAGCGAGACTCACTGGAAGGAGCCATGTTGAAAAGCAATGTTCTCGGTGATGATGTTGTTTCAGTGGTGACTATACCAATGAGATGGTCTCCTGGACTGTAAATGTTCCATGGTTTTTTCCCATCTCGGATCTCAAAATTCAGCAAGCACTTCTTTCTAAGTTTCTCAGAGATTGCCTGAGACACTAGTAGCATTAGGAGCAGAAGATCCATAATATAATAGGACTGAATGAATCACCTTCCTATTTCTAAACAAGAACTATATGAATTCAAAGAATCCTCAGTTTTCATATTCAGACAAAGATAAACCAATCTTCACCTGGAAAGGAGAAAAAAGTACATTCAAGAGCACAGTCTCTGGCTGTTTCTGAAACTTGTGCCACACAAATCGTGACCTGTGGCATTTATCTTTTTCTGATGCAAGATCTCTTTCTTGTTGCTTACATCAAAGGCAGTCATTGTAGCAGAATAGGTCTCAAAGACCAGGATGGTGATAATTACAGTCAGGAATAATTTCTCTTCTGGGGTTCCTAAAGTTTTTCCAAGATTCCACTTGCAGGGAGTCCACTGCATAATAGCACGTAGGTGAAAAATCACAAATACATCTCTGAGGGTGTTGTGGTCCTTCCTGTCAGGACATGTCCAGAAAGTTATGCTGGAGGAAAACAGTTCAACATCCAGGTAATAGACTTCTGCTGTAATTAATTGTGGTGTCTTGTCTCCAGAGACGGCTGAGAAAGGTCAGCCAGAACTATGGAGTTTTGTTACTCTCTATTGATGACACAACTTTAATCCTGCCTGTCTTCTAATGTAAAGGAGGCATTATTCTTAAGGATAGGGTCTGTTTGTGATTTTCTTTTCTATTAGATCCCCATTTTTCAGTCCCAAATTGGAGTTGATTTTAAAATTTCTTCTGCTGGAAGTGAAATTTCATTTCCCATCAGTTCTGGAAATGTCAGTTGTTGGATAAGAGCCAACTAAGAGGCAGAAAAGTGACAGCCTGTGAACCTTATTATTGGGTAGAACATAGAATAATAGGGTTTGAATGGACTTCTTCTAGTCCAACCCCCTGCCCGTGAAAGGAGATCCCATATAATTCTGGACTTTCTTTGGGCTTGATGGGATGGATACAGATGATCAAAGAAAGAATAAAAGAACAGAATAATAGAGTTGGAAGGAGCACTGCAGGTCCTCCAACGATCTCAAACCACGAGGAAATTAAAAATAACTTTGAAAATATAAATGAATATATCTCCAATTTAACTTTACAACAACAAAAACCCCTCTCATAAATGAAAATAGAGAGTGAGCAGATAAAACAGACAACTGAACATAAACCAGAGGAAAGAGATTTAAACATGGAACCTAACAACAGAAGGAAGTATGACTTAACCCAGGTGGAAAAAAACCTTGCAGGAAATATTGGACTTGGAAAAGATATACTCTAGGATCACAAAATAAGTCTGAAGACAAGAAAAAAGATTTGACAAAATGAAGTACAGAGCTCTGAGGAGAACTACAAGAACTTGAAAGACAAAACAATGATAAGAGAAACTAAGAGAGCCACAAAACCCTTTTCACATCTAAAATGAAAATAACACTGCATATATCCTTTTTTTACCTTTATGCTATGTATAAAAAACTATAGTGTGTTACATTTATGAAATCAATGAACTGCTACAAAGAAAACAAATTTTTATGCCGGAGAAAGAGGGGAAAAAAACCCTTCTCCTTCATCCCAACAGGTGAAAACAATTTTAGTAGCTTATCTACCATCTTCAAATACAGCATAATTATCCCCATACCTCATCTCTTAATTAAAAAAAATCAAAATATTTCATTAAACGTTTTTTTACTAAAAGTCCATTAAGGACAACATATATTCATCTCTCTCTCTCTCTCTCTCTCTCTCTCTCTCTCTCTCTCTCTCTCTCTCTCTCTCTCTCTCTCTCTCTCTCTCTCTCTCTCTCTCTCTCTCTTTCTCTCCCTCTCTCCCTCTTTCTCTCTTTTTCTCTGTCTCTCTCCCTTTCTCTCTCTCTTTCCTCTCCCTCTCTCTTTTTCCTCTCTCTCTCTTTCTCTCTCACACTCTCTCTCTTTCCTCTACCTCCCTCTCTCTCTCTCTCTTTTCTCTCTCCCCCACTCTCTCTCCCTCTATCCGATCTTCTGCTCACCTGGCCAGCTCACACTGTTCTCTGACAAGCTGACACACATTCTTATTGGGCTGGCTCTCTCCTGCCCTTGGTCTGCCAGTCCTCTTCCCCCACTAAGTAAGTAAAAGTGTGTGTTTCTGTGTGGTGTGTGTGTGTGTGTGTGTGTGTGTGTGTGTGTGTGTGTGTGTGTGTGAAAAAGAGAGAGAGAGAGAGAGAGAGAGATATGCTGCTTTCTGCTTCCTGCTGCTTCCTGCTTCCTGTGAAGTTGCAGCAAGGGCAGGGAGCCCACCCAATAAGCTTTTCAGCTTGTCGGAGAACAGTGTGAGGTCAGCTGGCCAGGTGAGCAGAAGATCGGAGAGAGAGAGAGAGAGAGAGAGAGAGAGAGAGAGAGAGAGAGAGAGAGAGAGAGAGAGAGAGAGAGAGAGAGAGAGAGAGAGTGGAAGTACAAGCGCCTCTCTCTCTCTCTCTCTCTCTCTCTCTCTCTCTCTCTGCAAATGGTGGAGGAGGACTGGGAGCCGCAGTAGAAGGCTGAAAGAGCCGCATGCGGCTCCAGAGCCACAGGTTGCCAACCCATGGTTTAATCAAAGGGCCAGAGTATGCCTTCTGATATGGTGCAGGATTAAAAAAAATAGAAGAAAGTTGGTTCTGAAATAGCCTGATCCTTTGCCATGAAGGCACTATGGGTGAAGACCACTCAGAGCCTGCACAGCTCACAGAGCAGTGGTGTTACATGCACATAATAACAAATGCCAAAAACTTCCTGGGCTGTTATGTTCTGGACAAGTTACATCTTCTGAGTGCTCTTCAAGGGCAGCCCTTTGTAGACTGTGTTATAGTAATCCATCTGGGAAGTGACCCAGGTATTAGACACTTTGAGCAGGAATGGGCACAAGTGGCCTCCTGGCCATAAGTGCCACTTTCATTTTGAGCAGGAGATGAGAGTCCATGAGTCCTTCACCAATTGCACAACATCAATGACTGGGGAAGTGCATCCTCATGCAGAGTTATATAAACGGAAAAATGGATTTCAAGGTATTTGTAGAAGAGAAGCTGAAAGAAATCAGTAGAATACCTTGAACCTAAGAAGGTGGATTCTAAGGAAGGACCTGGGAGGCCTAGTCAACAAATAACTGGGGAGACTCGGGTTTAAATCCTCTCTTAAATGTGGAAACTCGTTTCTTCTGGGAATAAAATTAACCATGCAATTGGAAGCCTAATGCAATGTGTTCTACATGGGGCTGCTCTTGAATATGTCTCAGAAGCTAAAGGTGATCCAGAATCCAGTGGTATTGGGAGTTATGGGCATTGTCTGGTGTGCTATGTACATGTCTGCTTTATGAGCTGCACTGGTTGTCTTTGGCTTCTGGTTGCAATCTAAGGTGCTTGATATCACCTATAAAACCCTCCCTTGCATAAAGGCTGGTCAGCTGAGGGAACTGTCTCCCGTAGTCTCCCGTAGTCTCTGCCTGTCCCATATGGTTTGGCGTACTGTGGAATAAAGTAATTGAGCAATGCCCGCTGGTGGAACTCAAGAAGAGGGCACAGGTCAGACTAGATGACCTATAGGATACCTTCCAACTTATCCATACTGTGATTCTAAGAGATTGGCCAAACTCTTTCAACTCATTCACCATCCCATCTTAATGTCTGAAGTCATGTCTGAGACTTCCTAATTCCTTCACATTATCCAAATCATAGTGATTTGTCTCAGACCTCAAGGGGTAGTCCCCAAAGAGATTTATGGATTTAAACCTCAGCCTAAAGAAAGAAAGAAAAATAAGAAGTGAAGGCTAGATGAGAAATGCTGAATGCCTCAAGACTTCCTCTTCCAGTGAAAACCAGAGAGAAGTGCTGGAGAGCAGGCAAGTTTTGCTGTAATGAATTGCCCTCCTCCAGACATGATGATTTACAGGAGCCCATCTGACCTAGGAAAACTGGAGAAACTCTTCAACCCTTGAAAAGGTGTTGGCTTCTGCTTCTGCCATGGTTTGAAAAAGGAGGAAAAAAAACCCTGCAAGGCAGCAAATTGACTAAGGAAGACAAAATGGTTCTCCTGCTTCTCCTCCTTCTGCTTCCTCATGCAGCTGATGGGAAGCTCACTTTGAAATGCCCTCTGAATCTGAAGAGGAATGAAGCCAATCCATTTAATTATCACAAGCTGGGAGACCTTCTTCTGGGTGGGGTCATCAGTGTAATTAAAGCACTCTTCCTTCCTTATGATTTCAGCAGGAGCCCCTCTACGAAGGGTATCAGGCAGGTCAACACAGATATAATGAAACTGCTTTTAATTTCCAGTTGCTTTCAGGAAACTCTAATTGTCATTGCACAGTTTCATCCATTGCTGTCTTCTTGGGGATAGAATTCATGAGGCATTGTTTGCAGGGCTTCTTTAGACAGGACAGTGACAAAACACAGCTCTTCTTCTTTTTTTTCAAATTTTATTTATAATACAGTTAAAAAGAAACAAATATTGGATTTAACGTGACATTCCAGTATATACATTCTTATCAGATTATTCCACTTTTTACAATCAATTCTTCATCTCTACATATACATCTAAGTTTTATATACAATACTTGTTCTAAAATAACATATATTTCTATCTTAACATTCATCTTTAATCCCAACTGTCCTCTTCGAATTCCTCCAGCGGTAAAATTTATCCCAGGTTTCATAATAAACTGATCCACATTTGTCTTTTAATATCATTGTGAGCCTGTCCATTTCCGCACATGCTAATATTTTATGTATAAACTCTACCTCTGTGGGAATTTCCTTGCTCTTCCATTTTTGCGCAAAAGCAAGCCTAGCTGCAGTCAGGATGTGTAGCAGCAGGTAGATTGTTCCCTTATCGTATTTTTCTGTCGTTATTCCCAACAAGAAGAGTTCCAGTGTTAATATATCCCTCAACCAGTTTCGTGTCCTGTGCCAATACTCACGAGACTTTGGGCATTCCCACCACATATGGTAATATGATCTTATTGCTGTTTTACATTTCCAGCATAAGGGTGAAATGTTTGAACTCATTTTGGCTAACCTTGCGGGTGGGAAATGCCATCTATAAAACATCTTGTAAAGATTTTCCTTATATGAGGTAGCTAAGGTGAATTTCCTATTTCTTTCCCACAGTTCTTGCCAAATATGCAGGTCGATACTGAAACCAAAATCCCTACTCAAATTAACATGGTCTCCTTAACCTGTTCTTCATACATTGTCTGATCTAAAAGAAAATGATATATATTTTTTAATCATTTTATCCTCGGGACCTAATAAAATTTTATCCAATTCTGTTGGTTCTATCTTTATACCCCACTCTTTTTAAATCTTGCCTATATCTTGCTTGTAGTTGGAGGTATGCCCACCATTCTAATTCTATCCCTACATCTTGGAGATTCTTCCTCGATTTTAATTCTCTTCTCTTGTCTAGTATGATTTTATAGGTTATTACTTTCCCCAACTGAATGAACCTTGAGTGTATGCACATTTCTAGTGTTGAGATCCAATTGGGGACTTGCCTATAGTTCTGTCATTGGATTTTGATCCATACATCTATTAGCGCCCGTCTAATGTGGTGCCTCCGGAAGTACTGGTGAACTTTATGCTTTTCATCCCATAACATGGCATGCCATCCAGTCTGCATGTCATGACCTTCCAGTTATAATAATCTCCAATTTTCCAGTCGAATCCAATCCCGCACCCACAGTAGAATTGTAGATTGATAATATTTTTCCAGATCGGGGAGGCCGAGACCCCCCCTTTCCTTAGCATCCTGTAATAATTTTAATTTAATCCTTGGTTTTTTCCCTTGCCAAATGAATTTAAGTATGGTTTGAAAGCACAGCTCTTCTTGACATCAGTTTAAGAGCCAAAAAAGTTGCAAATCCTACATTTCTTGAGTAATTTTCAGGCACCCCCATATATCAGGTTTTCCTGGTTGATCACTTATGGGGGTAAGTTTGGGGTGCGCCAGTGCAAGGCATCAGCCCCTACACAACCTCTGCGATTCTATGTCAAAGATAAAGGAGTTCTGTCTTCCTCCAGTAAAATGGAGAACAGACACTCACTTTCGTTTATATTATTTGAGTGCAAAAATCTTAAGAGTCAGAGCAGGTCAACCTCCTCCCCCCCCACACCCTATGACTGATCATTAAATGGTAAGTGTTAATGTGGATCCTAAATTCTGAGGGAGATTTGAAACTTTTACTTTACTTTTACTTTTATTAAATTTCTATATCGGCCCTCTCCCGTAGGACTCGGGGCGGTTTACAATACAATAAAAACATATAAAATCAATAAATATTTAAAAATAAATTAAATTAATATTTATACAAGGCTGTTACTAAAACCTATTAAAAACCCAATTCTAAAACCCGAACAGCCTTGTTTAAATTTTTTATTTTATTTTAAAACCCGAGGAGATCTAGGCCAGGCCGGCTTGATTGAAGAGATAAGTCTTCAGTTCTCTTCTGAAGGTGCAGAGATCATGACACGTCCGGAGTTCTGGGGGGAGCTCGTTCCACATCGTCGGTGCCCCCACAGAAAAGGCTCTCCCCCTGGGCGCCACCAGCCGACACTGCTTAGCCGATGGCACCTTGAGGAGGCCCTCTCTGTGGGAGCGAACTGGTCGCTGGGAGGTATTTACTGGCAGAAGGCGGTCTTGTAAATAACTGGGTCCTATGCTATGGAGTGCTTTAAAAGTGGTAACCAGTACCTTAAAGCGCACCCGGAAAGCCACCGGCAACCAGTGCAGCTCGCGCAGGATGGGGGTCATTCGTACCCGCCAGGGTGCCCCCACTACCACCCACATGGCCGCATTCTGCGCCAGTTGAAGCCTCCGTGTGCACTTCAAGGGAAGCCCCATGTAGAGAGCATTAAAATAGTCCAGTCTGGAAGTCACGAAGGCATGGGTGACCATGTGTAATGTGTCCCTATCTAGGAAGGGGCGCAACTGGCGTACCAGATGAATCTGGTAAAACATCCTCCCAGCCACGGCCGTCAGATGGTCCTCAAGGGACAGCCGTGAATCTAGGAGGACTCCCAAGTTGTGAGCCCTTCCCATGGGGGCCACTGACTCGCCCCCAATAGACAGCGATGGAGTCAGCTGGTTGTACCAGGACAACAGTAACCACAGCCACTCGGTCTTGGAGGGGTTGAGCTTGAGACCGTTCTTCCCCATCCAGATCCGCACGGCCTCCAGGCACTGGGTCAGCACGTCAAGAGCTTCATTTGGGTGGTTCGGGGTGGAAATGTACAGCTGTGTATCATCAGCGTATTGATGGAATTCCACCCCAAAACCTTGGATGATCTCACCCAGCGGCTTCACATAAATGTTGAACAACAAGGGCGAGAGGACCGACCCCTGAGGTACCCCACAATCAAGGGGCCTCGGGGTCGACCTCTGACCCCCTGTCAACACAAACTGTGTCCGGCCAGAGAGGAAGGAATAGAACCACCAAAACACGGTGCCCCCTATACCCAGCCCCACCAGCCGGCGCAGCATGATACCATGGTCGATGGTATCAAAAGCCGCTGAGAGGTCCAATAGCACCAGGATAGAGGAACAACCCCTGTCCCGGGCCCGCCAGAGATCATCCACCAATGCGACCAAAGCTGTTTCCGTGCTGTAACCCGGCCTGAAGCCCGACTGGAACGGGTCCAGGTACGACGATTCCTCCAGGTGCTGAGGGAACTGTCGAGCAACCACACTCTCAACAACCTTTGCAACAAAGCGAAGGTTGGAGACAGGACGGTAATTAGATAGAACAGCCGGGTCCAAGACAGGCTTCTTGAGGAGGGGTCGCACCACCGCCTCTTTCAGGGCAGCGGGGAAGACACCCTCACTCAACGAGGCGTTGATAATTGCCTGGAGCCAGCCTCGCGTCACCTCACTGGAGGCCAGTACCAACCAGGAGGGACACGGGTCCAATAAACATGTGGTTGCTCTAAGACCTCCCAGCAACCTGTCCACGTCATCAGGTGTCATGTAGTCAAACTCAGCCCAGATAGCAGTCTCAAGACCGGCCTCAGCCACTTCTGCTGGACCGCCTTCGTTGAAGTTAAAGCCTTCCCGAATCTCATGCAGGTATTGCACAAAATCCTTAGCTCTTCCCTCCAAGGGGTCCCCCCTCACCTCCCGATGAAGGAGGGAGCTGGTTACCCTAAACAGGGGGGCTAGGCGGTTATCTGATGACACAATAAGGGCAGTGATATAAGAACACTTCTCTGCCCTTATTGCCACTAAGTAAGTCCTAATATGGTCTCTTACTCGTGTTCGGTCAGACTCAGAGCGACTCGCCCTCCAACTGCTCTCTAGGCGTCTTTTCCGGCGCTTCATCTCCCTCAGCTCCCCGTTAAACCAGGGAGCCAATCGAGAACCATGTCGGTTCAGAGGCCGCAAAGGCACAACCCTATCCAAGGCATCAGCAGCTGCCCTATCCCAGGCAGCTACCAGCGCACCGACCGAGTTGTGTGTTATATGTGTTAGAGCCTCCGGTATTGGCCCAAGCTGCGTCTGGAACCTCTCGGGTTCCATCAGTCGCCTGGGGCGGTACCAAACAATTGGTTCCGCCTCCCTGCAGTGGGGTGTAGCGGTCCGAAAGTCCAAGCGTAGGAGAGAGTGATCTGACCATGACAAAGGTGTAATAACTATATTTCTCGTATCCAGATCACTCAGACACTGACCAGAGAAAAAAACCAGGTCAAGCGTGTTTCCCTCCGTGTGTGTGGGACCTTGAATTACCTGGGTCAGGTCCATGGCTGTCATGGAAGCCATGAACTCCCGAACCTCCCCAGACGCCTCGCCCGCAGACGGCAGATTGAAGTCGCAAATGACTACTAGCCTGGGGACCTCAACCGCCACCGCAGTGATGACGCCCAAGAGTTCGGGCAGGGCGGTTGACACGTGGCAGGGAGCCAGGTACGTAAGCAACACAGCCCTCGGCCTCCCATGGTCCCACCTCACAAGGAGGGATTCACAGCCTGCCGTCTGAGGAACAGTGACTTCCCTTGGCCTGAGACCTTCCCTAATCACAACCGCCACTCCCCCACCCCTGCCCTGAGTTCTCGGCTGGTGAAATGCAAGGAAGCCTGGAGGGCACATTTCCACCAGAGGTACACCACCCTCTGGTCCCAACCAGGGGGGACATGATAGCAGTGTTCCAATATCTCAGGGGCTGCCCCAAAGAAGAGGGAGTCAGACTATTTTCCTGAAGGCAGGACAAGAAGCAACGGATGGAAACTAATCAAGGAGAGAAGCAACCTGGAACTAAGGAGAAACTTCCTGACAGTTAGAACAATTAACCAGTGGAACAACCTGCCTCCAGAAACGGTAAATGCTCCAACACTGGAAGTTTCTAAGAAGAAACTGGACAGCCATTTGTCCAAAATGGTATAGGGTTTCCTACCTGAGCAAGGGGTTGGACTAGATGACCTCCAAGATCGCTTCCAACTTTATCATCATCATCATCATCATCATCATCATCATCATCATCATCATCATCATTATTATTATTATTATTATTATTATTATTATTATCATGGACCGATTGCTCAGGGTTCCTTTCAGTTCAGTGCAGGGAAACAGTGCTGATTTGATTGGTCTGCTCCAGATGCTGGATTAATACAAAGTGCTTTATATGGGACTGGTCTTCAAAATCAGCTGAAAATTTGAACTGGTCCAGAATGCAGTGAGGTGTGCAGTTTTGGGCTTCCCTTGGTTAATCTATATTATGTGATTGTTATGAAAACTTGTAGGTGTAATTCAAGGTGCTGGTTATCATCTTTAAATCTCTACGTGAGACAGAGATAGGTTATTTCTCCCTCTCCCTATCCACCTGTTCCACCATGCTGTCTCTTCTCTCAAATGTTGACATCTAGCAGGAACCAGGAAGGACAACACTCCCCTCTGCTCCTCCTCCTTTTTTACTGTTGCTGTGAGCCATTTAATCAACCGTTCCACTCAGTCATTTAGCAAAGAAAGACTCCTGGCCGATTGTTTTTGCCATCAGTATACTTTACTGAACATTAAGTGATTACAGAAGTAGCAAAGTTGAATCTGAGGGTTTCCCATGCAAACAATACAAAGCAAATTTATCTTCCCTCACCCCTGCCATCCCCTGTTATCTGTAAATGTCCAAGTAGGTGCTTGTATAATGTTTAGGAAACAGGCTTTTGGTTCCCAGCTCTGCATAAAATATTCTTTAAGGTAAACAATGCCTCAAAGTCCTTTTGAAGAGTTTCATCTATAGGAACCATGACAGTATGATTCTAAGAAGTTGGCCAAACTATTCTGTTTTAGTCAACAGCCCATCTTAAAATCTGAAGCCATGTCTGAGACTTCCTAAGGAACATGGAGTTCCACAAAGTTCACAATGAAATTTCACCTCCTCCTTCACATCATAATCATAGTTTTTTGCTCATTCCCTTGTGACAGACCTCAAGGAACGGCTCCCAAAGAGAGTTATGGATGTAAACATCAGTCCCCCCCCCCTAAAAAAAAGAGAGCTCATTGCTGGATGAGAAAAACTATATGCCTAAAGAATCACAATGAGTGTTGGAGAGCAAGCATGATCTGTGCCAATGAATTGTCCCCCTCCCCTTTGGACACAATTCATTCATAGGATCCCATTTGACATAGGAAAATAGGGAGACTCTCCAATCCTTGAAAACAAGGTGCTGTTTGTTTGTTGTTTTTTTTGTTTCTGGCATGATTTGAAAAAAAAAAACCGCTGCAAGGCAGAGGATTGACTAAGGCAGGCAAATGGTCCTCCTGCTTCTCCTTCTTATGCTGCTTCCTCATGCAGCTAATAGGAAACTCACTTTGAAATGTCCTCTGCATCTGAAGAGGAATGAAGTTGACCCACTGAATTATTACAAGCCGGGAGACCTTCTTCTGGGTGGGGTCATTGGTGTAATGAAAGCAACCTTCCTCCCATACGATTTCAACAGGAGCCCCTCTATAAGGTTTCTTCAGTAAGTCACTGCAGGTACAGTGAAATTGCTTTTCTGCTGGTCTTTGCTAATATCCAGGTTTCTAGGCAACCCCAGTTTTATTGCCATCTTTCATCCATTGCTGTCTTCTTGTGTTAGGAGTGGAATTTATGAAGCAAGGCTTGCAAGGCTCCAGAGAGAATCCTGCAAAACGTAGCTCTTCTTGACATCAATATAAGAGGCAAAAAAGCCACAAAGGTCCTATTTCTGTGTAACTTTAAAGGTTCCCTCTTAGATCAGGTTTTCAAGATCAGCTATTTTGGGGGATAAAAGTCTGGGGTACACCCGTACAAAGGTATCAGCTCCTGCATAGTCTTCTAAATTTTGAGGTAGCTTCTGAAATATGGAGACACTCACTTGCTTTCCTGTCCTCTTAAATGAAGTAGCAGTGTGGGTCTCCTCCACACACATCCCATGACAGATTATTAAATGGTAAGAGTTAGTGTGGAAACTAAATTCCATAGGAGAGATTTGAAAATGACTTCTTTTTCTTCTGAAATAGAGATATGTGATAGCTTCCCAATATCTGATAGCCAGTCTTGCAGGACTAAGAGCAAGGGTGGACATTCAAAGGGAGAAGGAGGTGTAACCACTAGGACAGCTTTGGAAGAACATGAGCTATTTCACCGAAGTTAGTGACTTCTCTCCCTGGAAGCATCTCAGCAAAGTCTGGGTGACCACTTATCAAAGAAGCTCTTTTTCACTCTACAATGTAAATATAAATTGAACTTTTAGATATTTTCCACTCTCCTTTTCGGCCAAGAAGGGAACTTAGAGGTCATGTATACTGAGCAGGCTGGAATTGGGTTGAGACACGAATCCAATAATCAAGCAACAGATTCAAAATATGTGTATGGAGGAGACAGGAGACTTGCTGAGATGGAATCCGTAGTTGGAAGAAGCACACAGTAAACTAAATGCAGCAATGCTGAGGTTTGAGAAGTTGCTCTCAGGTTTCACCTAGGGAGTAGGCTAAGAACTAACCAAATTGAGCCTCTACCCTGATACATAATTGAGGTGTGTTAACCATTAGAGTCAGCTCTTTTGCGGGGCTTCTTTTTGGCCACTCTCTCTGGTCCTTGGAGCTCAGTTCTCTGCCATTAAATCTTCGCTTTGGACAAAGTGGGTGTGCAGTTCAGGGTCTGAGAAGCAATCAGTGGGTGCAGGCAAGGAGTCTTTGGGGCTTGCTGGATCCCCTTTAGCCAAACTGAAGTCATTGACTTCAACCATCCTGGTATCACATCCTCAAGGACTATCATCCCTGGATGCCCCTGACTCTACTTCCTACTCCTCCTCTTCATCAGAGAACCTATTCAGCTTCTGGGTGTCTCTGAGTGTTCATGGAAGGATGTTCTAGGGCTGAACATCCAGGATTATATAGTTCTTCTTCTGATTTTAAACAGCTCTATTACAATGTTTTCCCTCTTGTTTTATAAGATAATTTTTGAGCTATGTACAAATATATATATATATTTATTGTGCTTTTCACTACTTCGCTTGACTGCATAGATATTGCTCAGAAAGCTATTTTATATAGGCTATTGGGCAAATGATGATGGTGAGAAGGTTAAATTGTACAGCTAATTATTGGCTATTATATATGCAGACATGAAGTTTGACATGTTAGCTGGTTATTTTTGTTAGATTTAGAGTGACTAACCCCCCCTATGTATTTAAGGAGATATAAAAATGAGATTATTTTCATTAATGGCATGAAATGTATATATTTTCAGCAAACTATCCATGTTTCCCTGGAAAATTATCTCCTTCCTTTTTGCCATCCAGGAGATTAATCAGGATCTCCAGTTGTTCCCCAACATCTCCCTGGGCTACAACCTCCATGACAATTATTTCAGCAGAACCATGACTTTGGATGCTTTGCTGGATTTGCTTTCCACCGGAGAAGCAAATATTCCAAACTACAGATGTGGAAGGCATAATAGACTGTTAGTTGTTTTTGATGGGTCCAACACTGACATTGCCATCCAGATAACAAATATGCTGGAGATTTATAAAATTCCACAGGTTTGTATGTGTTTGAGAGTGTGTGCGTTTTTGTGGGCTAAATTTTGTGGGCTAAATTTTGTGGGCTAAATCTACTCTGAATCCTCCTTGAACTTCAGGTAACAATCATGGAAATATTAGGCTTATTACAATTGGAGTGGCTCTGGATTCACACAGAGAACAAAGGATTAAAACAGCTGGATTTAAAACACTATTCTAGCCATGTTCCTCCTATTTGAAGAAGAAACATCTCCTACTCAAGTTCCAGTGGGAAGAGGTCCAACCTATAAGTAGACTAACCATAGAAACTGTCTCCTGAAAATAGTCTTCCAAGACATTTTTCTATCATATAAAAAACACATTTTTTACCATAGTTTTCAGTTGCTAATATCTTGGCTTGGATTTGACTCAACATATAGCTCAAATATCTTTTCTTTTTCAGATCAGCTATACTTTTATTTCACAGGATCTGAGTGATAAAATTGTCTTCCCTTTTTTCTACCAAGTGGTCCCCAAAGAAGGAGCTCAGTACCCCACAATTATCAAACTGCTCCAGCATTTTAGGTGGACATTGGTTGGTCTGGTTGCACCAGATTCTGATGGTGGGGAGATGTTCATCAGAAATTTGACCCCTTTGCTTATCAGGAATGGCATTTGTGTTGTTTTATCCCAAAGCATCCCTGTGGCTGCCTATGAAATAACAATTGATATTTCTCAATTTTGCAAGTGGACACAAGTCAATGTCTTTGTTTACTCTGGAGAGATTGATACCTTTTTAGTGGGAATAGTCATTATACATCAGATAATTGAATTCTGCATAAAAGCCACAATTGGAAAGGTCTGGATCACTTCAGCTATGTGGGATATTACTTTAGATTTACAGCATATGTCACGGATTTATCCATCAATCTATGGCTATATTTCCTTTTTGATCCAGACAGACAGAAATGCCAAACATGGTGATTTTCATTCTATTCTCAACTCTATCAAAGACTTTATTGACAAGGTGTTTCATTGTTCCTATTCCAAGCATGGCTTGTCCATGAAAGGATGGACAAGGTGCTCAGAGAAAGAGAACTCAAAAGCTCTGCCCCAAGAAGAGATTGAAGAAATCCTGTCTATGGACAGTTACATCATTTATCGCTCCATCTGGAATGTGGCCAGAGCCTTGAATGCCGCATATTCACCCAGATCCAAGAGGAAAATGAATGGTGAAAAAGATCAGTTGATTGCTCAGGAGTTGAAACCATTGCAGGTATTCCCTTTGCATAATCTTATGGTTCCATTCTTTTCTAACATTTTAAATGTAAATTTATCTAGTATATGAAATTCATTCTTTTATTCAGAGATTTAGCTTTTCTAATACCCTCTCTATAGTCCTGGACTAATTGCATGCATTTTTTTCCATAGTAATATATCACTCCTTATTTTCAATCCTCTACAGTAAAACAAAGTTCATTCACTTGGACTTCTGTGTGTTTTGGGTAATTTCAACATTCAGTGTACCTCTTCCTCCTTTGTTTTTCTTCATTTTGTTTTAGATAAATAATATCATTCCATTGCTATATTTTTATCCAGTGGGGGGAGGGTGTCATTCAAAAAGATCTCTGTTCTACCTATTAAATCATGTTTATCTGGGAACTAGGAATTTAAGCTCATCTTTTTTCCCTATGATTTGAGCATCAATGTATAGAAAATGAATTTCATGAACTTTATGAGTCAATCTCCTTTAAGATTTTATCTTAAGCAGTTTCATTTCAGCCACACACACCACTTTCTCTATTATACAAGCCTTTATAACAAAAGCCATGAATTTTATGAATCAACCTCTTTCCTTACTTTTATTGATTGATTTAATGTACTCCACCAGTGCAGCTAGTAGCTAGTGCAGCTACTCCACAGCACAAGACTTTGAGGATTCAGTTCAGCAGAATCCTTGAAGTGGAGGTCAAATTATGAAAATATATTTATTGAGATGCATCTAAAATGCTTTCTGGATTCCCAGGAGAAGGGATGCCATCTATACCAGTCTTATGGGGAAGAGGCAGATATGATGGGAGGCCTGGGGTAGGCTGCTCTCAGGGAACAAGACCTCGCTGCCTGAAAGTGATCTCTTGTTCCGGCCCCTTGAACCTCTCCCGGGGTACTGGTAATGAGCGAAATCCAGACCCTGGACTCAGGCTGCTGCTGCGCAATGCCAGGTCGGTGGTAAATAAAGCTCTCCTCATCCAGGACTTGATTCTGGAGGAGGAGGCCAACCTGGCATATGTGACTGAGACCTGGCTGACCCCAGAGGGAGGAGTTCCCCTCTCTGAAATGTGCCCAGCTGGGTTTAAGGTATAGCATCAGCCACGACCACAGGGAAGGGGGGGAGGAGGATTATACCTAAGGAGACACTCGGGCTGCGCAGACTCACTGCTACCGAGATATCAGGTTGTGAGTCCCTCCTTATGAGGTTGGACCTAGGTGTACAAGTGGGTCAGTTGCTTACATACCTGCCTCCCAGCTGCATTTCTACAGCCCTGCCCACGCTACTCGAGGAGGTAGCCAGGTTGGCGGTTGAGTTCCCCAAACTTATTGTCTTGGGGGACTTCAATGTGTTGTCACTCGGTGAGTCCTCTGGGTTGGCACGGGAGTTCATGGCCTCCATGGCAACCATGGACCTGACACAAGTAATTGAGGGCCCGACCCATGAGGGGGGACACACACCTGACCTGGTTTTTCTCTCGGAACAGTTGAGGTATGATCTGAAATTAAGGGGCTTAGAAGTGTTGCCCATGTCATGGACAGATCATTTTCTGCTGCGGCTTGAGTTTACGACACCAATCCTCTCTCGCAGGGAGCCAGAACCGATTAAATGGTTCCGCCCCAGATGCCTGATGGACCCTATTGGTTTTCAAAGGGCGCTTGGGGAATTGCCGGATTCGCTCGTACACAGTTCGGCGGAGTCCCTAGTGACGGCCTGGAATTCAGCCACTACGGGGGCTCTTGACCAGATTGTGCCGTTGCGACCTCTCTGTGGTAGCAAACCCAGGAGATCTCCTTGGTTTACCGAGGAACTCAGGGGGATGAAGCGCCAGAAGAGACGTTTAGAGAAGCAATGGAGGGAAAGCAGGTCCGAATCTGATCGAACCAAATTGGGAGCTTATATTAAGACCTATTTGGAAGCAATCACTACGGCAAGATCTCAGTATCTTTCCACATTGATTGCGTCTGCGGAATCTCGTCCGGCTGCCCTGTTTAGGGTGACTCGCTCTCTCCTTGATATGGGGAGGAGGGAGGAACCTTTGCAGGGCAATGCCGAAGAATTTAACACCTTTTTCGCAGACAAGGTCGCTCAGATCCGGGCTGACTTGGACTCCAATTGGAATACAGTGTCAGCTGACAATGAGTCAGTCGAGATGACAGAGGCCCGTCTTAGTCCTGGTGAATGGGAGGAGTTTGACCTGGTAACTCCTGATGATGTGGACAAGGCCATTGGAGCTGTGAGTTCTGCCACCTGTTTACAGGACCTGTGCCCCTCCTGGCTGGTCTCGGCTAGCAGGGCGGTGACATGGAGCTGGGTCCAGGCTGTTGCTAACGCTTTACTGAGGGAGGGGTCCTTTCCGGCTCCCTTAAAGGAGGCACTTGTTCACCCCCTCCTCAAGAAGCCTTCCCTGGACCCGGCAGTTTTAAATAACTATCGTCCAGTCTCCAACCTTCCCTTTTTAGGGAAGGTTGTTGAGAAGGTGGTGGCACTCCAACTCCAATGGTCCTTGAATGAAACTGATTATCTGGGCCCTCAGCAGTCTGGGTTCAGGTCCGGTTACAGCATGGAAACTGCTTTGGTCGCGCTGACTGATGATGTCTGGCGGGCCCGGGATAAAGGTTACTCCACTATCCTGGTGCTTCTTGACCTCTCAGCGGCATTCGATACCATCGACCATGGTATCCTTCTGCGCCAGTTGGAGGGGCTTGGAGTGCGGGGCACTGTTTTGCGGTGGTTCACCTCCTACCTCTCTGGCCGGTTGCAGTCGGTGTTTGCAGGAGGTCAGAGATCGGCTCCGAGGCCTCTTCCGTGTGGAGTCCCTCAGGGGTCTGTTCTCTCACCTCTGCTTTTTAACATCTACATGAAGCCGTTGGGTGAGATCATTCGTCGACACGGGGTGAGTTATCATCAATATGCTGATGATACTCAGCTCTATATCTCTACCCCGCGTCATTACAGCGGAGCAGTGGAAGTGATGAACCAGTGCCTGGAGGCTGTTGAGGTCTGGATGGGTGCCAACAGGCTCAGACTCAATCCCGACAAGATGGAGTGGCTATGGGTTTTGCCTCCCGAGGACAATTCCAACTGTCCGTCCATTACCCTTGGGGGAGAAGTTTTGTCCCCCTCGGAGAGGGTTCGCAACTTGGGTGTCCTCCTCGATCCACAGCTAAGTTTAGAACACCATTTTTTGGCTGTGGCGAGGGGGGCATTCGCCCAGGTTCGCCTGGTACGTTAGTTGCGGCCCTATTTGGACCGGGAGTCACTCCTCACAGTCACCCATGCCCTTGTCACCTCGAGATTCGACTACTGTAATGCTCTCTATATGGGGACCGTCTTCTGACTCATGAATCCCAGTGACTGGTTAGGGCACATAGGGTTGGCCTCCTATGGATCCTGTCTGTTAGACAATGTCATCTGGTGGGGCCTAGGGTTAGGGCCTTCTCTGTTGCTGCCCCAGCCCTCTGGAACCAGCTTCCCTCAGAAGTTCGTACTGCTTCCTCCCTCCTAGCTTTCCGAAAACTGTTGAAAACTCATTTATGCAGACAGGTTTGGGGCGTTTGAGCTGCACTCTGCCCCTGGGCCTTTGACTCTGTCTGTGTGTGGTATGAGTGAAATAAATTACCTAGTTTTTATACTGTAAATTAGTAATTTTAATTGATTTATGTTATGTTTTTTATACTTGTATTCTTGTTGTGAGCCGCCCTGAGTCTTGGGAGAAGGGCGGCATATAAGTTTAAATAATAACAACAACAACAACAACAATAACAATAACAATAACAATAATAATAATAATAATAATAATAACAATAACAATAATAATAATAATATCTCTAGTGGGATGCTGTTTCAGAGGGCCAGGCCAGGGCAACAATAGAGAATACATGTTTCCTCAATCCCTCAGTATGACAATGTTTGATAGAGGGAATCTGAAAGTTTGTAAATATTCTACCAGGATATATAGAATTGTTAACTTCTTAGGAATTTTGTAAGTATGAATATCCTATAATTGCTCACTTTGTTCTCCGGAAAATGCAATATTTTGCACAATTCTCCCAAAGCTCATCTCTAGTTCTTCCATGTTCACTACCAGGATTTTCATTTCCATATAAAGATAATCCTACCTTCTGATGTGCATTTTAGTCACATCATTCAAGATTTAACATTTTTTCTTCATGTATCCATCAATTACTACATTCCTTAATATTAAACAACCCTCATGTCTTACAATTTTTCATTTCGTAAGTGAACAACATAACTTTCTGTTTGATATCATTTTCTTTACCAGAGATTATATTACATTCCAAATCACAATTTCCCACATGCTGTGATCAAAACCAGATGGAAACACAAACATTAACACTTTTATCAGAGCTGTAGTCAATTGTTACAATTATAAAACTTTTAAGTAAGCTACAGGGGTAGATTACTATGTAACTACAGATTTGGGATTGCACAGATGTGCAGAACTATCCTATCAGCATTCCTGTACTTGTTTCTCTTCCCTCTGTTATTTTAGGTTCAATGTTTCCTGCAAAACCTTTTCAAGCTTTATAATAACTCCTTGGATGGATTATATTTGGATGAGAGTGGAGAACTGGCTGCTGATCTTGACATCATAGGTTCAGTCCAGTTTTCCAATAAGTCAGTTGTCCGGGCAAAATTTGGGAGCCTAGCAAGGCAAGGATTGCCAGAAGTCATGTTTACCATTGACCAGGATGTAATGATGCTCCCCAAATGGCTCAACAAGGTGAAGGAAATTCTTTTCCCCCAGTTCTTTTCAACCCCAGAGAAAGACTAAACAAACAAACAAACAAACAAACAAACAAACAAACAAACAAACAAACAAACAGTCTCTTGAAGATTGACTCTAATGATATTATTTTGCAGGACTAATTCTGTTGCTCTGCCTCCCCTTCTGATATTCCAGTGAAATAGGGAGGTGTCTGCCTCAGCCATTGCCAGATGTTCTTGCTCTTGACTTACAAATGTTTCAAACCCCTTTGTTTGATGATCGTATTTCCATCTGTACAATTCCTGCCAGGGCTCTGCAGATGGTACTATAATAACTCCTCTCTGTCGAACAAAGACTAGGTCTCTTAGACAGAGCCACCAAATAGCTATCAGCAGAGGTAACAAAGATATACCCAACACATTTCCTACACATTATCTTTGATGTTCCTTCTATTTTATTTAGTCCCTCCCTGAATCCAAGTGTGTGGAGAGGTGTCATCCAGGATTGGTCAAGGTGCCTCGGGAAGGGGAGCCCACTTGCTGCTATGACTGTATTCCTTGTGCAGAAGGAACCATCTCCATTCAGGAAGGTGGGCATCTCTGAAGGAAAAGTCCCCCCAGTGGGAGTGGCCACTGTAGTCTCTCATAATGTTCAGTGGGGGACTCTGATTTCTCATTTGGGGATCTTTCATTTTTGGCCTCCTTGCTCTAAGATCTAGAACTAGTTTTATGAAGTGATTTGTAAGAAATCATCTTGGAGAAAGACAGCTCTTCGGCCAGCCCCTCTTTTTCCTTTGATCACCTCTGCAGAAGAAGGTGGGGGAAAATGAGGACTTTTGAATGAAAAATTACATAACTTTGCACATTCAGTGCTGATATTATTTCAGCAAGGCTTACCCATAAATTCAAGAGGGCATATTAAGAGAAAAATGCTGAAAAAACAGCCACATAAAAAAGAATATTTTAAAGTACATCATATCCTCAGGTAAAAGCAGCTGTGGATGAAATTGATTGCTCAGAAATTTGAAAAAACAAAATAGACAGAATTTACCAATTGTACATGATGCAATTATGGAAGAGATGATAATGTTGGAGAAGGTAGACAAAAGGAGAAAAAGGCCAACATTACGGGAGGTGGATAAATCATATTTCTCTCATCTCTCTTATCTACAGATGCAAAAATATGCACCAAATGTCAAGAAAATCAGCATCCAAATAAGAAACAATATCAATGCATCCCCAAAGTCATAACCTTTCTATCCTACAGAGGACTTCTGGGGATAATCCTGGCTTCCTTTGCCCTCTTCTTGTCTTTAGCCACAGTGCTTGTCTTAGCAATCTTTATAAAACACTTGGAAACTCCACTGGTCAAGGCCAACAACCGGGACCTCTCATATATCCTCCTCATCTCACTGTTGTTCTCCTTTCTGACCTCCTTCCTCTTCATTGGCCAGCCAAGGAAAGCCACTTGTCTTCTCCGTCAAACTGTTTTCAGCATTGTCTTCTCAACTGCTGTCTCCTCGGTCTTGGCCAAGACAATCACAGTAGTGTTGGCCTTCCTGGCCACAAAGCCGGGCAACACCATGAGGAAGTGGCTGAGGAAGACTCTGGCCAATACCCTTGTTCTTTCTTGTTCTGGCATTCAAATTCTCATTTGTTCCATCTGGCTAGGAGTCTCTCCCCCTTTTCCTGACTTCCACTCTCAGCCTGGAGAAATCATCCTGCAATGCAATGAAGGGTCTGTTGCCATGTTCTATGGAGCCCTGGGCTACATGGGCTTCCTGGCTGGCATCTGCTTCATGGTGGCTTTCCTGGCCAGGAATCTCCCTGGAGCTTTCAATGAAGCCAAGCTGATCACCTTCAGCATGCTGGTCTTCTGCAGTGTCTGGATCTCCTTTCTGCCCACCTACTTGAGCACCAAAGGAAAATACATGGTGGCCGTGCAAGTCTTCTCCATCTTGGCCTCCAGTGCTGGTCTGCTGGTTTGCATCTTCATCCCCAAGTGCTATATTATTATCCTGAGGCCAGATCTCAACACAAAGGAGCAGCTTGTTTTAAAAATAAAATAAGAATATGTATATATAAATATATGTATATGTGTATAGATTTTAAGATAATAATTGAGGATTCCACAGTCCACAATTCCACAAAACAATTTTATTTGATATTTTATATTTCAAAAAAATTCAACCAGCATTTTTTTTTGATATTACTGTAAGTCAGGGGTGTCAAACTCGCAGTGTCACGTGACGTATTGTGATGTATTGTGACCTTTTTGCCATTGCCCACACAGTTTTGCTATGATGCATCTGGCCCATGAGCCAGCAGTTTGACACCCCTGCCCTATGTTATATTTATGGAATTGTGATAAAACCAGAATGAAGGATGAAAAATGCCTTTCCAAATGGATTTTTTTAATATAAAAATAGACCTCAAAATATAATACTCTATGTTACAAAGATTTTTGGTTTCAGTTTCTCATTTCCAAGAATTGTGTTTATTTTTGTTTAATCTTTTTCTTGCTATTTATTTAAAATTCAATAATGTCTTTTTACTTAATAGCTTCAGGCAGAATCACACACAAACAGAATCATGCACAATTATATATGGGCAAATTTGTTTGTTATTTAGTTTATTTATTATCAGTAATACTAAATGAAGTTAAACAAGGAAAATGAAATGAATCAAATGATTATGGCATGTATTGTGTTTCACATTTATAGGTCTGCCTTGTGGTTCCCTATCTAGAACCTGCAAAGTTTGGGGCAGGCTGGAAACATGTTTAATAAATATTATTATTAGAAATCTTCCTTGTTGTAAAGAACCTACTGCCTCTTTGGAGCTAAGAAATAGGGTCCCCTAGAAGACCCAATTCTGAGAGATCAATTTCCATTTTTTTTTCTTCAAGCTGAGAGAAAAAAACTTTAACTTAAGCATATTTAACGAGCTAAAATATTTATCTCAATGACACGCTTGACATTTGCAGGGAGATGTCCATTTTAGCTCCATCCAGAAGTGCCAAAATGTTCTCTTTCCTTCCACAGCTATAGTTGGGAACATTGGCTTCTCCAGTAGACAGCATGTCCAGAAAAGCATCTGAAGTGCCAAGCATGTTCAAATAGTTGTCATGGATGTTGTAGCCAAGTGTGAGATTGTGTTGGAACTGATTTTGAAATCGCTGGTGCCTGAATTGAAATTCCATTTTCGTATTATGTCTAGAAATACTGTATGAATGTTTGGATCAGAGCAGAGACAAATAAGTAACAGCCACAACTGGACTGTATCATTGAATAAATAGGGAGAAAGTTATAAAGTGGATAGAAGTTTTTCTTTTCCTTTTCCAATAGACTCTGCATATTGTCCTTTATTCACATAAAACACAGAGATCCTTTACATTTTGAAGTTTCTTACTTTATTAAATAAACAGAGGTCTGTGAGGTCTGCAAATGAGATGGTAGCTGTGCCCACAGCGGGGGGATGGCGCAACCTGATTTGTTTGCCATATCCACTGAGAAACTGGTTTGGAAGACTTGGTGGCCCCCTCTTCTGGTTATGTGGATGTACTTAGTAGGGTGGGACACCTTTGACATTTCCACCTCTGAGGCTTGGAAGGTTTAATTGGGAGTCTCTGTATTCCTGTGTAGATGAGTTGGTTCTTGAAGGGATTATTTTTCTTATTTTGAGAGTGGGCACATTGATATATTTACCTCAAAAGCAGAACTGGAAGTTTGAATGAGAAGATGAATTTTAGGAGATAGGCAGGACCATCTGATGCTGATGGGCAGAGGGTGGCCCACATCTGAGGACATCAGGTCCAGTATTTGGAAGTGGTCCCAATGCACATCCATGGGCTTCTACTGTAATTGCCTGGCTACCAGATCCTTGGTGGCTCTGGATTCTAGTCATTTTTTTTAAAAAAATGTCAAGTTGATATGTAACAAGGCTACTCTCATCCATGATGTTATTTTCCATGTCTCACTGAAGCCTGATTGTGCCCAGAGAGTAGTAATCCCCTTCTCTGTCAACAATGTGCTTAATCCAGTTTTTTGTTGTGCCCAAGGTTAGACCCAGGGTAGAGGAAGAGGGGTGGCTTTAGTCATCTGCAGTAGGATTCAACTAGACCTGTTTTTTTGTCTGCCATGGAGACATAAATATCAGTCTCCTATCAGAAGACTCCTATCCAGAAGACAGGCTTAGGATACAGAAGGATCTGGACAGACTTGAACACTGGGCGCTGTTGTGGGTGTCTCTGGACCAGCTGGGGAGGTGTCGGAGGATGAGGAGGGGGAGCCGGGCCCCTCTGAGTGTTTGCCCCTCCCAGCAGCCGAGCCAGGCCCCTCTGAGTGTTTGCCCCTCCCGGCAGCCGAGCCAGGCCCCTCTGGGTGCTTTCCCCTCCCGGCAGCCGAGGCAGACAGGGAGGAGATTGAGATGCAGTCTGCATCGGAGTCTCAAGGTGCAGAATCAGACATGGAACAGGAGAATGTATGGCTGGATCCGAGAGTTCGAAGGGTTAATAGGAGGAGGGTTCAGTTAAGTAGAAAAAGGAAGTGACGTATCGGAAACTGTATTAGAGGAGGAGAGAGAAATTAAGCCTTTGTCACGAGCAACGTTAATTAGAGATTGGCATGGAAACTTTCGCAGTGAGTTGAAACGGAGTTTTCTGGTGTTTTTGAAACCTACCGAAAAATAATGAGGTCTTGGACAATGTGATAAAGAAAGAGTGTTTTAAATTGGAAGGTGGGAGGATAGCATATTTATCCTAAATGTAAATAAATCAGTGTTGGCCGTTCCAGCCAAAATAATGCCAGCAGTTTGCTTTGAAATGACTTCGTTTGAAATGTGTTAATTAAAAACTATTAAAGACATCTTTATGTGGATTTTAATGAGCTGAGAGTGGCCAGACATAACAGGTGCTATCTAATGAAATGAAATTCAATGGTGAAAAAAGTAAGGTTCTACATTTAGGCAAAAAAAAAAAATCAAATGTACACGTATAGTATAGGGGGTATCTTGCTCAATAGTAGTAACTGTGAGAGGGATCCTGGAGTCCTAGTGGACAATCATTTAAATATGAGCCAGCAGTGCACTGCAGCTGCCAAAAAAGCCAACACAGTGCTAGGCTGCATTAACAGAAGGATAGAATGAAGATCACGTGAAGTATTAATACCACTTTACAAGGCCTTGGTAAGGCCACACTTGGAATACTGCATCCAGTTTTGGTCATCACGATGTAAAAAAGATGTTGAGACTTTAGAAAGAGTACAGAGAAGAGCAACAAAGATGATTAAGGGGACTGTAGGATAAAGCATATAAGGAACGGCTGCTGGAATTGAGTATGTCTAGTTTAATGAAGAGAAGGACGAGGGGGGACATGATAGCAGTGTTCCAATATCTCAGGGGCTGCCACAAAGATGAGGGAGTCAAGCTATTTTCCAAAGCGCCTGAAGGCAGGACAAGGAGCAATGGGTAGAAACTAACCAAAGAGAGAAGCAACCTAGAACTAAAGAGAAACTTCCTGACAGTTAGAACAATTAACCAGTGGAACAACCTGCCTCCAGAAACGGTAAATGCTCCAACACTGGAAGTTTCTAAGAAGAAACTGGACAGCCATTTGTCCAAAATGGTATAGGGTTTCCTACCTGAGCAAGGGGTTGGACTAGATGACCTCCAAGATCGCTTCCAACTTTATCATCATCATCATCATCATCACCACCATCATCATCACCATCATCATCATCATCATCATCATCATCATCATCATCATCATCATTATTATTATTATTATTATTATTATTATTATTATTATTATTATTATTATTATTATTATTATCATGGACCGATTGCTCAGGGTTCCTTTCAGTTCAGTGCAGGGAAACAGTGCTGATTTGATTGGTCTGCCCCAGATGCTGGATTAATGCAAAGTGCTTTAAATGGGACTGGTCTTCAAAATCAGCTGAAAATTTGAACTGGTCCAGAGTGAAGTGAGGTGTGCAGTTTTGGGCTTCCCTTGGTTAATCTATATTATGTGATTGTTATGAAAACTTGTAGGTGTAATTCAAGGTGCTGGTTATCATCTTTAAATCTCTACGTGAGACAGAGATAGGTTATTTCTCCCTCTCTCTGAAAGTATCCACCTGTTCCACCATGCTGTCTCTTCTCTCAAATGTTGACATCTAGCAGGAACCAGGAAGGACAACACTCCCCTCTGCTCCTCCTCCTTTTTTACTGTTGCTGTGAGCCATTTAATCAACCATTCCACTCAGTCATTTAGCAAAGAAAGACTCCTTGCCGATTGTTTTTGCCAACAGTATACTTTACTGAACATTAAGTGATTACAGAAGTAGCAAAGTTGAATCTGAGGGTTTCCCATGCAAACAATACAAAGCAAATTTATCTTCCCTCACCCCTGCCATCCCCTGTTATCTGTAAATGTCCAAGTAGGTGCTTGTATAATGTTTAGGAAACAGGCTCTTGGTTCCCAGCTCTGCATACTGAAGGCTGACCTTGGTTGGCTGAAGATTCTCCCAATGTGGGCAGCTCAGCTGGACTTCCATCACCTCTACTTCCTCCCTATGTTCCACTCTTTCCCTCCCCCAGTTGCTAATGTCAGGCTGTCAGCGCATGAAGCTTGGATAGGAGAGAGGCAGTCATGACATGCTGCCTCTCCAGAAACTGCCCTAGTCCTACAAAACAAAATACAATAATAGTTAGTAGCACATTATATACAAATAAACCAATATTTATATTGATTTATTCATTAAATATATATGCCTCATATCCCTACCAATTAGAGAATTTGGGACAGCTTACAAATCATAAAAAGATGAATAGAAATTTGTCTTGGAAAGAGTAGTCAGTAAATTTTTAAAACAATGAAGTATAGTTAATAAGTTTCATAAACAAATAAACAAACATCCATTTTACAGCCATAAAGATATTACTGGCAGCCTTTGCACTCTATGAGCTGGAGATACAGTTCATTGCATTATGTCAGATAAAAGGGAAAAACAAAAAAGGCAAAACCTTATAAAAGGAAAACAAATATCAGGCACAAAAGGCCAACATGGCAGCAATTAATTGAGGTGGCCAATTCTTAGAGTAAGTTGGTTTCACTGATTTTTCCATCCTCTGGTGGAAATCCCATCTGAGTTTTGGAAATATACTCTGTCTAAATGCAGCCAAAAACCCAGGTCAGGGAGGGCTTCCATCAGATGGTGTCCATCCAGAACTCCCTGACTGGCTTCCATTGATGAGTGAAGAAGTCACCCACCGATAGTCCCATTTAAAAGTGGTGATGCCCTGGGAATTAGCAAGATGCCATTCAGGCCTCTGAAATCTAAATTCCCCATTTTCCTGAATTATGATGAAGCTAGGATTCTGGATGATTGGAATTAGCTATCCATGTACCCTTGTATAAACAGGGCAATAGAAAAGAAAAGCAGCCAATTGTAGACCAATTCAGCTTCTGAGGTCAATTAGCACTTTTTTAACCAAACATCTGGGCTGTTGAAAAATACATGAATGACCCCAAACATCTTATCCTAATGTTTTCATTTCTTGCTAAAAAAAAAATAAACCCACACCAAACAGCCACACTCTAACTCAGGCATGTCAAACTCACAACGTGATGTGTCGTGACGTATTGGGACTTTTCCCCCATTGCTGGCAATGGGATGGGCATGGTTTCGGCATGACACCCTTAAGACCTCCCCCTAAGAAGGCACCTGGACCTCTTGTAGTAGCCAGACAGACTCACTATGAAGTGAAGCGTACTCTTGATTCTAGAATTTTTAAAGGGAAATTGCAGTACTTAGTGCAAAAGTAAGCATCTGGGTGAAGCCATCTGGGTGAAATCTAGCAATGTAAAAGATGACAGACTCATTAATAAATTCTATAAGAAACACTCTAACAAACCTAAAGGCAACCCTTAACCTATGATTTTGTGTGTATTACAGGATTTGTCCTTTTTGTAAGGGGGGGGGCAGATTTCAACACTGCTAACATTGGATGTTTTTGCTTTGACAACAGATGAAAATGCAGCCGTTTTCTCTATTGCTTTTAGAATTAGTTGCTGCTGAGGACGGGGAATAGGGCTGAGAGTCCAGCTAGTCATAACAATAATAACTTAATCGTGGGAACCCAAGGACATTGGGCTAAGAGCTGATAGTGTTTTGGCAAGCTGAAGAGCTGGGGAGAAAGCCCGCGCTTCAGACTAATTGGAGAATGTGATTTATGACTGTTTATTGGAGGAGGGAATTGCACTTTGTTACTTTGTATCCAGGGGAGGGGAATTTAGTTTCTGGTTTCAACTATGTAGTGCCGATACTTTGTTTCTCGAATAAAATATTCTTTAAGGTAAACAATGCCTCAAAGTCCTTTTGAAGAGTTTCATCTATAGGAACCATGACAGTATGATTCTAAGAAGATGGCCAAACTATTCTGTTTTAGTCAAAAGCCCATCTTAAAATCTGAAGCCATGTCTGAGACTTCCTAAGGAACATGGAGTTCCACAAAGTTCACAATGAAATTTCACCTCCTCCTTCACATCATAATCATAGTTTTTTGCTCATTCCCTTGTGCCAGACCTCAAGGAATGGCCCCCAAAGAGAGTTATGGATGTAAACATCAGTCCCTCCCCTAAAAAAAGAGAGCTCATTGCTGGATGAGAAAAGCTATATGCCTAAAGAATCACAATGAGTGTTGGAGAGCAAGCATGATCTGTTCCAATGAATTGTCCCCCTCCCCTTTGGACACAATTCATTCATAGGATCCCATTCAACATAGGAAAATAGGGAGACTCTCCAATCCTTGAAAACAAGGTGCTGTTTTTTTTGGTTTGTTTCTGGCATGATTTGAAAAAAAAAAACCGCTGCAAGGCAGAGGATTGACTAAGGCAGGCAAATGGTCCTCCTGCTTCTCCTTCTCATGCTGCTTCCTCATGCAACTAATAGGAAACTCACTTTGAAATGTCCTCTGCATCTGAAGAGGAATGAAGTTGACCCACTGAATTATTACAAGCCAGGAGACCTTCTTCTGGGTGGGGTCATTGGTGTAATGAAAGCAACCTTCCTCCCATACGATTTCAACAGGAGCCCCTCTATAAGGTTTCTTCAGTAAGTCACTGCAGGTACAGTGAAATTGCTTTTCTGCTGGTCTTTGCTAATATCCAGCTTTCTAGACAACCCCAGTTTTATTGCCATCTTTCATCCATTGCTGTCTTCTTGTGTTAGGAGTGGAATTTATGAAGCAAGGCTTGCAAGGCTCCAGAGAGAATCCTGCAAAACGTAGCTCTTCTTGACATCAATATAAGAGGCAAAAAAGCCACAAAGGTCCTATTTCTGTGTAACTTTAAAGGTTCCCTCTTAGATCAGGTTTTCAAGATCAGCTATTTTGGGGGATAAAAGTCTGGGGTACACCCGTACAAAGGTATCAGCTCCTGCATAGTCTTCTAAATTTTGAGGTAGCTTCTGAAATATGGAGACACTCACTTGCTTTCCTGTCCTCTTAAATGAAGTAGCAGTGTGGGTCTCCTCCACACACATCCCATGACAGATTATTAAATGGTAAGAGTTAGTGTGGAAACTAAATTCCATAGGAGAGATTTGAAAATGACTTCTTTTTCTTCTGAAATAGAGATATGTGATAGCTGCCCAATATCTGATAGCCAGTCTTGCAGGACTAAGAGCAAGGGTGGACATTCAAAGGGAGAAGGAGGTGTAACCACTAGGACAGCTTTGGAAGAACATGAGCTATTTCACCGAAGTTAGTGACTTCTCTCCCTGGAAGCATCTCAGCAATGTCTGGGTGACCACTTATCAAAGAAGCTCTTTTTCACTCTACAATGTAAATATAAATTGAACTTTTAGATATTTTCCACTCTCCTTTTCGGCCAAGGAGGGAACTTAGAGGTCATGTATACTGAGCAGGCTGGAATTGGGTTGAGACACGAATCCAATAATCAAGCAACAGATTCAAGATATGTGTATGGAGGAGACAGGAGACTTGCTGAGATGGAATCCATGGTTGGAAGAAGCACACAGTAAGCTAAATGCAGCAATGCTGAGGTTTGAGAAGTTGCTCTCAGGTTTCACCTAGGGAGTAGGCCAAGAACTAACCAAATTGAGCCTCTACCCTGATACATAATTGAGGTATGTTGACCATTAGAGTCAGCTCATTTGCTGGGCTTCTTTTTGGCCACTCTCTCTGGTCCTTGGAGCTCAGTTCTCTGCCATTAAATCTTCGCTTTGGACAAAGTGGGTGTGCAGTTCAGGGTCTGAGAAGCAATCAGTGAGTGCAGGCAAGGAGTCTTTGGGGCTTGCTGGATCCCCTTCAGCCAAACTGAAGTCATTGACTTCAACCATCCTGGTATCACATCCTCAAGGACTATCATCCCTGGATGCCCCTGACTCTACTTCCTCCTCCTCCTCTTCATCAGAGAACCTATTCAGCTTCTGGGTGTCTCTGGGTGTTCATGGAAGGATGTTCTAGGGCTGAACATCCAGGATTATATAGTTCTTCTTCTGATTTTAAACAGCTCTATTACAATGTTTTCCCCCCTGTTTTATAAGATAATTTTTGAGCTATGTACATATATATATATATATTTATTGTGCTTTTCACTACTTCGCTTGACTGCATAGAGATTGCTCAGAAAGCTATTTTATATAGGCTATTGGGCAAATGATGATGGTGAGAAGGTTAAATTGTACAGCTAATTATTGGCTATTATATATGCAGACATGAAGTTTGGCATGTTAGCTGTTTATTTTTGTTAGATTTAGAGTGACTAAACCCCCCTATGTATTTAAGGAGATATAAAAATGAGATTATTTTCATTAATGGTATGAAATGTATATATTTTCAGCAAACTATCCATGTTTCCCTGGAAAATTATCTCCTTCCTTTTTGCCATCCAGGAGATTAATCAGGATCTCCAGTTGTTCCCCAACATCTCCCTGGGCTACAACCTCCATGACAATTATTTCAGCAGAACCATGACTTTGGATGCTTTGCTGGATTTGCTTTCCACCGGAGAAGCAAATATTCCAAACTACAGATGTGGAAGGCATAATAGACTGTTAGTTGTTTTTGATGGGTCCAACACTGACATTGCCATCCAGATAACAAATATGCTGGAGATTTATAAAATTCCACAGGTTTGTATGTGTGTGAGAGTGTGTGCGTTTTTGTGGGCTAAATCTACTCTGAATCCTCCTTGAAATTCAAGGGCAGGTAACGATCATGGAAATATTAGGCTTATTACAATTGGAGTGGCTCTGGATTCACACAGAGAACAAAGGATTAAAACAGCCAGATTTAAAACACTATTCTAGCCATGTTCCTCCTATTTGAAGAAGAAACATCTCCTACTCAAGTTCCAGTGGGAAGAGGTCCAATCTATAAGTAGACTAACCATAGAAACTGTCTCCTGAAAATAGTCTTCCAAAATTTTTTTCTATCATATAAAAACCACATTTTTTTTTACCATAGATTTCAGTTGCTAATATCTTGGCTTGGATTTGACTCAACATATAGCTCAAATATCTTTTCTTTTTCAGATCAGCTATACTTTTATTTCACAGGATCTGAGTGATAAAATTGTCTTCCCTTTTTTCTACCAAGTGGTCCCCAAAGAAGGAGCTCAGTACCCCACAATTATCAAACTGCTCCAGCATTTTAGGTGGACATTGGTTGGTCTGGTTGCACCAGATTCTGATGGTGGGGAGATGTTCATCAGAAATTTGACTTCTTTGCTTGTCAGGAATGGCATTTGTGTTGTTTTATCCCAAAGCATCCCTGTGGCTGCCTATGAAATAACAACTGATATTTCTCAATTTTGCAAGTGGACACAAGTCAATGTCTTTGTTTGCTCTGGAGAGATTGATACCTTTATAGTGGGAATAATCATTACACATCAGATAATTGAATTCTGCATAAAAGCCACAATTGGAAAGGTCTGGATCACTTCAGCTATGTGGGATATTACTTTAGATTTACAGCATATGTCACGGATTTATCCATCAATCTATGGCTATATTTCCTTTTTGATCCAGACAGACAGAAATGCCAAACATGGTGATTTTCATTCTATTCTCAACTCTATCAAAGACTTTATTGACAAAGTGTTTCATTGTTCCTATTCCAAACATGGCTTGTCCATGAAAGGATGGACAAGGTGCTCAGAGAAAGAGAACTCAAAAGCTCTGTCCCAAGAAGAGATTGAAGAAATCCTGTCTATGGACAGTTACATCATTTATCGCTCCATCTGGAGTGTGGCCAGAGCCTTGAATGCTGCATATTCACCCAGATCCAAGAGGAAAATGAATGGTGAAAAAGACCAGTTGATTGCTCAGGAGTTGAAACCATTGCAGGTATTCCCTTTGCATAATCTTATGGTTCCATTCTTTTCTAACATTTTAAATGTAAATTTATCTAGTATATGAAATTCATTCTTTTATTCAGAGATTTAGCTTTTCTAATACCCTCTCTATAATCCTGGACTAATTGCATGCATTTTTTTTCCATAGTAATATATCACTCCTTATTTTCAGTCCTCTAAAGTAAAACAAAGTTCATTCACTTGGACTTCTGTGTGTTTTGGGTAATTTCAACATTCAGTGTACCTCTTCCTTCTTTTGTTTTTCTTCATTTTGTTTTAGATAAATAGTATCATTCCATTGCTATATTTTTATCCAGTTGGGGAGGGTGTCATTCAAAAAGATCTCTGTTCTACCTATTAAATCATGTTTATCTGGGAACTAGGAATTTAAGCTCATCTTTTTTCCCCATGATTTGAGCATCAATGTATAGAAAATGAAGTTCATGAACTTTATGAGTCAATCTCCTTTAAGATTTTATCTTAAGCAGTTTCATTTCAGCCACACACACCACTTTCTCTATTATACAAGCCTTTATAACAAAAGCCATGAATTTTATGAATCAACCTCTTTCCTTACTTTTATTGATTGATTTAATGTACTCCACTAGTGCAGCTAGTAGCTAGTGCAGCTACTCCACAGCACATGACTTTGAGGATTCAGTTTAGCAGAATCCTTGAAGTGGAGGTCAAATTATGAAAAAATATTTATTGAGATGGGTCTAAAATGCTTTCTGGATTCCCAGGAGATATGGATTCCCATCCATATCTCTAGTGGGATGCCGTTTCAGAGGGCCAGGGCAACAATAGAGAAGACATATTTCCTCAATCCTTCAGTATGACAATGTTTGATAGTGGGAATCTGAAAGTTTGTAAATATTCTACCAGGATATATAGAATTGTTAACTTCTCAGGAATTTTGTAAGTATGAATATCTTATAATTGCTCACTTTGTTCTCCTGAAAATGCAATATTTTGCACAATTCTCCCAAAGCTCATCTCTAGTTCTTCCATGTTCACTACCAGGATTTTCATTTCTTTTCTCTATCACACAATACCAGGACAAGGGGGCACTCCCTAAAGCTCATAGATAAGAAAGTGAGGACAAATAAAGGGAAATATTTCTTCACCCACAGGGTTGTTGATTTATGGAATTCACTTCCAGAAGGGTTCGTGACAGCTGTCAGCCTTGACAGCTTCAAGGCAGGGCTAGATAGATTCATGGATGCCAAGTATATCGGTGGTTATTAAAATGGATGTCCATGTGCCGCCTCTATGTTGGTTGAGGCAGGCAGGATTCCCTTGAGTACCATTTGTTGGGGGTCAAGGGAAAGGGAGGGTTTTGCCTTCTCTTTCTGCTCAAGATCCCCATGTACAATTGGTGGGCCACTGTGTGACACAGAATGCTGGACTCGATGGGCTTTGGCCTGATTCAGCATGGCTCTTCTTATGTTCTTATGTTCTTATGATGTGCATTTTAGTCACATCATTCAAGATTTAACATTTTTCTTCATATATCCATCAATTACTCCATTCCTTAATATTAAACAACCCTCATGTCTTACAATTTTTCATTTTGTAAATGAACAACATAACTTTCTGTTTGGTATCATTTTCTTTACCAGAGATTATATTACATTCCAAATCACAATTTCCCACATGCTGTGATCAAAACCAGATGGAAACACAAACATTAACACTTTTATCAGAGCTGTAGTCAATTGTTACAATTATAAAACTTTTAAGTAAGCTACAGGGGTAGATTACTATGTAACTACCGATGTGGGATTGCACAGATGTGCAGAACTATCCTATCAGCATTCCTGTACTTGTTTCTCTTCCCTTTGTTATTATAGCTTCAATGTTTCCTGCAAAACCTTTTCAAGCTTTATAATAACTCCTTGGATGGATTATATTTGGATGAGAGTGGAGAACTGGCTGCTGATCTTGACATCATAGGTTCAGTCCAGTTTTCCAATAAGTCAGTTGTCCGGGCAAAATTTGGGAGCCTAGCAAGGCAAGGATTGCCAGAAGTCATGTTTACCATTGACCAGGATCTAATGATGCTGCCCAAATGGCTCAACCAGGTGAAGGAAATTCTTTTCCCCCAGTTCTTTTCAACCCCAGAGAAAGACTAAACAAACAAACAAACAAACAAACAAACAAACAAACAAACAGTCTCTTGAAGATTGACTCTAATGATATTATTTTGCAGGACTAATTCTGTTGCTCTGCCTCCCCTTCTGATATTCCAGTGAAATAGGGAGGTGTCTGCCTCAGCCATTGCCAGATGTTCTTGCTCTTGACTTACAAATGTTTCAAACCCCTTTGTTTGATGATCGTATTTCCATCTGTACAATTCCTGCCAGGGCTCTGCAGATGGTACTATAATAACTCCTCTCTGTCGAACAAAGACTAGGTCTCTTAGACAGAGCCACCAAATAGCTATCAGCAGAGGTAACAAAGATATACCCAACACATTTCCTATACATTATCTTTGATGTTCCTTCTATTTTATTTAGTCCCTCCCTGAATCCAAGTGTGTGGAGAGGTGTCATCCAGGATTGGTCAAGGTGCCTCGGGAAGGGGAGCCCACTTGCTGCTATGACTGTATTCCTTGTGCAGAAGGAACCATCTCCATTCAGGAAGGTGGGCATCTCTGAAGGAAAAGTCCCCCCAGTGGGAGTGGCCACTGTAGTCTCTCATAATGTTCAGTGGGGGACTCTGATTTCTCATTTGGGGATCTTTCATTTTTGGCCTCCTTGCTCTAAGATCTAGAACTAGTTTTATGAAGTGATTTGTAAGAAATCATCTTGGAGAAAGACAGCTCTTCGGCCAGCCCCTCTTTTTCCTTTGATCACCTCTGCAGAAGAAGGTGGGGGAAAATGAGGACTTTTGAATGAAAAATTACATAACTTTGCACATTCAGTGCTGATATTATTTCAGCAAGGCTTACCCATAAATTCAAGAGGGCATATTAAGAGAAAAATGCTGAAAAAACAGCCACATAAAAAAGAATATTTTAAAGTACATCATATCCTCAGGTAAAAGCAGCTGTGGATGAAATTGATTGCTCAGAAATTTGAAAAAACAAAATAGACAGAATTTACCAATTGTACATGATGCAATTATGGAAGAGATGATAATGTTGGAGAAGGTAGACAAAAGGAGAAAAAGGCCAACATTACGGGAGGTGGATAAATCATATTTCTCTCATCTCTCTTATCTACAGATGCAAAAATATGCACCAAATGTCAAGAAAATCAGCATCCAAATAAGAAACAATATCAATGCATCCCCAAAGTCATAACCTTTCTATCCTACAGAGGACTTCTGGGGATAATCCTGGCTTCCTTTGCCCTCTTCTTGTCTTTAGCCACAGTGCTTGTCTTAGCAATCTTTATAAAACACTTGGAAACTCCACTGGTCAAGGCCAACAACCGGGACCTCTCATATATCCTCCTCATCTCACTGTTGTTCTCCTTTCTGACCTCCTTCCTCTTCATTGGCCAGCCAAGGAAAGCCACTTGTCTTCTCCGTCAAACTGTTTTCAGCATTGTCTTCTCAACTGCTGTCTCCTCGGTCTTGGCCAAGACAATCACAGTAGTGTTGGCCTTCCTGGCCACAAAGCCGGGCAACACCATGAGGAAGTGGCTGAGGAAGACTCTGGCCAACTCCCTTGTACTTTCTTGTTCTGGGATTCAAACTCTCATTTGTTCTATCTGGCTAGGAGTCTCTCCCCCCTTTCCTGACTCTGACTTGCACTCCCAGCCTGGAGAGATCATCCTGCAATGCAACGAAGGGTCTGTTGCCATGTTCTATGGAGCCCTGGGCTACATGGGCTTCCTGGCTGGCATCTGCTTCACAGTGGCTTTCCTGGCCAGGAATCTCCCTGGAGCTTTCAATGAAGCCAAGCTGATCACCTTCAGCATGCTGGTCTTCTGCAGCGTCTGGATCTCTTTTGTACCTACCTACTTAAGCACCAAAGGGAAATACATGGTGGCTGTGCAAGTCTTCTCCATTTTGACCTCCAGTGCTGGTCTGCTGGTCTGCACCTTTATCCCCAAGTGCTATATTATTATCCTTAGGCCAGATCTCAACACAAAAGAGCAGCTTGTTTTAAAAATAAAATAAGAATGTGTCATACAGTATATGTATATGTATATACATTTTAAAATAATTGAGGATTCCACATCACAAAACAATTTTATTTGGTATTTTATATTTCAATAAATTCAACCTGCATTTTTTTTGCTATTACCCCAGGCTATATTTATGGAATTGTGATAAAATAAAAAAGGATGAAAAATTCCTTTCCAAATTGTTTTTTTTTTTACAAAAATAGGCCACAAAATATGATACTCTAGTTTACAAAGGTTTTTGGTTTTGGTTTCTCATTTCTAAGAATTATGTTTAGTTTTGTTTAATCTTTTTCTTATTTATTTAAAATTCAATAATATCTTTTTACCAGATAGTTTCACACACAAATAGAAGCATGAACAATTATATATTGGCATATTTATTTATTTATTCATTTATTATCAGTAATACTAAATGTAGTTAAACAATGATTGTGGCTTGTATTGTGTTTCACATTTATAGGTCTGCCTTGTTGTTCCCCATCTAGAATCTACAATGTTTGGTGCAAGTTGTAAATATAGTTATTATATATATATATATATATATATATATATATATATATATATATATATATATATATATATATATATATATATATATATATATATATATATATATATATATATATATATATATATATATATATATAATTTATTGTTTCCCCCCCTCAACATATGTTAATTTTTCCAATCAACAAGTTGTCTGGAATTTGCTATGCTAATACATGTTCAATTCCTAATCCTTCATTCTTTTCTCTAGCCAAGAATAAAATAAGTTCCAAATTTGATAGTAGTCTGTATCTTCTTTATCTTTTAACCTTATAGTTAATCTGTCCATCTCTGCACATTCCAATATTTTCCTGATTATTTCTTCCTCTGATGGCAGTCCTTTATTCTTCCAGTATTGTGCAAAAATTATTCTCACTGCTGTAGTGATCTGTAAGATTAAATATAATTTTTGTTTATTAGTCTTTTCAGGCATAATACCTAGTAAAAAAAGTTCAGGTTTAAAATCCACTTGTTCATCCAATATTTTTTCTAACCACATATGTATCTTTCTCCAATAAGCTTTTGCCTTACCACATGTTCACCAAATGTGATAATATGTGCCTATATTATGTTTACATTTCCAACATCTATCTGACATATTTTTAAACATTTTTGCTAATCTTGCTGATGGTAGGTGCCATCTATAAAACATTTTATACATATTTTCTTTGTATGAAGTTGACATTGTTAATTTATAGTTTCTCTTCCATAACATTTGCCATTTTTCTAATTCTATATTATAGCCAAAAAAATTTGCCCATCTTGTCATTGTTTCTTTCACTTGTTCACTTTCTATATCTAAAATTAACACAAAGTTATACATTTTCTTGATTAATTTCTCATCTGAGATTGACAAAATCTTATCAAACACAGTTTGATCCTTGTAAAATCCATACATTTTTACATCTTTTTCATATCTACTTTGTATCTGTAAATGTGCCCACCAGGACAGGTTAATTCCCTGATTTTCCAATTCTTGTTTAGATTTTAATTTCCCATCAATATCTAGAATATCTTTATATGTCCATATTTTTTCAAAGTCTACCAAGTTCAGATGTAAACATAGTTAATAAATCTTATTATTAGAAATCTTCCTTGTTGTAAAGAAGCCACTGCCTCTTTGGGGCTAAGAAATGGGGTCCCCTAGAGGACTCAATTCTGAGAGATGAATTTCCATTTTTTTCTCTTCAAGTTGAGAGGAAAAAACTTTAACAAGCATATTTTAGAAGCAAATATATTTATCTCAATGATATGTTGAAAAAATATTTCTGCTTGATTAAATAAGATAAACTGCCTGATTCATTAATTCATTTTTATTGCTTTTCAATTAATAAAAAAAGAAAAATAAAATAGTAAAATACTAGTGATGATTATGCATTCATTGTCAAAGAAAAGAAGAAGACATAAAAAGTTTTTTTTAACAAAAAGGGGACATAACAAGGTTGTCCTTTATCTCTGTTGAAAGAAAAATCAGATCCAGTTTCAATCCGGGAATAAAAAATGGTGGCTGACTGCTTAGGAAAGAAGGTTCTTATTTATTGATGAGCAGAACCAGAAACAGCATGCAGTTCTGGGACAGCTGACAAAATGGAGTTGAGAGTGGGTGGTTTTTCATATCTTCTTTGGGCTTTGTATTTGAGATGCCTGTTGTGAAATGTACTTTGACCTGTGCTTGAGGGTGCCCTCCAGCCTTCTGTGGGAGCTATAGCTGAAGATGTTTTGCTTATGAATAGTGTGGCCCCATTCTTTCTGAATAGATTAAAACAAAATCTCCATTTCTCTTGTAGATCTTTTAAGAAATCTAATATGTACTTCTCTGGGGACTTTATTTCTTCTAGCATAGTTTGAGTTGACTCGATAGATCTGGTCTAATTCTCCTTCCATTTGCTGTTTCCCAGTTCCTAATGCATCTGCCAATAATTCTGTTATCAAGCCTTGGAGATTCTCTTCCTTCTCTTCCATTATATTTTGAAACCTTAAAAAGTATGAGGCTCTTTCCATCTCCATCCCAGATATCAAGTTTTCTAGTTCTTCATTTATTTGGATCAACTTCTGATTTTTATCTTTTAAAACTTCTACTTTCTGGTCAACCTCAGTTGATTTATCTTCTATTTTTTGAATTTTTTGTTGATTATCTGTGATCATTTGTTTAAAATTTTCAAATTGAGAATCCATATTCTCAGATCAGAAGCAGCCCAGAGCAGGACAAAATGAAAGAATATTTAAAAAGATATATTTTAAAAATGAAGGAAAAGTTCAAGATTTTAGCAGAAGAAAAATAGGAAACAAAAACTAAAAACAGATAAAAAGGATCACTTTTGTCACTTCTGATGGTTGTGACAAGAAATAAGGTCCCAACATCCACCACTTGTGGGCACTGCCACCATCACAGCTGCAGAACTAAACAAGACACTAAGAAACCAAGAAATTTCAAAATTTAAAGGCTATCAGTGTTTTGTATCAATAGGGGAAGACAATACAGAAAGTGTAAAGGAAACTAAAACAAAAACTCTCTATCCACTCTTAGTTAATGATGTGATTCACAAGCTGTCACTTTCCTGCCTCTTACCAAGCTTTCGTGCTAAAATTGATATTTTTAAAACATAGGGCAAATGATATTTCACTTCAGTTACAGCCAATTATAAAATCAGCTCCAATTTCAGATTAATATCTGAAGATCTCATTGAAAAGAAAATTCCAAATTCTTAACATTAGGTTGGGTTCAAGGATACTAATTGCTTCCATGGCGTTAGAGCACAGGCAGCACTAGAGTTAAGTGTCACCAACCTAGAGTGGCAACAAACTCCATAGCTCTGGGTGACCTTTCCTAGCAGTTTCTGGAGGCAAGAGACCCCATTGAAGGACAGCAGAAATCACTTTTCTGGCTGTTGAACTATCTTCATCTAGCATAACTTCCTGAATATGTTCTAACAGAAAGGATTACAACCACTACAGAACACTGCCCAATGGGTACCTCTGGACCACATCTGGAGGGGGTGGAGAGTGAGGAGTGAAGGAGTGGAGGGAAGTAGGAAGGTTGTAGGACAGGAGGGTGGAGAGTGAGGGAGGGAGAGAGGGGAGGGGGAGGGAAGTAGGAGATAGGGAGGATAGGGAGGAAGGAAGAGGGGGATGTGTTGGAGGGGGTGCTGCCGAGCACCCATAGTTATTCTATTTTATGTAAGTTTTTTTAAAAATGTATGTTTTGTTTTGTGTGGGAGAAAGTTGAAAAAGATTGTATTAAGTTGAGTTGTATTCAATTTGATTCTTTGTTTATAATTATAAAACTAATAAAATATTTATAAAAAAAGGTATGACAGCAAGAAATGACAATTCATTTACTGCAATCTCTGGAAGAATGAAATATACCACAAATGAATTAAAACAAAATACTGTTGCTTGTAAAAAAAATAAGAACACTGCCCAATGGGGTATATCTGTGATTTTTCCCCCTACATGCTTTTCTATAGCCATTCCTCCTTACATGGAAGAAGTTCAGGGTCCCAAGAGGAGAAGTTCCTTCTCACTGCAATTATCACCATCCCTCTCTGAGACCTCTTTTCCTACTTCTCCAGTGATTGTCTTTGATGTAATCATCAGAATGAAGCAACATGGAAGGGATCTTGCATCAGAAAAAGATAAATATCACAGGTTATGCTTTTTATGGCTCCAGTTAGAGGACAGGCAGGAGCTGTGATCTTGACTATACTTACTTTCCCAAATGAATTTGTCTCTGTTTGAATCAGCTACTGGATATTCCATCCTGTGAGAGTGCTTCTAATTCTTTTTCTCATTTTTCTTTAGAAATGATTATCTTGAATTCTTCTAATTCTTCTCTAGAAACGTGAAGGGAATTGATTCAGCCCCATGAATTATGGACCACCTGCTTCTGGTTCTGATGCTGCTGATGTCCCAGCCAGCATCTGGGAAGCTTAGAATGAAGTGTCCACTGAATTTGGACCACCAGGATGGAGAAAAGCCATGGAGCTATTATAGGCCAGGAGATCTTCTCATTAGTATAGTCATCTCTGCATCAGCAATAAAATATGCAACATTACCTTTCAACATGGCTCCTTCTAGTCAGATTCATTTGTAAGTGTGATGGAGTTTCATTTTATCCATTTGCAGTTCCAACACTCTTCATTTCTTCTTCTTATTACTTACTCTTATATTGTAGAACCTGACTAATTTCTTGAATTGTTTTGATTTCCATGGTCTCTTTGTTCTGTCTTTTTGTCTAGAAGAGGCTCAAAGTGGTGAAATTTTAACCTGATAGATGCAGGGCACATGGGGCAGATCCATCCCCCCCAACCCCTGCCCACATTATTTTCCTCTCTCTGTTCAATTTTAAATTCATGACTTAATACTGAGTTTTTTTTAATGTAATGTAGTTTCCCCTGCTCAGCTGATTTCCATATTTTATGCCCACTGATTAATATTCAATGTCTGATTTTTAAAGGAACAGAAGATGACTTGTTTTTAGAACAGCTTTTTGGGGTAACTTATCAAATATTTTCTTTCTTTTATTATTCTTCTACTTTAATTACTGAAATATTCTGTGACCTGTTTACTGAGCTGTTGAGAATTAGTATTTCTACAAATAATAGAATATTTCTGATTATTAATTCTTTTGGAGAACTATCTCCATCCTATCTTCTCCACACTCACAGATATTAAAGGGTGATGGGTGACTATCATTTGTCTCTGGCGTTGGATCATTAGTGACGTAAGTCAGAGTTAGCTTGCAGAGAAAAATAGGATTAAATTGAGAAAAAGTATTTGGTTGTTGCTGTTGATGATGCTAATATTAACATGAGCATGGTTTTACACTAGTTCATTTTATGGAAAGGAAAGAATACTACAAATGATTTTCAATATTGAAGTCATTAACAAAAATCACCAGTTCCTGCACAATCTCACCCTTGGCTACAACATCCATGACAACTATGTAAACACACTTGGCACTTCAGATGCCTTGATGGACATGCTCTGTACTGGAAAAGCCAATGTTCCCAACTACACCTGTGGAAGGAAGGACAACCTTTTGGCTCTTATTGATGGAGCGCTTGAAGATGTCTCCATCCAGATGTCAACGTTATTAAGCCCCGACAAAATCTCACAGGTTTGCATTTGCATTTCTCTATCTGGTAAAGTTATTGGGGTGTTGGTGTGTGAGTAAGTGATCCAATGATGTCTTCTCTATGGAATTCAATAACTGCTTTTCACCATGGCATTTGTAGGTGCCATAACTACAGATATGGATATACATGGGGGAGAGCAAGGATCAAAAGAGACATATCCTCTCATGACACCATCCCTGTTGCTTTGAGGGCTTCTGTGCATAATTGTGAAGGTGAAGAGAGGCTATGTGTTCAATTAAAGTATCTTCTGTACAATAGGAAGGTGCAGCACAGATGCAAAGCTTACCTTTTTACATGACCGTAGCCAAAATAATGATATTCTCAGTCATGAACAAATCCCAGATTTATAAACAGAATCCATAGGATTGTATTTCCTACTGTAGATAAAACACACATATATATTATGAACCTGAAGGGACCACTAACATTAATGAGCCATTTTATATATAAAAAACTACAAATATATATTAGCCAAAATGTCAACTATTTTTTGCCCTAAAATTCTCACAATCAAGATCAAAATAAAATGTTTGAAGAACAATATTGGCTCTGGAGAGGATTTTCTACGAACAATTCAAAACATATCAAGATCAAGATCTTTTTGGATCCTGCGCTTATCTTCTGGGGTGTTGGCTGTTCCTGCCAGCATAATGTAATCTGCAAATCTGATGAGTTCCCCTTCTCTTCTCTCATCTAAGTCATTTATGAAGATATTGAAAAGTACCAGGCCTAAGACAGATCCTTGTGGTACCCTGCTGCTTACTTCCCTCCATTCAGATGTGGTCTTCCTGTCTTTTTTACAACTGAAAAAAGCTAAAAAAAATGCTGCACAAAGAATCCAAGATTTTCAAAGCAGAGAAAGATAACAGCCATCCTCAGTAAGGTTGGCACATTGAAATACATTGGCTGCTATAAATGCACTTTCCAAATTGACCAGTATTGAGTTAAATCTTCCAAATCCCTTACAGTGAATATATTTGTATTTGTATCCAGAGATAGAAGATGCAATACATCTATTATTTGAATGTCAATTGTATAAGAAAGTGTGAGATGAATATGAATGTACTGCACATTAGAGAAAAAACTTATTGGGATCCTAATATTAAAAAAAGTATTTCCTGTGTGGTCAGAATTCAAAAAATTATATATAATTCAGCCCCCACTTTTTTTTTTGAGGAAAAAAGTTCAGTTGATATCTTCATATGCAGTCTGATTGTCATAAATTCTGGTGGTGATAAACAAAAACTTTTTACATTCTTTATGCTTACTGTTTTAATCCTTTTTTAAAAAAAAAATCTTATTTTATATACACCTTTGTTAATGTTGTCTGTTTCATATTCTGTATCTTGATATGGCCTAATGACTAATTAAAAAGAAAATGTTCTAATATGTGCATGAGAAAAAAATGGATTTATTAAAAAATAAAAATTGTGACTTGGTAGGATACCAAATATAACACAGCAATAATAATAATAATAATAATAATAATAATAATAATAATAATAATAATAATAATAATAATAATAATAATAATAATAATAATAATAATAATAATAATAAAAAGTTGGAAAGGACCTTGGAGATCATCTACCCAACCCCCTGCTCAGGCAGGAAACCTTATACCATTTCAGAAAATGGCTGTCCAGTCTCTTCTTAAAAACTTCCACTCTTGGAGCATTCACAGCTTCTGGAATGTGTGATTGTTCTAACTGTCAGGAGATTTCTCCTTAGTTCTAGGTTGCTTCTCTCTTTGATTATTTTTCATCCATTACTTCTTGTCTTGCCTTCAGGTGCTTTGGAAAATAGCTTGACTCCCTCTTCTTTGTGGAAGCCCCTAAGATACTGGAAGACTGCTATCATGTTACCCCTCATCCTTCTCTTCATTAAACTAGACATACCCAATTCCAGCAACTGTTCCTTATATGTTTTTAGCCTCCAGTTTCCTAATCATCTTTGTTGCTCTTCTCTGTACTCTTTCTAGAGTCTCAACATCTTTTTTACATCTTGGTGACCAAACCTGGGTGCAGTATTCCAAGTGTGGCCTTACCAAGGCATTGTAAAGTGGTATTAATACTTCATGTGATGCTAATTCTATCCCTCTGTTAAAGCACTGTGTTGGCTTTTTTGGCAGTTGCAGCATACTGCTGGCTCATATTTAAGTGATTGTCCATTTTCATTGCTTATTTCAGGTCAGTGAGAGAATTGCTTCACAGGCTCTGAGTGATAATAGTCATTTCCCTTTTTTCCATCCGCTGCTCCCCAAAGAAGGGATCCAGTACCCAGGAATTGTTCAACTGCTCCTCCATTTTGGATGGACCTTGATTGGTCTCTTTGCACCAGACTCAGAGAAGGGGGAGAATTTCATAAGAAGTTTTACTCCTATGCTTGTAATGAATAGGATTTGTGTTGTTATATCACAACAATTCTCAATGACTGGACTCATAGCACCCTTCAGGGCTGCCATCTCTATGTGGAAACAGGTCAATACCTTTGTTCACTTCATAGAATTTGATTCCATTTGGGTCAGAATTCTTCCTTTCCATTTAACTTTTGAAAGCTTGGCAAGACCCACTGAAGGGAAAGTCTGGATCATGACAGTGGCTGGAGTATATTCAGTTAGAAAGGACAGGCTTCTCAAGTACATCCATAGTATTTGGAGCTTTCCTCTTCAGTGGAAAAAGAGTTGGAGAAAAGATGATGCCTATAAAACACATTTCTTTGTGGAACATGAATTTCAAGCTGAGTATTTTCATTGTTCTGTTTCAAAAGACACCTTCTCTGTCAAAGGCCGGAGAAGATGCATCCAGAAAAGGCCACTGGAGACCCAAGAGAAAAAGAATAGGGTGCAGATTCCAAATGGAAGCATTACTTACAGTGTTATTAAGATTCTGGCCCACACCTTAAATGCTGCATCCAAATCCAAGAGGAGAAGGAAGAAGAGAGAAAAGAGGTTGGAGGTTCCAGTGCTGCAGCCATGGAAGGTATGGGGTCCAAATAAGGATCCATCAACCTAATTTCCTTTTCAGTGTCTTTGGTGCTCTCTGAGCTTGGTTGTTTAAGCTTCTGTACAACTTCTTGTACTTATTGGAACAGCACTGCATCCTCTCTTGTATAATCAAGATGTTTTATGTAATTGAAAAAAACTTCCCAGACTTTTTCTGATTTTAAGCCCCTGTAAATCAACATGTCTCTTGTTATCTTTCCTCAAGGCTAAAAGCAGCTCCTTTGATCTCTTCCTCTGCTTCTTTGTCCTTGACTAAAGCTGATGAATATTTTGTGCAATGTCTTCTCCAAGTATGTTTCCTATAAGGGGACCTAGTATGATTCCACTGGATCATTCATGACATCAAGTTATTGCTATGTTATTATACCATTAAAATAGTATTACTAATTTATTATAATTAGTAACCATTCTACTATAGAACAATGTGAGAAAAACTACAAATTAAATCTTAATATAGATTGTAGCTGACAGCTCGCTATCTGAAGTCTGCATACTGATGAAGACTTTCCTTTATTTAGTTGAATTGGTTTCTCAGCAAAGCCCTGAGCAAAACCCATTCTTCACAAATTTCTCTTTATCATTTTTTCATTATACTGGGTAGATGAGCACTTGCCTCTCATCCTATGCCACAAGCAGCTCTCCTAGGGGTTCCTGTCATGACCTTTGAGCTACAGCTTCCCATGTTCCTCTTCTGATGTGCGGTTCAATTAGCTTAGCTGGGTCTCCCTTTGCGACCAAACTCTGCCGCTCCACTTGTCAGTTTTTGGACAAAAAAATAGATGCCCAGGAGGACTCTAGTTCCCTCACAAAGTATGGGAACCTCCTAAACAGGGAACACACCACCTGTCACTTTGCAGACCAAAGAGAGGTCTGGGAAGAATTGCCACTCCCAACACAGCATGTCTGGGAGGACCTGCTACTTTCACCACAGGTACAGACCCTTTCTAATCCAGTCTTTGCTTACAGGGCTTTACCAACTGGCTGCCCAAATCTGATTCTTTCACTCACTTTTTCACTCCATTTCACACAGCCTCTCCCTTTTCCCTAATAAAAGGTCCTGCGCTCTGGCCAAACCCCCATGCTTTCCAGGGTCTGCCACTTAAACAGATCCTTTCTGCGGTTAGGGAGCAAGATCCAACTGTAATTGGGAAAAGATCTTCTCATTCACACACACACAGACATACACATATTTCTCTCACTCCCCTGGGCTTTAAAGTTAAAATTTAGAGGTAGTCACATTCACCTTCTTTCCAAAGCAGCACTTGAGCTCAAACTCAAAACTTCCTTTACTATCCTGGCTCCACATGGGCAGGGCCTGGGAAACCCATCCACAGACACAAAGGGTCTGCTGCCGACAAGATGGGGCTTACCAGTCTCAGTCCATTGGAGAGGTTAGCTTGGAGTCCCATCTTGGGTGCCAAATTGTTGAAGGAAAAGTCTTCATCAGGGTCCAGTACAAGACAGGAATAAACAACATGGCAACTGCTTTAGGAAGAAGATTGCAGTTTATTGAAGAGGAGAGCCAGACAGAAAGATGGCTCTGGAAGAAAAGAGCCAGAGCACATGTAGGGAGTGGGTTTTTATACCCTCTGGGGCTCTTGAGGTTGCTTCCTGTTCCTGTTTGAGGCTTTGTATTTCCTCTGTCATGTACTTTTACCTGAGTCTGAGTGTGTCCCTTTGGCATCTATGGGTTAATCCTATTATGTCCTGTCTTAGAGTTAGGGTGAGATATGTAGATTTTAAGGGCCTTTGTCTTCCTAAGCTTCTAGCTGGAGGGCTACAACCTTCCTGAATGGATTATTACATCTGCATTTCTACAGAGCTGGTTTCTGCTTGGGGGAGGGAGACTTGGGGCTATTAAGAAAAACTGGGCATGCTTTTCTGCCTCTTTAAGATCCTTTGAGGAAATATGATATTCTGCCCTTTTAATATTTCCTTCTCTGGAGGGGCTGACTTCCCACAATACCATTTACCCCTCCCCTCCCCCTGAATCTGTAGGCAAGCTAGGAAGCAAAGATAGAGGAAATAGCAAAGGGTCTTTCGAAGCTTGACAATAAGAGATTAAAAAAAAACCCCAAGATTTCTGCTTGTAAAATTTTTGGATGTTTCCATTCTAGTTCCATTCATTTTTAAAGAAGAAGGAAGTGTACAATCTTTCCCTGATGAAAGTGTACTTGGATCAAAATGGAGACATAGCAGCAGATCTGTGGATCTTTAGTAAGCTGGTTCTGCCCAAGGAGGATCCTCTCGAAAAGTATTTGGGGAGTTTTGAAAGACAGAGACTTATAGTCAACCAAACTGCTTTGTCACAGCTAAAGTTGCTGAACAAGGTGGGGAAAATATTGATGTCTTTTTTTCCCCCAAATGGATCCATTTTAAATATACTAAACTCAATAAAAAAAGATTGGGAAACTTGAATGTATAGAGTAAAACTTTATAATTTTGTTACACAGATAGTGTCCTGTTTTAGAATCAGAGACATCGAAGCAAGGCAGGAGTAACAAAACACAACTTCTTTATTGAGATCACAAACAGAACAGAACAGCAAACAAAATGGAGCTGGCCCTTTTATATTCCCTTTTGCAGGGACAGCATCAGCCTATTAATGCAAGGCTAGTCTCCCACCTTGCACATGCTCACAAGGCTGGAGACAGCCTGTCTGGTCCTAGGCAACCACGTGGTCTGCCCGGGCCTTCTACAGCCTCCTGAGCCTGCTGAGTCATTCAGCAGGCCCAGAACATAACAGATAGGGAGGCTTCAGTTCTATTGACCAAGGTGTTCTTCAGATGCCATAAAGCTGAATACTGTTGTAAGCTGATTCAGCTATATCCAAAATGAGATTTTGGGTGATTATTATTTAGGATGCAAATCATTGCCATTTAGTGTCTCTTCTGTGGTTTAGTATCTCCATAAACCTGGTGAGAGAAGGCCTCATATGATGGAGATTGGGATGTTAATACCTTCAGGTACATTTGCTCCTTGTCCTCAGTTATCAATCATGAAGGCAATTCTGTTGACCAGTCCCTGACTTCAGATTTGGAATGAAATAAGCTCGGGAAATAAGCTTCATCTTGCCCTGATTGGAGTCAGGGGCCTCCCAAAATTGCATGTTATATAGTCTGTGATGTTTTTAATCAGCCGAGACTGGGTCAGAGTTATACCTGTCTCTCTTTAACCCCACTGAGATAGTGAAGTTTAGGAAGGAGATCCAAGACTTTCAGTTCACATGAAATCATAATGACTCGTCTGATGTGAACTTATTTATTCATTGATTGATTAAATTTATTTGCTGTCAAACTCACCATGATAATGGCTTGAAAACTAAAGTACTAAGCATGACTTTGATGCAAAAAAATTTTTCCTGATATCAAAAATATTAAGGGACAATTTCAAGGGAAATATTACTTAGATTTCAGCATTGGCTTGTAAGAGTGTACTTCATTTGAGAATCCCTTGAATGCAACTGTTTGATTGTTAGTTATCTTAGGACAGATTGAAAGGTGCCAAATCAAACTGGAGTGTGTATTTCCCTGACAATTTATGTCACCTAATTGTATTATTTCAACAGAAAGGACCTTGTGTCAGATATCCCTTTCCCATACAGGGCTCTCACACGTGACCCCACAAGATGCCTGACTCACCCTTTTTTGAGGGAGACGGTCTTATGACCTCACCTCCATGTCACCTCACTATAATTTTAGAAATTAGTCAGTCAGTTTTAGTTTTAGTTCACCAGGATGGCAGCCATATAAACTGAACAAATATATATACAAATAAAGAACATCTTTAAAATTGACAGCCCTTATTTGTAAGGATTTTTTTTATCTTAACTGGGGGATAATTAAAGACTGCTTTCAAAGGGAAGCAGCTTTGCAATGGTTTATGTACTCCAGAAGGAACCTTTCCAGATCCTACTGGTCAGAAGTTTCTTTCTCCATCACAGTTTTATTGTATTTTAATAAATCCAATGAAATAAAAATTTAATAAATCTTTTTCAATAAAGTTTACTCTAAAATTTAGTATTTGTGGATATTACATTTTAAAATCAAGCATATATGAAAAATGGAGGATTGCTTGTTAATTCCACTATGAGGAGGAAAACACTGGTTATCATTTAAAGCTTACATCTTTTCTCAGTTTCATCCCTCCAGATTTTGTTAAGTAGAAAGGTATTTTTTTGTAAACTGATAAGTCAGAAGAAAAAGGGAGGACCTAAATGAAGCATCTGCCTGCAATTGTATCTCCTGCAACAATTTGGAAGTGATCCGAATTTTCATATTTGCCTATGTAAAGCCCAGAAACTATTTAGCTAATGTTCATGTCTACCACCATTTTATATGGATGGTGGGTCCTAACATATTTTCTTTGGTATGTCTTTTTTTTCTGCTTAGTCTCTGCCACAGTCCAAATGTGTGGAAAGTTGTCATCCTGGATTTGTCAAGAAGGCTCGAGAAGGAGAGCCAGTTTGCTGCTACGACTGTGTACCTTGTCCAGAGGGGACCATCTCTACTCAAGAAGGTGGGTGACAGCATAGGGAAACCTACTGAATTGATCAATATGCATCTCAAAGACACATGTAAATTTGATTATATTATTCTTAATTTTAATAAGCTTAGAGAGAGCTTGGGAAGGATTCAAAAGATAGAATCCTCAAGGGGAAAACAACCCAAGAACCCTGGGAAACTTTGAAAAGTGTGATTATAAAAGCCAAGTCTAGCACAATACTAATGAAGAAGAAAAATAAATTTTTCAAAATAAACCAGCATGGCTGCATAAAGAACTTTCTGACAAACTGAAAGACAAAAAGAACAATATAAAAAGTGGAAAGAGGGGCAAATAACTAATGGAGAATATCAGCAAATAGCCCAGGCTTAAAAAGATTAGTGAAGCGAAGAAAGCTAAGGCTCAAAATGAACTAAGGCTTGAGACAAAAGTCAAAAATAACAACAACAAAAGCTTCTTTCAACATGTAAAAAATAAGAGAAAAATCAAGGAAACGATTGGTCCATTAATGGGTGAAAGTGACAAGAAGGCTTAACTCATTTTTTGCATCTGTCTTTACACAAAAGGTAAAAAAAAATCCCATCCAACTATCAAAAATGGTACCATAAAAACAGATTAGGAATAGAAGTTAAAATAGGCAAGAAAATGGTAAGTGAGCAACTGTCCAGCCTAGACCAGTTCAAATCACCAGGACCAGATGGTTAATTTTCATGGTGTCCAATTTCTTCCATGATGGGAGGGATAAGAAAATGATCTTGAATGATGAAGTAAGAAGAACAATGTTGTGAATTGCATAGGAAATCTCTCTTTTATTTGCTAATTTGGATGTATCCTTCCATATTTATTTTTCTTAGGAACATCTGAATTCTTTGTAACATGAGGAATGATTTTAGATCAATGCACTTTGTTCACCCAAACCAACTTCACAATATAGGCCAAAAGATAAATTAATCTTTCATTTAATGAGTTAATCTTTATTAAGATCATAAATGCTTATAAGCTGAAATGTCTAATTGGGAACAACAATGGAGCAAGAGATTTGGGGTTGAAGGAACAAGGGGAAAAAACAGAGGATTCACTATAAAATCATCAAGTGAATATTTTGTTCCCACCTTTTCATATCTTTCCAATTTTTCTTGTTGTTAAATGCTGAGATACAAACAAAACAACAAAGAAAGGAATACAGTTGTGATTCTCAAAGGAAAAAAAGACTACAGTAATATACAGTTTTGGGATTAAAAGTAACAGAAAAGAGGAGGAAAAGGAGAACAAATAAAAGACCAATCTACTTAATATCCATTAATAACAATGTTGAATTCATTCTCTCTTTAAAATTGTTGCCAAATCTAGAGAATACAATATGGAAATATATTGCTTCATCTTCTCATTATTACAGGATAAAAAGACTGCAGATAACAGACTCTGTTCCTCTTCTTGAATTCCTTCCTGAATTAATCTTCCTTAAGATCTCTTTTTTTCAAATGTATTTATCAAATTTATATGGCTGTCTATTTCACATACAGTGATAATTTTTCTACCCTCAGTTTTCTGTTTCTGTGTTTCTATCCCATACTCATGGAGTTGCTCTTGAAAACTACCTGGAATTTACAAATGGTCCAGAATGCAAAGGCATGCACAGTGTTTCTCTGTGTTCTTCCATAGTATACCTCTATTGTGCAGGCTCCGCAGAATCCCAGTTTCTTCCCAAGTGCAATTAAATTCACCTTTAAAACCCTACATGAGAGAGAACCAGGGTATCTGTAGGGGTTCCTATTCTTGAGGATATCTGCTTGTCCCACTAGAGCAGATATAATTGACACACGAACAGTCCGTTCCCTAAAAGATTCCCACTTTATGGGCCCTCAGATGCCTGCTTTTCTGGTACAGCTCCTGCCCCATTGGACCCACTCTGTCTTGAAATTCACTAGGCCCCCATCCTCTTAAACTTCTGGAGACTTGCTACTTTAGGAATTTGGGATAGTGGTGAATTCAGCCAGTTTGTACCAGTTTGGCAGAACCGATAGCTATTTTTTTTTGTTACCCAGGCCCAGAATAGACTATCGGAAGTGGCATCCACACAGAGAACCAGTTGTTCACATATTTGAATCCCACCACTGATTTGGGATATGGAAAAGTCAGTGCAAGATAAGAATCTGATGGATTTCCTCAGAGAAGGAAGCTTGTGGCACCAGATAGTTCTTCTTTTAATTTTATTTTGTTGTTGTTCTTTTTATATATATATTAATTGTATGTATTGGGGATTTTATTTTTACTGGAGTATAAGTGTATTCCATTTACTGAGGCTTTCCAGTCTCTCAGTATCACATCCAAAGCTTTTCTTGAAATTTGAAAGACTATAAAAGAAATATTACTTTGTTTTTTCAGATACTGACAAATGCACCAAGTGCCCAGATTATCAATATCCAACCAAGAACCGAGTTGAATGTATACCCAAAAGAATAACCTTCCTGTCCTATGAAGAACATCTCAGCATCATCCTCATTTCCTTTGCTCTACTCTTGTTCCTAACCACAGGCCTTGTTTTAATTATATTCCTTAAATACCTAGAAACTCCCATTGTCAAAGCCAACAACCGGGACCTCTCCTTCATCCTCCTAATCTCCCTCCTGTTTTGTTTTTTATCCTCCTTCTTCTTCATTGGACATCCAAGGAAAGCCACCTGTCTTCTCCGACAAACAGTGTTCAGCATTGTCTTCTCAGTAGCCGTGTCTTCTGTGTTGGCCAAAACGATCACAGTAATGCTGGCATTCCTGGCCTCAAAACCAGGGAATAAAGTGAGAAGATGGTTGGGGAAGAGTTTGGCCAACTCCATCATCCTTTCTTGTTCTGCTGTCCAAATTCTCATCTGTGCCATATGGTTGGGAGTTTCTCCCCCATTTCCTGACTCTGACCTGCACTCCCAGTCTGGAGAGATCATCCTTCAATGCAATGAAGGCTCAGTCATCATGTTTTATTTTGTCCTTGGTTACATGGGTTTCTTGGCTGCCATTAGCTTCACTGTGGCTTTCCTGGCTAGGAATCTCCCTGGGGCCTTCAATGAAGCTAAGCTGATCACCTTCAGCATGCTGGTCTTCTGCAGTGTCTGGGTTTCCTTCCTCCCCACCTACCTGAGCACTAAAGGGAAATCCATGGTTGCCCTGCAGGTGTTCTCCATCTTGGCCTCCAGTGCGGGACTGTTGGCCTGCATCTTCTTTCCCAAGTGCTACATTATCATTCTGAGACCAGATCTAAACACTAAGGAACATCTAATGACAAAAGTAGGAGAATGACTGTGAAATTGTTTCTTAGGCTCATAACATTTAATTATTCATTATTATTGGATCTCTATGCTTCCTTTGCATTTGTTTGACATCTTAGGTTTATTAGAATTGAAGGAAATAAAAATATGAAGTTTATTAGTCAAAAATTTAAGATAACCCCCAAGCACTAACATAAATGAATTAATAATTGATGTTCATGTGTTTTAAATTGTTGGTAGTCCTCCTTTTCCTTAGCACACAGATCAGCTAATATTTGGGTTAAACAACCCTTCAAGAGAAGAGACATATGAGTCCTTTCCTGGGCTTTAGAGTGGTGTAAGCTTGGCAGGTATCTTCAAAGTTAATTAATGGAACAACCTACCTCCAGAAGTGGTGAATGCTCCAACACTGGAAGTTTTTAATAAGAGACTGGACAGCCATCTGTCCAAAATGGTGTAGGGTTTCCTGCCTGAGCAGGGGGTTGGACTTGATGATCTCAAAGGTCCCTTCCAACTTTATTATTATTATTATTATTATTATTATTATTATTATTATTATTATTATTATTATTATTATTATCATCATCATCATCATCATCATCATCATCATTATCATTATCATTATCATTATCATTATTAATTATTATGGTCTCAATCTCATCTCTTTCATGGTTCTTTGTGAACTGGTATTTCCATTCCCCCAAGTTATGTGTTCTACTGGGGAGAAGAGAGTAAATGAAGATGACATGGTGCTGCAACTTCAACATCTCTCGCTGATGTTGGTGCTCCTTCTCCTGAGGTGCTCTTTCTCAGCAATCTCCCTTCATTTCAACTCCAGATCAAGTTCCATCTTCTTCATGGCTTCCTTTCTCATAGCCTCCAGTTCTAGCTTCTCTAGGCTGAGGTGCTGAACAGACTTTCTGATTTCTGCTGAGCAATTTCCTGTAGTAGACATATTTATAGCCTGTAACTTCCTGACAGGTTTGGCATACCAGTATTTAGGTCAATTTGTCTGAAAATAAAATCTATCCTGGTTTGGTTTACTAAACTTTACTAAAGGTGCCAAAAGAAGATAACATTTCAGTCAGAGAACACAATTTATCCATAAAGGATAAAAAAAAAAAACCCAGATCCCTAACAATTCTATCTACTGCCAAACAACTTAGTTTCCATCTTTGCCAGCTTCACCCCTCCCTCATGACTCCAGCCAATTCTCTCAAAAGACCCCCAAAACTCTTCCCATATTCTTTTCCACTATTTTTAATATATATTTTATATATTTTTAAAAAATATAAATCACTTAATAATTGGTGAACAGAGTGCTGTTTGGGTTTACATTTGTAAAATAATCACTAACAATTGATTTCTATAATCCATAATCCACATAATGGTTTAGTTGATTTCCTCTTTTCCCAAAATATCCTTTTTTGCAAACTTTGAGTTAATACAATTCTTATTGTTTTGATAGATAACAATTAAATATATATTTTCCCAATATTCCTAAAAATAATAATCACATCAATATAATACTTCTTTTCTATCCAATCATTCTGGTTGCCTTATCATAAATCCTGTTACAGTCCTTATTTTAATTTGTTTCTCCCACCAAATTCTAGGTATTCTTACTGGTTAAGATTTTCTCAAAAATTAATTACATTTAAAAATTTAACTCTATTTTTTCCACACGAACCATCTCACACTTTTACATTTCTTAAGGAATAGATAAAACAGTGGGGGGGGGGAGAAAGGAGAGCAAAAGTAAAGAAGCATAAAAAATAACATACTATTTAAAATATATATCCCTTCTAAGCTAATAGAGTCTTGGACTTTAAGATAACTGTTCTATCCGGCCTCTCTCTCAACTCATTAAAATCCACGTAAATATGTCGTTAAGAGATTTATTAAACACATTTCAAAAGGATTCATTTCAAAGTACGCTGCTGACATTTTGCTGGCAGAAACATCAAAGACTCATTATTTACATTTAGATTACAACAAACTCCTGCCAAATTTTCCAATTTACTCACTCTGTCTTTATCACATTGTCCGTTCCTCATTATCCTTCGCTAGGTTTCCAAAACATCAGACGTTCAAAGCATTGCAAAAGTTTCCAAACCTCTCATTGATAAATGTTGCTCGTAGCAAGGGCGTAGTCTCCTTCCCCCTTCTAATATAGTGTCCGATACGTCACTTCCCCCCATTACTTCCTTTTTCTACTTAACTGAACCCTCCTCCTATTAACCCTTCGAACTCTCGGATCCAGCCATACATTCTCCTGTTCCAAGTCTGATTCTGCACCTTGAGACTCCGATGCAGACTGCATCTCAATCTCCTCCCTGTCTGCCTCGGCTGCCGGGAGGGGAAAGCACCCAGAGGGGCCTGGCTCGGCTGCCGGTAGGGACAAACACTCAGAGGGGCCTGGCTCGGCTGCCGGGAGGGGCAAACACTCAGAGGGACCCGGCTCCCCCTCCTCATCCTCCGACACCTCCCCAGCTGGTCCAGAGACACCCACAACACTATCCCCCCCTGCAGGCCCCTCCCCCGGGGGCCGTCGGAAGGGATGTGGTTTGGAGGGAAATGCAGTATGAAAATCCCACTTTAACTCAGGAGCCTCAAAATCCTGAGCATCTACCCAAGAGCCAGCGGAGGGCCCACCCCCGGTCCAATCAACCAAATATTGGAAGCGGTCGTCGAGCCATCGGGAATCTCGAATGCCGGACACCTCCAACCGGGAAACAGGAACGTGAGCACGGCGAGCTGTCGGGCCCGGATCAGGAGGTCGAAGCGGAGAATCAGGGTTGACAGGAACAAGCAAGGAGCGATGAAACACGGGATGTACACGAAAAGACCTAGGCAAAGTCAAACGATAGGTCACCGGATTGATGACCGTCTCCACAGGAAAAGGACCCATGAAACGTTGATCAAGCTTGCGGTGAATTCTCCCTGGAAACAAGTACTTGGTGGAGAGCCAAACCCGATCTCCAACAGCTAACGGCGGTGTGTCGCGACGCGAGCGGTCAGCAACCCGCTTGTAGTCTTCCTTGGCCTTAGTCAAGTGCTGCTTAACCATCTCGTGGACTGACTGCAGTTCGGTTAAATAGTCCTCTGCAACTGGAACTGGAGAATCGAGGAGCGTGAGCGGGAAAAATCTGGGATGATATCCGTAGTTGGCAAAAAACGGAGTGGTCTGAGTGGAAGTGTGCTGAGAGTTGTTGAAAGCGAATTCGGCCACGGAGAGATATTTGGACCAATCGTTCTGTTGGTCGTTGATGAAACAACGCAAATACTGCTCCAGAATGCCAATCACTTTCTCTGTACCCCCATCAGTCTCTGGGTGATGCGTGGAGGCTAGATTAACTTGGACTTGAAGTGCAGACATGAGTTCTCTCCATAACTCCGAGGTGAACTGGGTTCCTCGGTCGGACACTATTTTGTCAGGCAAACCGTGTAGCCGGAAGATATGTTGAATGAACAGCTGAGCAGTGACCTTGGCTGTCGGTATTCTTCGGCAAGGAATGAAATGTGCCATTTTGGTCAGCATGTCCACCACTACAAAGACAACGGTGTAGCCGGCAGAAACAGGTAGACAAGTCAAGAAGTCCATGGAAATAGCTCCCCAGGGTCTCTCCGGCGTGGGTAAAGGCTGTAATAATCCCGGAGGGGCTCCTGTGGCATGTTTTGCCTGACGGCACCGTACACAAGAATTCACATAGGATTGCACATCATGGCGAAGTCTGGGCCACCAAAAAGTCCGAGACACTAAGTGAAGAGTCTTAAAGAAACCAAAATGACCTGCCGCAGGGTTATCATGGCATTGAGTCAGGATGAGACCCCGGAGTGGGCCTGCTGGAACATATAACAGGTTGCGGAAGCGTAATAGTTCCTCGGATAAGGTCCAAGGTGAGTTGGGACCCACCTCTTGTCTCTTCCGTATTGCAAAGTCATCTAGTTGCTGCGCTTCCCGAATCTGTCGTCGTAGATCTACCGGATTATGCACGGCTGCGATCGATTCGATAGGCAGAATGGTTCGAAGCGGTAAGGGATCCTTGACCTGTAGATACTCAGGTTTACGGGACAGGGCATCTGCTCTTTTGTTGTACCCTTTCGGAATGTAGGTGACTTTGAAGTTGAATCGAGCGAAGAACAAAGACCAACGGATTTGACGTTGATTCAATTTCCTGGCAGATTGCAAAAATTCCAAGTTTTTATGGTCAGTCCGAACTTCAACTTGGTAGTGGGCTCCTTCCAGGTGGTGTCTCCAGGTCTCAAAAGCAGTCTTGATGGCCAATAGTTCCTTTTCCCAAATGGTATAATGGCGTTCGGAGGGACTTAGTTTCCTGGAGTAATAAGCACACGGGAACAGGGGGCCGCCATCTTGGCGTGTTTGAAGTAGCACGGCCCCTACCGCAACATCTGAGGCGTCAGCCTCCACTACAAAGGGTCGACAAGGATCTGGATACTTGAGAATGGGTTCCTGAACAAAAGCCTTTTTGAGGGTCTGAAACGCCTGTTGTTCGGCATCGCCCCAGTGGAACTTAACGCCTTTCCGTAACAGTCGAGTAAGGGGCGCAGTCAAGGCAGAAAATCTCGGAATAAATATCCTGTAATAGTTCGCAAATCCCAAAAATCTTTGGACATCTTTTGCTTTACATGGTGGTTGCCAGGTTTGCAAGGCCTCAACCTTGCCAGGGTCCATGGCGATGCCTTGTGGAGAAATCACATGTCCCAGAAACTCAATTGTGGTTTGATAGAATTGACATTTCTCTAATTTGGCGTAAAGGTGATGCTCCCTCAAGCGTTGCAAAACTCGCCGGAGATGCTGAAGATGAGTGGCTCGTGACGGGGAGTAAATCAGGATGTCATCGAGGTAAACCACCACAAATTGATCTAATAAATCCCGGAAGATGTCATTCATGAAATGTTGAAAGACGGCCGGAGCATTGGTGAGTCCAAATGGCATAACGGTATACTCAAAATGACCATACCTGGTTCCAAACGCGGTCTTCCACTCGTCCCCCTCTCGAATGCGAACCAGGTTGTAAGCACCCCTTAAATCTATCTTGGTGAAGATGGTCGCTGATCGGAGACGGTCCATGAGATCAGGAATCAAAGGCAGAGGGTACCGGTTGCGCACCGTGATGGCATTGAGCTTGCGATAGTCACAGCATAGGCGTAAATCTCCGGTTTTCTTCTTCACGAATAACACAGGAGCTGACAAAGGTGAGGAAGAGGGACGAATGAAACCCCTGGCCAGGTTTTTGTCCACAAAGTCTTTCAATGCGGCCAACTCGGGTTCTGACATGGAGTAAAGGCGTCCCCTTGGAAGCTTGGCATTTGGTAGTAAATCAATGGTACAGTCATATGGTCTATGCGGAGGCAATTGGTCTGCCTCTTTCTCATTGAATATATCTGCAAAGTCCGCTAGATCGGCCGGTAAGGTGATGTCAGGGTGGGATGGTAGCTGGGCTGCACACACTTGGCGTACGTGGTCAACGCATTGCAAACTGGGAAATGAAACAAAGTTCTGGGACCACACTACACAAGGATCATGGGTTCTCAACCAGGCTAGGCCGAGAACTAAGGGAAAATGAAGTCCCTTGGTAACATAGAATTGGATGGCTTCTTCATGTTGTCCTATGACCAGGCGTATGGGCTGGGTCATAAACTTGATCGGTCCAGACAACAATTCACGACCATCGATTGTCTCAACCAACATAGGTGGCTTCACGGAGCACAAAGGTATGGCATGCTGACGAGCGAAAGCTTCATTCATGAAATTGGTGGTGGCTCCAGAATCCAACAAGGCGTGGGCCGGAATACTCTGGGCATGATTTCCCAGAAGTATATTGGTTGCTAGGATCAGATGTCTCGGAGGACCGGGGTCGTCGTCTGCGGAACTGGAACTGGGTTTGGCGCCTGCCCGACCCAATGTTTCCATTAGGCCGGGCTCTGGCCGTTTCCCGGCAAGGTGGCTTGAAACTGCTGAGTGGGAGGCCGAGCTGGAACAGGAGTAGGACCTGCCGTACCACGTCTTTTCTGGGGGCAGGCCATGACGAAGTGACCCTTCTCTCCACAGTATAGGCACAAGCCCTCAGCTCTCCGTCTTGCCTTCTCAGCCTCGGTCAAATGAGATCTGGCTGCACCAAGATCCATGGGTTCATCTCTGGTCATGGGTGCAGGGCGCCTCTCAGTGTAAGCCGGCCCTGTTTGGAAAATACGTCTGGGTGCCGGGATGGGTGGAGCGATAGGTAGGGTCTGGAATCCTCTGCGTGGTGCAGGAACTGGCTTGGCACTTCCGGTGACTGGAACCATGTGTTTGTCCAGGCGGGCATCCATGGCTTGCGTTCGCGCTTCAATAGCCAAACAAAGTTGGTATAATGCATCCAGGGTTGCGGGTATTTCAGTAACTTTCAATCCATTCAAGATCTGGGAAGACAGACCATCTAGAAAGATTTCCATGAGAGCCTCATCATTCCAATTAATTTCTTGAGCTAGGCGGCGAAAATCTGATATATATTCCGCTACGCAGCGCGATCCTTGACGTAGCTCGCGTATCCGCCGGGTGGCATTTTGTCTACGAAGGGGATCAACAAATTCTCTTTCCATCAGCTGGCAGAATCCTGCATAATTGCTCAGGACAGGATCTTGTCCGTCTATCAGAGGAGACGACCAATCAGCAGCTGGGCCAGAGAGTAAACTTAAAATGAACGCTACTTTCGTTTCATCGAGCTGGAAATCTGCTGGGGCTGAGGCAATGAATGTTTTGCATTGGTTTAAAAAAGCTGGAAATTTATTACGCTCTCCAGTAAACTTATCAGGCAAGGCTAAATAGCATCTGCTTCGTCTGGGAGGGGGGGCTGGAGCTGGGGCTCCGGCAACTTGCTGAACCTGCTGTTGCAAATTGCCAATTTGTTGCTGGAGAGCTTGCACTAATTGATGCAGAGCCGGGTTATCCACAAAGAGTTGCTCCATGACGTCACTGAAAGCTCGGACTAATTTTCTTCTTTTTTGCTTTATTGGGCGGCTATGAGCAATCTGTTCTATCCGGCCTCTCTCTCAACTCATTAAAATCCACGTAAATATGTCGTTAAGAGATTTATTAAACACATTTCAAAAGGATTCATTTCAAAGTACGCTGCTGACATTTTGCTGGCAGAAACATCAAAGACTCATTATTTACATTTAGATTACAACAAACTCCTGCCAAATTTTCCAATTTACTCACTCTGTCTTTATCACATTGTCCGTTCCTCATTATCCTTCGCTAGGTTTCCAAAACATCAGACGTTCAAAGCATTGCAAAAGTTTCCAAACCTCTCATTGATAAACGTTGCTCGTAGCAAGGGCGTAGTCTCCTTCCCCCTTCTAATATAGTGTCCGATACGTCACTTCCCCCCATTACTTCCTTTTTCTACTTAACTGAACCCTCCTCCTATTAACCCTTCGAACTCTCGGATCCAGCCATACATTCTCCTGTTCCAAGTCTGATTCTGCACCTTGAGACTCCGATGCAGACTGCATCTCAATCTCCTCCCTGTCTGCCTCGGCTGCCGGGAGGGGAAAGCACCCAGAGGGGCCTGGCTCGGCTGCCGGTAGGGACAAACACTCAGAGGGGCCTGGCTCGGCTGCCGGGAGGGGCAAACACTCAGAGGGACCCGGCTCCCCCTCCTCATCCTCCGACACCTCCCCAGCTGGTCCAGAGACACCCACAACAATAACTAATTTCAATAAACTTAGAGAGGGCTTGGGAAGGATTCCATAGATGAGAATCCTCAAGAGGAAAACAACTCAAGAAGCTTGGGAAATTTTGAAAAGTGAGATAATAAAAGCCCAGTCTAGCACAATACCAACAAAGAGGAAAAATAAAAGCTCTCAAAAGAACCAGCATGGCTGCATAAAGAACTCTCTGATAAATTGAAGAATAAAAAGGACAAGTATAGAAAGTGGAAAGAGGGGCACATAACTAAGTCAGTATATTAGGAAATATCCTGAGCCTGCAAAGATGAAGTCAGCAAAGCTAAGGTTCAAAATGAACTAAGGCTTGCGACCAAAGTCAAAAATAACAACAAAAAAGATTCCTTCAACGTGTAAAAAACAAGAAAAAAGTGGGGGAAAGTGGCAAGAAGGTGACAAGCAACAGGGAGAAAGCAGAACTATTTAACTTGTTTTTTGCATCTGTCTTTACACAAAGGGAAAAAACAGACCAACCTATCAAAAATAGTACCATAAAAACAGAATAGAAACACAAGGCAAGAAAATGGTAAGTGAGCACCTGTCCAGCCTAGAAGAGTTCAAATCACCAGAACCAGATGGATTACACCCTAAGGTTCTCAAGGAACTGGCAGATGTGATCTCAGAACCACTGAACTAAAATTTTCAAAGATCCGGGAGCACTGGTGAACTACCAGAGGACTGGAAAAGAGCTGATGTAATTCCCATCTTCAAAAAAGGGAAAAAAATGGATCCAGGAAATTACCTATCAGCCTGACTCAATACTTGGGAAGATTCTGGAAAAGATAACCAAACAACGAATCAGCAAACACCTAGAGGTAAACAAAGTTATTACTAAAAGCCGACATGAGCTTGTCAAAAGCAGATCATGCCAGACAAATCTTATTGCATTCTTTGACCAAGTGACAAAATTAATGGATCAGAGGAATGCTGTGGATATAATTTACTTGGACTTCAGTAAGGTATTTGATAAAGTAGATCACAACCTACTACTCGATAAGATAAAAAAAATGTGGGTTAGACAGCATCACCACCAGATGGATTTGTAGCTGGCTGACTGGCCATACTCAGCATGTGGTCCTCAATGGAACTGCATCTACATGGAGGGAAGTGTGTAGTGGGGTGTCCCAGGACTCTGTTCTGGGCCCAGTGCTCTTCAACATCTTCATCGACGATCTGGATGAGGGGATAGATGGGGAACTCATCAAATTTGCAGATGACACCAAGCTGGCAGGAATAGCCAACACTCCAGAAGACAGGCTTAGGATACAGGAGGATGTGGACACTGGGCGCTATCTAACAAAATGAAAAAGTAAGGTGAAAAAAGTAAGGCAAGAAAAACCAAATGTACAGGTATAGTATAGGGGGTACCTTGCTCAATAGTAGTAACTGTGAGAAGGACCTTGGAGTCCTAGTGGACAATCATTTAAATATGAGCCAGCTGTGTGCTGCAGCTGCCAAAAAGGCCAACACAGTGCTGGGCTACATTAACAGAGGGATAGAATCAAGATCACGTGAAGTATAATACCACTTTACAATGCCTTGGTAAGGCCACGCTTGGAATACTGCATCCAGTTTTGGTCACCACGATGTAAAAAAGATGTTGAGACTCTAGAAAGAATACAGAGAAGAGCACAAAGATGATTAGGGGACTGGAGACTAAAACATATAAGGAACAGTTGCTGGAACTGGGTATGTCTAGTTTAACGAAGAGAACGATGAGGGGGGACATGATAGCAGTGTTCCAATATCTCAGAGGCTGCTACAAAGAAGAGGGAGTCAAGCTATTCTCCAAAGCACCTGAAGGCAGGACAAGAAGCAATAGATGGAAACTAATCAAGGAGAGAAGCAACCTAGAACTAAGGAGAAACTTCCTGACAGTTAGAACAATTAACCAGTGGAACAACCTGCCTCCAGAAGTGGTGAATGCTCCAACACTGGAAGTTTTTAAGAAGAAACTGGACATCCATTTGTCCAAAATGGTATAGGGTTTCCTGCCTGAGCAGGGGGTTGGACTAGATGACTTCCAAGGTCCCTCCCAACTTTATTATTATTATTGTTATTGTTATTGTTATTGTTGTTGTTATTGTTGTTGTTGTTATTGTTATTGTTGTTGTTGTTGTTATTATTATTATTATTATTATTATTATTTTCACCAAGTTCAAAACTATCTCTACCATTTGTAAATGGACTGTGAATGGGTTGCTAGACTAGCTCCATGTTTAATGGGAAAGGCCTTGTGAACCTATAGTAGTTCTTCCAGCAAGAGAAGTAGTGTATTACTGTCATGTCAAAGAGATTATATAATATTGGGAAAATGTCAATAGTTCCTTGTATTTGATAGAGGATATTAATTATGTCCACTTTGATTGTGTGCAGGAATCAAAGAAGTTCAGGTGTCCATATTTCTAAATGGAAAAATCATTATGTCTCCTTTCCATTTCATCTCAAACAGTCTTAAGACGTTAAAGAGAATTCCATCAAAACAACTCAATCCAATAGCCACTGCATGCCTGCAAGGGAGATGTGACACCAGTGAACCAAAAAGAGCCTAAAAACAATCTCTCCATTGCAACAGACTTCCATGTTCTGCAATACCCTATCAAATTTCAACCACCCTGAGACAAAAAGGGATCTGGATGCAGCCTCCTAAGAGGATGTAACAAGCCACAGGTGACAACAGTCACTCCTCCTCTTTCCCCCTGGGGCCTCACATGGGGTAAAACCACAAGCCAGGGTGGCACATTTTCAGTCAAGAAGGGGCTTGTTCCTCTCTGGGCACAACCAGGCTTCCCTGAGACATGGCCAAAAATATCATGAGTGAGATCAGCCTTGTTACACATCAACCTGGCATTCAAAAGTAACAGCTGGAATTCAGAGCCACAGAAGATCTTGTGGTTAATCAATGAGATTAGAAGCTGAGATCCATAAAATGGGAATAGATTCAAAAGCTTAAAAAAGAATGGTCCATCCTCTGCACATCAACATCAGGATGGTCCAATCACCCAGTTCCCCCTTCCATGCTAAGGTATAGCATAGCAGTGTTCCAATATTTGAGGGGCTGCCACAAAGAAAAGGGGGACAACTTATTTTCCAAAGCACCAGAAGGCAACATAAGAAGCAATGGATGGAAACTAATCAAGGAGAGAAATAAGGAGAACCTAGAAATAAGGAGAAATTTGCTGACAGTGAGAACAATTAATCAGTGGAACAACTTGCTTCCAGAAATAGTAGGTGCTCCATCACTTGATTGGACAGCCATTTGTCCAAACAAGAAACATAATCTTTTTGACAACTGACCCAGATAAACCAGGAACACAGGGATATCAACCATCCCTTTCAAGATCTTGGCAGTTTTGGGAGGGGAAATCACATACAACCTAAGAGATGTGAAGGCCAAAGAGCCACACTACCATGGAGTGCAACCAGACAACCACAAAAAGAGAAATCATGTCCCTTCAAACCAGTTTTTGGTGGGTGTGGCAAGGAATTTGTGTAAGGAAAAAAAAACAAAATCTAATCTTTCTCCATATTTACACAACAATACAATCCAAAAATATTCAGTATCCTCAACCTAGAGTGGCATCAAACTCCATAGCTCTAGGTGACCTTATTCAGCAATCTTTGGAGAAAAAAAATACCACATTGAAGGGTAGCAGAAGTCAATAACATAGGTGTTGAAATGTTGCATTTTACTCCAGCATCATTTTCTGGACAGGTCCTGACAGGAAAGACCACAATCACTACAGAACACTGCCCTCAGGAGTGTATCTGTAATTTTTCAATAATATGCTGCACATCAGCTTCCTTTCTGCAAATGGAGCCAAGAAAAACTTCAGGATCCCCAGAGGAAAAGTTGCTTCTCACTGTAATTATCATCATCCTGCTCTTTGACATGTCTTCTTCTACTTCTCCAGTAACTGCCTTTGATGTAAACATCAGACTGAAGCAACATAGAGGGATTTTGCATCAGAAAAAGATAAATGCTTCAGGCCACTCTCTGTGTTGTACGAAATTTAGGACAGGCAGGGTTGTGCTGTTAAATGTATTTTTCTTTCATTTCCAGATGAAGCTTGTTTGGTCTCTATTTCAATCAGGAAAATCACTGGCTTTTGTGAAAAGGCTTTTAATTCTTCAACTCTTCTTGTTCTTGTTAAGAAACAGGAAGGGGATTGATTCAGCCCCATGAATTATGGGCCTCCTGCTTCTGTTTCTGTTGCTACTCTTCTCCCAACCAATCTCTGGGAAGCTTAGAATGAAATGCCCACTGACTTTGGAATACCAGGATGGGAAAAAACCATGGAGCTATTACAGACCAGGAGACCATCTCATTAGTATAGTCATCACTGCAACAAAAACTTCTGATATAATGTTCCCTTTCAATGTAGCTCCTTCTAGTCAGTCTCACTCGTAAGTCATTCAAGTTAATGGAGTTGCATTCCCTCTATTTATAATTCTAACACTCTCATTTTGTTCTCCTTATTCCACTTGCTCTTATATTGCTGCATTTGTCCTGTCTAATTCCCTGAATCATTTTGATTTCCATACTTTCTTTGTCTTATTTTGAGGAAGAGATTCAAATCCAAACATGGGACAGGAAAAAAAATCTGAAAGAAGTCTACATTATTTTCCTCTCCCTGTTTAATTTTGAATTCATTACTTAAATACTAACTTTTGTTTTAATGATTATTATAGTTTTCCCTGATCAGATCATTTCCAATATAAGCTACTCATTGATATTTACTTCTTGATCCTTATAGAAATACAGGATGATTTATTTTTAGAGTTGGCTTCTGGATCATTTTGAAACATCCTCTTCCTTTTATGTTGGTTCTATTTTAATTATTCAATTATTTTGAAATCTGGTTACTGGGCAGGTGAAAATTAGTTCTGCCAGAAAGAATGGTGTATTTGTGATTCTTAGCCCAGATCAATTCCATCTTCTCAATATTCATTAAAATTAAATGGAGATGGGTTAGTATCATTTGTCTCTGGGTTTGGAGTCAGTATTGGCTTAAAACTTTAAAGGCTTCAAGTGATAAAATAGATTGTTGGTTCTGTTGATGATAACATTATTTTTACAGGAGTTTACTGGGCATGCAAAAGTACTATGCTTTATTTTCACTAGTCAAGCAAAATATATAAAAAATATGAAATATATTTTGTTATTGATGATGATGGTGATGATAAAATGAACATTTTTTTACAGTAGAATATCTTCTGATCAGTCTAAACTCCTACGCTTCATTTTTGCTATTCAAGTCATCAATAAGAATTTCCAGCTCCTGCGCAATCTCACACTTGGCTACAACATCCATGACAACTATTTGGACACTATTGGCACTTCAGATGCCTTGCTGGACATGCTCTCTTCTGGAGAAGCCAATATTCCCAACTACAGTTGTGGAAGGAAGGATAACCTTTTGGCTTTTATTGATGGAGCTGACAAGGACATCTCCATCCAGATGTCAAGATTAGTAGACCCCTACAAAGTCCCACAGGTATGTATGTGTGCCTCTCTATCTAGTAAAGTGAGTGGATTGATAGGACATGTAAGCAATAAATCCAACCATATCTTCTTTATGGAATTCAAGAGCTACTTTTCTCCATGGCCACTCTAGGTATGTTGTGTAGTGATGGGACTGACATTGGGAAGAGGGGAAGCATCAAAGCAGCCATATCACTTCATGACACATCCCCATTGCTTTGGGAGCTTCTGCTGCACACTTGAGGCTCTATGTCCCATCAAAGGGTCTTCTGTACAAAAGAAGCACTGATAGAAAGCTCTTGTTTTAATAATAATAATAATAAAGTTGGAAGGGACCTTGGTGGTCATCGAGTCCAACCCCCTGCTCAGGCAGGAACCCCACACCATTTCAGACAAATGACTGTCCAGTCTCTTCTTAAAAACTTCCAGTGTTGGAGAATTCACCGTTTCTGGAGGCAGGTTGTTCCATTGGTTAATTGTTCTCACTGTCAGGAAGTTTCTCCTTAGTTCTAGTTGCTTCTCTTTTTGATCAGTTTCCATCCGTTGCTTCTCGTCCTGCCTTCAGGCGCCTTGGAGAATAGCTTGACTCCCTCATCTTTGTGGCAGCCTCTGAGATATTGGAACACTGCTATCATGTCCCCCCTCATCCTTCTCTTCGTTAAACTAGACATACCCAAATCTAGCAATCGTTCCTTATATTTTTTCACCTCCAGTCCCCTAATCATCTTTGTTGCTCTTCTCTGTACTCTTTCTAGCGTCTCAGCATCTTTTTTACATCGTGGTGACCAAAACTGGATGCAGTATTCCAAGTGTGGCCTTACTAAGGCATTGTAAAGTGGTATTAATACTTCACATGATCTTGATTCTATCCCTCTGTTAATGCAGCCCAGCACTGTGTTAGCTTTTTTGGCAGCTGCAGCACACTGCTGGCTCATATTTAAGTGATTGTCTACTAGGACTCCAAGATCCCTCTCACAGTTACTACTATTGAGCAAGGTACCCCCTATACTATACCTGTACATTTGGTTTTTCTTGCCTAAATGTAGAACCTTACCTTTTTCACCATTGAATTTCATTTTGTTAGATAGTGCCTAGTGTTCAAGTCTGTCCAGGTCCTCTTGTATCTTAAGCCTGTCTTCTGGAGTGTTGGCTATTCCTGCCAGTATTTTAAATGATGTACAAATACCAGATTCATGAAAAGAATCCCAATAGCTTATCTTACTTTATAAGACATATAACTTATAATACATATAAGACAAACTCCTGCCCACAATCTTGAGTTTGATCCTGACAGGGCTCAAGGTTGATTCAACTTTCCATCCTTTCAAGGTTGGTAAAATGAGGCCACAGATTGTCGGGGGCAATAGGTGGACTCTCTAAACCATCCAGAGATGCTGTAAAGCATTAGAGGCAGTATATACTCTGTGTGCAGCTGGAACAATCTGGAGCTGAAAAGACTCAAAACTATACATATGAAAGTGGATTTTAGGAGGAGCCCTCCTATTTTACCATCTCTTACAATATTAGTCAACGCAGTATCAACATTAGAGATCTTCTAATTTCTGGGTTCTATAATCTGCACCAACTCAGAAAGTTCACATTGTCCAAGGAGCTACTGATATAATTCTACAGAGGAATTACTGAGTCTGTCATTTGTATTTCTATAACTATCTGATTTGGTACAGCAACTAAACAAGACAGTGCAGACTCCAACCGATAGTTAGGACTGCAGAAAAAAGAATTGCAACAGCCTGCCTTCCCTTGAGGACCTGTATACTGCATGGGTCAGAAAGAGGGCTGAGAAAATATCTACAGACTCTTCACACCCTAGACATAAACTGTTTCAACTCCTCCCCTCACGATGCTGCTATAGGGCATTGCATGTCAAAACAACTAGACACAAGGACAGTTTTTTCCTTGTTTGTATCTATATGTTGTTTGTATGTTTGTATGTACACTGATTATATTACCTTAATGTTTTTTTGTTTGTAAAGTTTGTATTAGTTTTTTCATACATTCAGTAATACTTTTTGAACCAACATGCTGAGTTTACATTTGCTAATACATGTTTAATTCCTAATCCTTTATTCTTTCCTCTAGCCATCGATAAAATAAGTCCCAAGTTTAATAACATTCCGTTTCTTCTTTTTCTTTCAGTCTCATAGTCAGTCTGTCCATCTCTGTGCATTCTAGTATTTTTTTGATTATTATTTCATCTGATGGTATGCCTTCATTTTTCCAGGATTGCGCAAATATAATTCTTGCCACTTTTGTGACATGCAAAATCAAATATAAGCTTTGTTTGCTAGTCTTTTCTAGCATTATATCTAATAAAAAAAAGTTCAGGTTTAAAATCTACATGTTCTCCCAACATCTTTTCTAGCCAGGTATGTATCTTTTTCCAATAACTCTTTACTTTGTCACATGTCCACCAAACATGCTAATAAGTGTCTGACTTATATTTACATTTCCAACATCTATCTGACATGTTTTTAAACATTTTTGCTAATCTTGCTGGTGGCAAGTGCCATCTATAGAACATTTTATATAAATTTTCTTTGTAGGAAGTTGACATTGTCAGTTTGTAATTTCTTTCCCATAAATTTTGCCATTTTTCTAATTCTATATTATATCCAAAATTTTTCACCCATCTTATCCTTGTTTCTTTTGTTCACTTTATATTTTCAAAGTTAATAGAAAATTATATATTTTCTTAAATGATTTCTCATCAGAAGTTAACAATGTCTTAGCAAATATAGTTTGTTCCTTGTAAAATCCATACAGTTTAACATCTTTATCATATCTAGCTTGCATTTGTAAATGTGTCCACTATGATAGATTGATACTCTGATTTTCCGTTTCTTGTTTAAATTTTAAATTCCCTTCAGAGTTTAGAATATCTCTATATGTTTTTTCAAAGTTCGCTAAATTTGGATGTACAAATTCCATTGTTGACAACCACCCTGGAATTTTCAAATAAATTTTACATTTTATTTTTTCCCATGTTGTTAATAATGCATTTCTTATATAATGATTTTGGAAGTATTTATGAACTTTATTTTTCCCGTACCATAAAAAAGTGTGCTACCGCAATTGTAAATCATGCCCCTCCAGATATAATATAATATAATATAATATAATATAATATAATATAATATAATATAATATAATATAATATAATATAATATAATATAATATAATATAATATAATATAATATAATATAATATAATATAGTATAATATAGTATAGTATAGTATAGTATAGTATAGTATAGTATAGTATAGTATAGTATAGTATAGTATAGTATAGTATAGTATAGTATAGTATAGTATAGTATAGTATAGTATAGTATAGTATCGTATCGTATCGTATCGTATCGTATCGTATCGTATCGTATCGTATCGTATCGTAACGTAACGTAACGTAACGTAACGTAACGTAACGTAACATAACATAACATAATATAATATAATATAAGCCTTTTATTTCTAAGAGTTATTCATTCTTTTACCCATGTTAATACAAATGCTTGATAATATAAAACCCACTCTGGTAGACCAAGTCCTCCATTTTCTTTGGCATCTTGTAACATTTTCATCTTAATTCTAGCTTTCTTTCCTTGCCAAATAAATTTCAAAATTAATGAATCTAAGTCTTTAAATATTTTTTCTCAAGTTTTATAGGTATTGTTTGAAATAAGAATAAGATTTTCATAGGATGTTCATTTTCACTGTAGCAATTCTTCCTAGTATTGATAATTGCCAGTTTTTCCATTTTTCCAGATCCAGTTTTATTTGATTCAATAGTTCTGTGTAATTATCTTATTTTATCATTGAACATCTTGTTGTTAAATGTATTCCCAGATATTTGACTGTTTTAACTATCTGCAATTCTGTTTTTTCCAACATTTGTTTTTGTTTTTTTGTTTATGTGTAAGGTTTTTAACTATTACTTTGGTTTTTTCTCTGTTTATTTTCATTCCTGCCATTTCTCTGTATTGTTCTATCTTTCCCAATAGTTTAGGAATCATCTCCAAATTTTCTTCTAAATTAAATACCAAATCATCAGCAAATGCTTGTAATTTATATGTTTCGCCTTTTATTTCTAGCCCTTTAATTTCTATATCTTGTCTAATATTTCTATTTAAAACTTCCAGAGCAAAAATAAATAACAATGGAGATAATGGACATCGTTGCCTTGTGCCTTTTCTTATCTCAAAGTTCTCAGTGTAGTCTCCATTCACAATCACTTTCGCTGTTTGTTTATTGTATATTCTTTTTATCATGTTTGTAAAGTTCTGTCTAAAGTCCATTATTTGTAATTGCTGAATCATAAATTGCCAGGAAACATTATCAAATGCCTAGAAATATTAGTGCCAGTTGTTTCCCTGGATGTAATTCATAATATTCTAATACATCCATTATCACTCTTGAATTATTTTTAATTTGTCTTTTTGACAAAAAAACATTTTGGTCTGAATCTATAAATTCAATATCTTTTAAGTCTCTGCCATTAATGAAGTAAAAATATTATAATCCACTTTCAGTAACGATATCGGTCTACAATTTTTTATCTGTGTCAAATCTGAGTCTTCTTTTGGTAATATTTGCTTCTATCCATGTATTTGGGAGTTTAGCCTCCAACAAAAGTTCATTGCAAACATCTTTCAGTGGTTCACTTAGTATATCTGGTAAAGCTTTATATAACTCCACTGGTAGTCCATCTGACCCTGGTGTTTTCTCATTTTTTGGCCTCTGTTATTTCCATCATTGTTATTTTTTCCTCTAACATAATCTTACAAGTTTCTGGAATTTTTGGAAGGTTATTTTCTTCCAGATATTGGATCATTCTCTCTCTTGGAATTTCTTCTATGTCATACAGTTTCTTGCAATATTCTTTAATTATCTTTTTTATTTCTTCATTTTTAAATTGTAGACAACTTTTTTCATCTACTAAATTATTTATCATTTTCTTCTGCTTCTGTTTTTTAAATTTATAAACTAACAATCTTCCTGGTTTAGTTCCATATAAAAAAATTGTTTTGCTCTTTTTATTTGCTGTGCCAATTTTTCTGAATCCAACAGATTTAGTTTGTGTTTTATTGTTTCCATTTCTCTTTTCAGAATCTTCTTTTGCAGATTCATTTGCAGTTCTGATTCTAATTTTCCAAATTTTTCTTTTAATAGTACATACTGCTGTCTTTTCTGTTTGTTTGTTTTTTGCCATATATGTTATAGCTATACTTCTAAAGTATGCTTTGGCTGTATTCCATACATTTTGTAATGTTGTATCTTCTTTTTTGTTTTCTTTGAAGAAAAACTCCATTTCTTTTTTTGCTAATTCTATAAATTCTTTCTTTTAATATAGATTGGTTCAAAGTCCATCTTGATTTTTTTTTTTTGTATTCCTCTCCATGTCACTTTTAAAAGGTTATGGTCTGCCCATATATCTATTTCTATCTCAATTTCCTACATATTTATCCTCAGTTCAGATGTCATCCATATCATATTGATTCTGGACCAGTATTTTTGACTGTTTGAATAAGATGTATATTGTAATTTTCCTGGATTAATTTCCCTCCAAACATCTTGTACTCCAATTTCTTCTATCATATTAAAAAAAGTCTTAGGTAATCTTCTTCTTCCAGATTTTCCTGTTTTACTACTTTTATAGTCTAATGTCACATCCACTATCGCATTAAAATCTCCTACTAAACAAATATTTTGGTACTCCATTTCTATTATTTTTCTATGGAGATTTTGATAGAATTCTTCCTGGTTATTATTTGGTTCATAGATTACTACTATCAATGTTTATTTTTGATGTAAATATATTTTTACCATCACATTTCTTCCTTCTTCATCTGAATAAATCATTTTAGAATCTATTGTCTCTTTAATATATACAGCAACACCTCTTTTTTCTCTTGCGCTGATACATGATAAAGTTTCCCAATTTTGGGGTATTCCAACAGCTTATAATATGGTTTTTTATATGTGTCTCTTGCAAACAAATTATATCTATATTTAATTTCTGTAGATTTCTAAAAAAATATTTCTTTTTGATGGGGAGTTTAGTCCATTTATAGTCACTGAAAAAAATCCATTTTCTTTTTCCATTTCAGTTATTTATATTTAGGTCTAGTCGATGTCATGATCCTCTGTTCTCTGGCAATTCCTTCACTTTCTTGATCAGATTTCTCTTTCTGTTCTTCTGTTTGTATAATTGCTTTTTCAGTTGCTTCTTCTTTTTGTTTCTGATCTTTTCTCTCCTTTTGTCAATGTTGAACTCCTTCATCTAAGAATGCTTGGTTTCTTTCATCAAAGTCTTCTGTTTTCCTAACTGAATCCAATCAGTATCTGTATTATTCCAGTTGATTAAAATCCTTTCTGCCATTAACCATCTGAAATTTATGCCTTTTCCAATCAGCTATGTAGTTAAGAAATGATATTGTCTTTGAGTATCTCTTACTCTCTTGGGTATCTGCTTTAAGACCACAATTTCTTTACTTTTGTATTGTAATGGCTCATCTCTAACTTTTCTCAGTATTTCATCTCTTGTTGTTTTCTTTATAAATCTCAAGTGCACTGCTTTGGGTAGTTTGTATTTATTTTATTTATTTTATTTATTTATTCGGATTTGTATGCCGCTCCTCTCCAAAGACTTGCGTAGCTTGAATTTATTCAAAATATTTTATCCATCTCCATTTGCATCTCTGCTCTGTCTACTTTCAAAGCTTCTGCCAGGAGATCAGTAATCACAACTGCTGTATTTTCTTCTTTGTCTTAAGTAATATTTTGGAATCTTAAGTAGTGTTCTGCTTTCTCCATTTGTAAGATCACCACTACCTCTTCTAGATTTTGGTTTGCTTCTTCTAATTTTTCATTTTCTTGCATTAGTATTTCCATTTTTTTCAATATTATCTGATTTGTTTTCCATTTTCTGAATTCTTTGTTCAATTTTGACAATCATTTGATGGTGGACTTCAAATTGTCTCTTTATGTCTGAGATTTGTTCATTTAATTTATCAGAGTTACTTTTTGTTTCTTCAAGATTTTTTTGTATTGATTCTTGAATCCGTTTTAATATAGTTTGCATCTCATTTTGAGTGGTGCTTATTTTCTCATGCTGCAACATTGTTTCAATAGATCCCTGGGTTGCTGGGCTAGGTGTTCCAACAGAGGGTGCAGAGGAAGTCTTTTTCATAAGTCTGGGGAGGTTTGATGTACTCATTTTTCCAGCTAATAATCTTAGGCTAAAATCCAAACCGTAAAAGGAGCCAACTACTTTGGGCTAAATCCAATATCTCAAGGAGAGAAAACAAAATAAAACAAGAAAAAAGAAAAAAAGAAAAAAAAGCCAACTATCTTAGGCTAAAATCCAGCCAAAAAGAATGAGCCAACTACTTAGGCCAAATCCAAATCCTCCAGTCGAGTCTCAGATGTAAAATGTCCACTGTCTCCAAGTAATTCCTGTTTTGGTTATATCCAGAGTCAACAATTATAATTGTAGAAAGTCTTTTCACTTGTAAACTCACACAAAGGCACTTTGTTTACACCAGGTGTTGTTTCAAGGTCAAACACTTTCAGATTCTTTTATCATTTAGTGTTACTGTAGTATCTTCTTTCATCACTAGATGTCCTCGTACACTGTTTTGTCAGCATCTGATTTTAAAAGATTATTACAAGGTTTTTCTTTTAAAGTTCTTTATAGGTTATTTACTCTTGGACTAATACCAAAAAAATTTTTCCACATCCTATAGGTTAAGTAATCTTTCTTTGAATCTGTCCAATTTCAGTTTTTAAGAGTTCTTTTATATTCCTTAAAATCCATCCCCCTTCTGTACTTGCTCGCCACCTTTAACTCTCTTCTCCCCTAGTCCTTCTCGGGTCTTTACTTTATAGCTCTTCCCAATCAGAGGATCAACATTTTTACATCCAAAAGTAAAAGAAAAAAGAGCAGGCTCACCCACTTTCAGTACACTGTTGACAATCAGCTGTTTAGCGGAGCGCCGCAGCTCCTCACTTTTCTTACGGCTGTCAACAACTAGGGCTGCCTGAGCTTACCAGGCAGCCTTTCCTCCATATTTTAGAGGGTTTCTTCAGTTTGTCTGGACCAACTGCCATCTGGTCCAGACTCCTGAGGCATCCCTCCTTCTTCATTGCCTCTCCAGGGCAACTTTCTGACCCCTTGGGTCGCCGTGCAAAATGAAATCAGGCTAAGAAGCCGGAGCCCTGGCTTTTTCCACCTATCTCATTGAACGCCAGACTGATTTTCTATTATGCTAATACTTCTATTTATCTAAACTTCTCAGTATATAAATATTATATAAATCAGTATATAAATCTATAAATATTTATACAACCTCTGGTTATTCAATACTGTGTCGCCTGGGTCTCCCTCCTTATCTGCTTCTTTTTTTCCATCTAAATTGGTGTTCACTATCTTTTAACCGTATTCTCTTTTCAGCCAATCAGAAAAAGTTCTCCAGATTTCATAGTACTCTGAAGAGCACTTAGACTTGTGTAGAACAGAGTAGAATAGAATACTTTATTGGCCAAGTGTGATTGGACACATAAGGAATTAAGTCAGAGTCAATTCCTTATGTGTCCAATCACACTTGGCCAATAAAGTGTTCTATTCTATTCTGTTCTATATAAGTCTAAGTGCTATATATATACCAGAACTATTGCCAAAACTGAACACTTCAATAACAGAATAATCAGAGAAGCCATCGAGATAGAAAAATGCCCTCACAGCATGAACAAACGAGATGATACCTCCCGCCTACCAGCCATTTGGAAACCCGCCCTTATTGACAAACGAGTCCATAACACAAAGAATGACACCAGACCTACACTCGCAAAAACAACACAGGATGTCACCACCACACATCCAGGCAAAAAGAAAACCCAAACCCACACCGATGATGAGGCACGACCACAAACCAGAAGCCAGACCACAGCTGCATCATTAGCCACCTTAAACCCCTCAAATCCATACATGAAGCAAACTGACACCCACCATGAAGATGAGGCATGACCACGAACGTGAAGCCAAACAGCTATGCAGCTCACCATCTCTAATCTCCCTGTAAATCAGACTAATTTGAGCACAACAAAGCCCCCACCCAAACAGAACACTCCCCCAGCCAATCAGAGCACAGCCAAACCCCATCCAATCAGAGCACATCCAAGCCCCTAACCAATCAGAACACACCTCCACCCAATCAGAACACAGCCAAGCTCCCAACCAATCAGTTCAAACATCCAATGGCAGTTAAAAGGAAGAAACAGCTACAATCACACATTGCTCCTAGAAGCACGAAGCCAAAAGCACCAGCCTGAAGATGACGAAAGGGACTTCGTCGAAACATCGCCAAGACACTTCAAATTCTACGTGGGAGAAAACCCGAAGAACCAAAGACCTACATATATCCCTTTCCGGGATTCGAACCTGGGCAGTCTGCATGCTAGGCAGAAGCTTTAGCCTCAAGCCACAGGCTCTCTCCCGCTTTGTTAATTGTCAGGGAGTGAATATGTGTGTCAAGTAGTTATTTTTTAGATTGCACCCTGTAAACCCAAATATGGGAGGAAGAAATCATTCTTTCCTTTGCTTGTTTCAGCTCAACCCAGAGCCATCTGCAAGCACAAATATATATATGTTTTTAAAATTGTTAACAAAGAAATAAGGGATTTCTGAGATAGCTATTTCGAGTTATTTAACTCTCTTCAGTCAGAACTCACCCTTTCCGGGATTCGAACCTGGGCAGTCTGCATGCTAGGCAGAAGCTTTAGTCTCAAGCCACAGGCTCTCTCCTGCTTTGTTAATATTCAGGGAGTGAATATGTGTGTCAAGTGGTTATTTTTTAGATTGCACCCTGTAAACCCAAATATGGGAGGAAGAAATATGAGTAGGAAGAAAAACATAGCTATCCACCTTTTTAAGCCCCATTTATTAAAATGCATAATGTCAAAGTTACCACCAAGCTCTTAAACAGAGATGATGTGTTGAGCCTAAATTATATCGCTACTAGAAACAGCCCAATCACATCATCTGACAAATATCTCAGAGGTGGACAAAAGGTCTCTCCGCTTCTGCCTCAGAGATGAATTGGGAGGGTTTTTTGTCTAAAATTGGGACATATAATTACTGGTATAAAATTAAAGCCCTGGAAACTGACAGACTCCCAACATTCTTCCTTTTAGAACAGACAACATTTCAATTAAAGACTACTTCGACTGTATAAGTTACCAATTATATTAAGAGATATGACCTCTCTCTGTCTTGTACAACTGGAGTACAAATTAAAAAGATAGTTACATAAAGAATCTGGGATATCAAAGCAGAGAAAGATGCAGCCATTCTCAGTAAGTCTGGCACATTAAACTGGATGAGTGTCTAATAATACCCGTTCCAAATTGTGAAGTATTTGAATACTGAAATGACTGAAAATCTTAGAGTGGTATTTACACAAGCAACATTTGATTAGATTTAACCAAGTCCTTTATAATGAACAGACTTGTATTTTTGTAAACCCAGAGATAGAAGACATAACACACCTATTACTTCAATGTCAATTGTATAAGAGGGAGATTAGTATCTTGGATTGCAGATTAAATGAATGCCTTATTGCCATCTGTATGTTAAAAAAACATATTTCCTCCAACAGAACTTAAAACTTATATATAATACAGCTCTTTATTTGAACTAAACAGTTCAGTTGAAATCTGCAAATGTGGGTCTGATTGCAGAAAAAAGTAAGGGTGATACAGAAATATGATTTGCATTCTTTACTCTGATTCTTTGTTACTCAATTTATTTATTTTATTGTATTTTTTATTGAAAGCCAATAACTGACATTAAATGCAGCATTCTTCACTGTTTTTTCAGATCCGTTCAACTGCCTCAGAAGCTCTGAGTGATAAAAGTCAATTCCCTTTTTTCTACCACATGCTCCCAAAAACAGGGTTTCTCTACCCAGGAATTCTTCAACTTCTCCTCCATTTCAGATGGAGCTCAATTGGTCTCTTTGCTTCAGAAACAGAGAATGGAGGGAATTTCATGAGGATATTGACTCCTATGCTTGTCAGAAATGGAATCTGTATTCTTATATCACAACTATTGTCAACCACTACACCTACAACAATGTTTAGGGATGCCATCTCTAAGTGGAGACAAGTCAATGTCTTTATTAACTTCATAGAATATCATTTACTTTGGGACAGAATTAATCTTTTCCATTCAACACTTCAAAATTTGCCAGAACCCATTGAAGGGAAAGTCTGGATAATTACAAGCTTTGGGGAATTGCAAATAAGAAGACATCCATTTCTCAAATATGTCCATAGTGTTTGGACCTATGTTTTTCAGTGGGAAGAAAGGCCAAATGACAGTTCCTTTGAACCAGATCTCTTTGTGCAACCACAGTTTGGAGATCAGTCTTTTGACTGTTCTTTTTCAAAAGACATCATTTCTGTCAAAGGCCGGAGAAGATGCACCCAGAAATTACCACTGAAGACCAGCATGGAAAATAACAAGATCTGGAAAAAATATAACCATCATGTTTACACTTTGATTAATACTCTGGCCCATGCCTTGATTGCTGCATATTCCTCCATATTCAAGAGGAGAAAGAAAGATGGAGAATTGAGGCTGGGAGTTCAAAGGCTGCAGTCATGGCAGGTATGGGGTCCTGACAATGATCCAAACTTACTTTCTTTGGAGAAGGATTACAAGGGAAGAGGAGAATCATCTCAACCTTTTTTTGCCAACAGGTTTGGCAAATCCAATCACTTGTGGAGATAGATAGATAGATAGATAGATAGATAGAGAGAGAGAGAGAGAGAGAGAGAGAGAGAGAGAGAGAGAGAGAGAGAGAGAGAGAGAGAGAGAGAGAGAGAGAGAGAGAGAGAGAGAGAGAGAGAGAGAGAGAGATATATGATGATGATGATATAGATCAGTGTTTCTCAACCTTGACAATTTTAAGGCAGAATTCTGGGAGTTGAAGTCCACATGCCTTAAAATTGTCAAGGTTGAGAAACACTGATATAGATGATATAGATATAGATATATATTGATATTAATCAGCATTAAATGTCATGGTTCCGATAGATGAAACCCATCAAAAAAACTTTGAGGCAAAATTCTTCCTTAAAGTACATTTATTCAGGATACAAAGTATCAGCATTACATAGTTGAACCCCAAAACTAAATTCTCTTCCCCCAGATACAAAGTAACAAAGTACAACTCCCACCCCCAATTAACTGTCATAAATCACATTCCCCAATTAGCTTAACGCACGGGCTTTCTTCCCAGATCCACAGCCCACTAAAACGTTATCAGCTCGTCCTTGGGTTCCCACAGCAGTGTTATTATTATGGCTAGCTGAGCTTACATTCCAACCCCCCCCTCTGCTGCACCTAATTTCTAAAGCAAGAAAAAGCATGTTAAAGGAATAGAGAAAATGCATTTTCGTCAGAGCAGGAACCTCCAATGTTAGCAGCATTACATTAATTTTATAATCTATGAAATTTAAATACATTTCTGTCTTTATGACTTTGTGATGAGCATTTTAGGATTTTATGAGACCATCTAGCACTATGCCCCTTCTTTACAAATATCCCAGATAAAACATCTTTATGTGATGGCTGCTGGATCTTTGCATTAAAACAACAGTGAAGGGGACACTGAACTTATCTAGTTCAGAGGATCAGATCTAAAACTGCTTTTCTTTTTAGGGTATTTTTCACCTCATTCAATCACCTCTTGTGATTGAGCTCAGTTTTCCATTTTTCCATGTCCAACACTCTGGAATAACATCTCTCTCCCTCTCTCTCTTCTGTGTAACATATTTCAGTTATTGGAAGAGTACTGTATCCTCTCTTTTCCAGTCAAGAGATTCTTTCATTTGGAAAAGGTGCTCCCAGCCTCCTTCTGATATGACACCACAGATCAAACAAAGCATACAGTCACCATATGCTTTACTACTTATCTGTTTAACTGTAATAGGAAATAGAAACTCTACTTAGAACAAAAGAACATAGAGTATATACCAGGGGTCGGCAACCTTAAACACTCAAAGAGCCACTTGGACCCGTTTCTCACAGAAAAGAAAACACTGAGAGCCACAAATCCCTTTTGACATCTAAAATGAAGATAACACTGCATATATCCTTTTTTACCTTTATGCTATGTATAAAAAAACTATAGTGTGTTGCATTTATGAAATCAATGAACTGCTACAAAGAAAACAATTTTTATGCCAGAGAAATAGGGGGAAAAAACCCTTTCTCCTTCATCCCAATGGGTGAAAACAATTTTAGTAGCTTATCTACCATCTTTAAATACAGCATAATTATCCCCATACTTCATCTCTTAATTTAAAATAAATCAAAATATTTCATTAAACATTCTTTATTAAAAGTCCATTAAGGACAACATATATTCATATACTCTCTCTCTCTCTCTCTCTCTCTCTCTCTCTCTCTCTCTCTCTCTCTCTCTCTCTCTCTCTCTCTCTCTCTCTCTCTCTCTCTCTCCCTCTCCCTCTCCCTCTCCCTCTCCCTTTCTCTCCCTCTCTCTCTGTGTGTAACATCTCTTTCTCTTTCCTCTTACTCTCTCTCCCTCTCTCTCTCTTTCTCTCTCTCTCTTTCCTCTCCCTCTCTCTCTTCCCTCTCTCTCCAATCTTCTGCTCACCTGGCCAGCTGGCCTCACGCTGTTCTTCGACAAGCTGACATACATTCTTATTGGGCTGGCTCTCTCCTGCCCTTGGTCAGCCAGTCCTCTTCCCTTACTAAGTAAGTAAAAGTGTGTGTGTGTGTGTGTGACAGAGAGAGAGAGAGAGAGAGAGAGAGAGAGAGAGAGAGAGAGAGAGAGAGAGAGAGAGAGAGAGAGAGAGAGAGAGAGAGAGAGAGAGAGAGAGAGAGAGAGAGAGAGAGAGAGAGAGGAAGCACAAGTGCCTCTCTCTGTCTCTGTCTCTCTGCAAATGAGGAGGAGGACTGGGAGCCGCAGTAGAAGCCTGAAATAGCCGCTTGTGGCTCCAGAGCAGGGGGTTGCTGACACATGGTATATAGCATTGATCCAAACTTGTATACACTGCCACCTACGGGCTGAATACTACTGTAGTTGTTGCACAAAAATACATTCCAGCAATGAATTCCAACAGTTCTCTTCCTGGGTTTCATGATTCTTCTCTAAAGTTGATCCACTATTATGCAATGGCTTCTCAAAGTGTGGTGCCTGCAAGGTGACTTTTTAGTTGAATTAGTTTTTCTCCAAACCAGGTAGTTAACTCCTGAGACTTTTATGGATACATTTGCTTTCTTTCCATGAGCATCAAACTGCCAACTCACATTTGGTTTGCAATCTACTATTTTGAGATAAATTTCACAAATATTCCTATAGAGTATCATCCTTTCTCCAATGCATCATTTATGACTGTCAATGCTGCTAATGTTGAATATTCTTGCTTTGACAATATATGCAGAACTGTTTGGTATTTTAGAGTTAAATCAGGTGACAGTGAAAGGGGAGGAGAATATAAGGAAAACCCGGGAAAAAGAAACGGAAGTGAATCTTTGCCCTCCAAGTTAATTGGAAGATGTGAATCATGACCCCAAAATAGGGGAGGGGAAATGCCTGGAATGTTATGTGCAAAGGAAGGGAAATTCAGATCTTAGCATCCACCATGCTGTGCTGACACTGTGTAATACTAATAAAGGCTTTTTAGGTTGAAAAAATGCCTGAAAGTTCTTTGAAGTGTTTCATTAATCAGACACATGACATCGACATTATCATCCAATTACATATGATTATCCAATCACTAATATACTACTACTAATTTATTATCAGTGACCAGTATGCACACACACATGCGCGCATGCAAACACACACACACACACGAAAACATACAAATGAAATATCTATATTAAAGCCACCATCCATTTATTCTTATAAGACATGACATACTTTATCAAGTTCTAGTTGCTACAAATCAGATATTTTTCTAATCGCTTTCATTTATCTTTATCAGGAAATCATAATTGTTTTTTCTTGAAATTTGGTAGTTTTAAATAAATTCAAATTAGTTTTATCTATGATTGAGATAAATATTTTACCCAAAAATCATGATTTGTCAACTCTATTTTTCTGTATAACAAAAAATATAGAATAAATGACCAAGGACTAACTGTTATTTATAATGTTTTATGAATATTGAAAATCATTGAATACAAAAGTATGAGAAATTTTATCCACATAATTATCATACCATCCATCCATCATTTAACTAGATTCTTAACCATATTAAATTTACTGATATCAAATTATATCACCAGTATTTGCCTAATCTATTTAGGAAGTGGAAGAATATGTGAGAATGACTTTTGAGAGAGGGAGATGATGCTTAGGGAAGAATAAGATAAGAGGGGGAAGCCTACAGTGGCATAATATGAGAGAAACTCAGAAAGTATCCTTCCTAATTTATCAGACTATAAAAAGAGTCAGATTTGTACGTTCAGTATTTCAAAATTCTGTTAATGTAGCATTACAATAAAGTAAAATTAGCTCATCTGGCCATTTTTCACATCTGGTTTACCTTTCTTCCTGATAAATCCATATTTTGAATAATCTCTGCATTTGTTTGTTTGTTCAGTTTATTTGTGACTTAGTCTAAAATGTTCCCTACACAATCTTATCAAATATTTATGTTATCAATATATAGTTTGTCAATGTATGATTGACAAAATTTGCTGAACCTTTCTTTTTCTCTTTTGAGGATACTGATGACACTTGTTCTCTCAACTCAGGATATTTGCAAGTTACACAATTTTAGTAGAAAGATTCAAATGTGAAAAGACGATGTGGGATAAGAAACCAAGGTTTCTGCTTTTAAGATTCCTGGATGTTTCATTCTAGCTTCATCCCTTTCTGGAGAAGAATGAATTTTGCAATCTTTCCTTTCTTAAACTGTACTTGGACCAAAATGGTGATGTAGCAGCAGATCTGAACATCATAAGCTTGATAGTTCTTTCCAGGGAAGATCCTGTTAGAAAGCAGCTAGGGAGTTTTGAAAGACAGAGAATTATTATCAATCAAGATGTTCTTTCACAGCTAAAGTTGCTCAACAAGGTGGGTGAAATATTGGTGTCTTTTCTCTATTTTCCAAAGCCTTAGGATATGTTTCAAGTAGCTAAGCCTATATACCAAAAACAATGACCTTCAGTGAGAATTGACTGTGGGAAGTAGAATCCTTATAGTTCTCTTAAATGGCTTGCGAGGCTTCGGTACAATTGGTAAGGTGTCCTTCAGATGCTGTAATATAGAACACTGTTTTAAATTGATTCAACCGTGTCCAATGTGGAATGCTGGAGATGATCCTTGAGGATATAAATTATAGCTATTTTGTGTTCTCTGTGCAACTTGATATCTGTATAAAACTGATGAAAGAGGACATCAAGTGCTGGAGATTTTGGTGCTGGTAGCATCAACTTGTCTTGATTTCTTGCCTAAGATTACCAAAACAGAACAAATTCTCTTGACCGGTGTCCAAGTTCCCAGTGGGGTGAAAGAGGGAAAGGTAACTCTAATCAAGACTGGATGCAGTTCCTCTTGATACCATTGTTTTGGAATTCAGGTTTAGCTTGACATAGTCAGGCAGGTTTATAGTCTGTGATATTCTTAAACACTCCTAGTCAGAGTTATCCATTATTGTCTTTCATGCCAAGGGGATAGAAGAATAGGTCTTCTGCTCCTGTGGAGAAGGTCCAAGACTTTCCATTTATATAAAATCATAATGACTGTTCTGATGTGTCCTGACCCCAAAAACTGAATCACTGAAACAAGGATTGATCCAAAGAAAAGCCCTTCCTCATATTGGAAGAAATTTGGAGGAAAAAGTTACTTAGATTTGGTCTTTATCACTTCATATGGAACATCCTTGAATGCAATTGTTCATCTTGATAACATTTACCTTAAATCTGTCTGGGAAAAAGGAGGCTCCAAATGTAACTAATAGTAAAATAGCTCTGTCTTTTCATGCCAATTGGTGTTGCCTAATTTTTCAACGGAAAGGACCTTTTTTTGATACATACAGTAGTTTGACATTAGAAACATCAAAGGAGAGAAGCAACCAAGAACTAAGAAGAAATTTCCTGACAGTTAGAACAATTTATCAGTGGAACAACCTGCCTCCAGAAGTTGTGAATGCTCCAACACTGGAAGTTTTAGCGAAGAGACTGGACAATGATTTCCTTCCAACTGTATTATTATTATTATTATTATTATTATTATTATTATTATTATTATTATTATTATTATTATTATTATTATTATTATTATTATTATTATTATTATTATTATTATTATTATTATTATTCATCGCAAAATCAGCCAGATGTTCAGACTGGATTTGACATTTTTGTCTACCTATCGAGTCCTGGGATAGGCAGATGCGGATGTCTGATGGTATTACAGATGGTATTGCAGTTCCTAGTAAGGCCGCCTTTTGCAATTGATTAATGGCAAATGTATCAATGTCAATGGTGTTCAAATGATGCTCCAGTTATTTTGGGATTGCACCTAAGGCACCTATTACTATTGGTACTACCCTTGCTTGCTTTTCACAGTCGTTCTATTTATATTTGTAGGTATATTTGTATTTTGTTATCTTCTCCAGTTCTTTCTCATCTATTCTGCTGTCTCCAGGCACTGTCACGTCTACTATGCAGACTTTTTTTGTCTTTCTTAATGACAATTGTTAAGTCCGGGGTGTTATGTGGCAGGTGCTTGTCTGTTTGAATTCTGAAGTCCCAGAGCAGTTTAATTTTATCATTTTCTATGACTTTCTCTATTTTATGATCCCACCAGTTCTTGCTTACAGGCAAATGATATTTCTTGCAGATCTTCCAATGCACCATTGTTGCTACTTTGTCATGCTGCTGCTTGTAGTCAGTCTGTGCGATCTTCTTGCAGCAGCTTACCAGGTGGTCCACTGTTTCTTCAGCTTCTTTGCATAGGCAACACTTACTGTCTGTTGCTGTCTTCTCAATTTTGACTTTATATGCATTTGTCCTTAAGGCTTGGTCTTGTGCAGCCAGAATTAGTCCCTCGGTCTCTTTCTTCAATTTTCCTGCTCTTAGCCATTGCCAGGTCTTTTTATTATCTGCTTTCCCAGCTATTTTTTTTAATATACTGGCCACGTAGTGCTATGTGTTCCCTTGTCTCCATTCTGTTCTTCATTTGGTCTTTCTTGTAGGCCAGTTAGATCTCTCCAGTAGTCAGTAAGCCTTCGTGATATACTAATTACAGTGCATCTTCATCATTGTTCTTTAGATATACGTCCAAAGGCATTTTTTCTTCTTCAACCATCTGATGTACTTGCAGCATTCCACACCCACCTATTTGCTTTGGTAGATAGAGTCTGTCAATGTCACTGTGTGGATGAAGGGCTTGATTCATTGTCATTATTTTTCTGGTCTTCCTATCCATTGCTTTTAGTTCTGCTTGAGTCCAGTCCACTATTCCAGCTGTCAGTTTGAAGGATACCCAAGTATTTGTAGTAATCTTCCTCATCCAGACTCTATTAGGAGTTGATCTTTGTTGTTTTTCTTGTTTGTTGATTTTGCATCCCAGGTATTCAGCTATAACTGCAGCTGTGCTGTACATTAGTTGGTTTGTTTCTTGCAGTGATTTGGTGCTTATACTTGATACTGCAGTATTTGCATCTTTTAATGCTTGTGCTAGCTATTTCTTTGGAACAAGCTTCAATGCAGGCAGCCTTATTCTCTTGTTTTTGTGCTGTTCTAGATGCTCAGTTATTCTTTGTTTCAATACTTTTATTTTAGTTAGATGGTTTTGTTCTTCCTGAGGAAGAGGTGCCTGGTTTCCAAATGAGAATAGTTGCATATCTCTGCTGGATTCCTTCACTGCCAATTCCACCTAGTTTGCCTTCACATTCTGAGTTACTTCTGGCAAGGCTTTGATTTCTTTGCCCTGAGTAAACGTTTGCAGTTTGTCCAATTCTGTTTCTGTGAGTACTTTATTTCATATTATAAATCAGCATTGATCTGCTAGTCTCTGTTCTGTTATTTCTGATTCTGGATGTTGTTCTTTCCAGAACTGGTACATTCATTTCAGATATCCTTTTTTGTTGGACTTGATTTGTAATAACAGATCGTTATTTCTTTGTTTTCGATCACTGTGTATTTGTGGTAGGTAAATACCTTTTCTTCCAGTAATTATGCAGCTGCTTGCCCAGGTTGATCAGCCAATAATCCTGAGTCTTGCAACCCATTTTTCACCAGATATCCAGGAATTCCAACATCTAGCACACACCTTGTTAACCCAGGCGAATTCCGAGCCAGTATGACTTTCTGAAATTTACATCTCACCATATTTTTTTATGGGAGAGACACTTTTTGTCTGACTCCTCTGATGAGACCTGTCCAGTATGGTTGAACCTCTGGCATAGCTCTCATCTTCCTCATCTTCCTCCAAAACTACGTCAAGGTAGTGCCTCACTGGGGGTCAAGGCAGTGCCTCTCTGATGGTTTATCATCATCATCATCATCATCATCTCTTGCTGACACAAAGCTCATATTCACGTACCATGTGATGCAGCAACATCACATGTGATGCAACAACACATGCCTTAATTACCCTTTTGAGGGAGACATTCCCATAACCTCACCTACATCTCATGTCTCTACAATTCTAAAAACTAAGCAGCCATTTTTTATCTTAGTTCACCAGCATGGCAGCCATATAACGTTAACAAATAAATATACAAAGAAATAGCAACTAGTACTTAAACTTATATAAAGCTTCATAGTGCTTTACAGCATTCTTTAAGTGGTTTACAGAGTCTGCATATTGCCCCCAACAATCTGGGTCTTCATTTTACTGACCTCAGAAGGATGGAAGGCTGAGCCAATCTTGAGATGGTCAGAATCGAACTCCTGGCAGTGGGCAGAGTTTGCCTGCAATACTACATTCTAACCACTGAACTAAAGAATAGCTCCGCTAAGATTGACAGCCCTAATGTGTAATGAAGTTTTCCTTTACATCTTAACTAGGAGGTGGTCCTGGATCACTTTCAAATAGGGGTGGCTTTGCAATGGTACATGTAGTCCAGAAGAAAATCTTTGAGATCTGACTGGTCAGAAGTTTCTTTCTTCATCACAGTTTTATTCTCTTTTAATAAATCTAGTAAAATGAAAATTTCATAAACCTTTCAGAATAAATTTCATTCTAAACTTTAATATGACTTTAAATTCATGAGTATATGAAGAAAGGAGGAATGCAGGTTAATACAACCATTAGAACCACTAATTGTCACTTCATGCTTAAATCTTTTCTCGATTGCTTCTCTCCAGAATTTATTAAGTAAACATTTCCTTTCTTGCCACGTGATAGCTCAAAAGCAAAAGGGAGGAAGTAAATGAAGAATTTGCTAGTAGTTGTATTCCCTACAACTCCTGTGGGAGTTAAAGATTTCTTATTTACCTAAGTGAAGTCCAGCAACTTCTTCACTAATGTTCATGTCTACCTCAGTTTTCATTAATGGTTATTTCTACAATACTTTTTTGGTGTTCCTTGTTTTCTTCTTAGTCTCTGCCTCAGTCTAAATGTGTGCAAAATTGCCATCCTGGATTTTTCAAGCGGGCTCGGAAAGGAGAGCCAGTTTGCTGCTATGACTGTATTCCTTGTCCGGAGGGGACCATCTCCACTCAGGAAGGTGGGTGACACCAAAGAAAAGATTACTAGATACAACAAGAGCATTTTGATCAATGTCCATTTTTAAAGAGACACGTCTAAGATTGACAATTCTGTGGTTCTTAATTTCTTCCATAATAGGAAGAATTAAGAATTATTACCAAATATAATGTAATCTGCCCTTGGAGATAGTTAATGCTTTTTTTTTCAGGAATTCGTGGTCCCACCATTTGCCTAGAAGGATGTGATTATGCATCTCATTCTAAAGAGTCTCTCTATGGATCCAACCATGATAACTTTTATCTGTGTACAATACTTGTAGTAAGTTTGTTACAGCACAATTGTCAATCAGGTACAGTATTTATGGCTGAAGTACAGTTCCAAGATGGTGTTGGTTGCTTTCGCAGTTAACTTCTAAATGGGAGTCCTGCAAACATCCTGACCTTTCTAGATTTCTCAGTGGGTTTTGATAATATAAATCATTATATTCTTCTGGACTGGCTTCATGGTTTGGATGGGAGTCAGGGTTTTCCAAAGGTTTTTCTTTATTCATGGATGATTTAAATTGATGTTCTTGCAGAACAGAGGTAAAACCTAGGCCCTGCATTGGGGCATCCCTCAGGACTGTAGTCTTGCTCCTTTTCTCTTTATCTTTTACATGATATTGCTAGGTGAAGTCATTTGCCACTATGGGCTTAGTACCAATAGTACACCATCCTTGGCTAGGTAGATGGTAGTCTTGTGATACTGAGTATCAGGAGGCATTGGGCTGGACAGAGAGGAAGCAAAATTGATGCAACCCTAGCAAAATACAGTGGCTTTCTGTTTTTCTCCCTCCCCCAAGTGTTTAGAGATAAACTATCTATGACTCTGAAAGGCGTGACACTCCTCTGGATAGAGATGGCTCCTAATTTGGAGATCTTCCTAGAAACACAGCTACTGTAGGAGGAGTGGAAGATGGTGGGGATAGAGTCAACAAGAGGAAACAGCCTAGAGTCTCTACATAGTCACACATGGATTAAGTTCAACCTCCCTTGAACTCTATTAACTCTTATTTATTGCCAAAATCGTGCTAACCATTACTTGAGTAGATTCCTGTGAGTAGGCATGAACAATAAATGAGCTTACTTGGAACTTCACATTTGGTCCTGGTCTTCTGTGCCTGATAGATACTCCTCAATGAGCATGTGGCAGTAATCACCAAAGGCACCTTCACACAAATTATTCTTGTCAACAACTTTGCTCTTTCTTAGATTGAGGGGCATGGCACATGCCTTAATCACTTCTTGCTTGAATTACTACAATGTACATGGGATTGCTCAGAAACACCATTTGGGATACATAAATTGTCCAGAATGTTGGGTTTCCCTATATTCATGCCTAGTGTTTCAGCTGCACAGTCTCCCAGGGTCTCTCTAAGTGCTTTCCAATTCACTTTTAAAGTCCTGCATGGCATAGGATCCAGGAACCTACAGGACTCCCTCTCCTTGAGAATATCTGCTTGTACCACAGGAACAAATTCTGCACCTAGTGGAAGATCAAACGTATTCCTGAAAGACCTAGCAGACAATATTGACTCCCAAAAGGTAGAGAAGGGATAGTGGACTTAATTCTCACTAACAGAGATGAAATGATGGAAGGCGTTAAAGTTACAAGAACCAGATAATGTGTTTGACCTCTCCCTCAGGTCAGCTGGTTATCCAGAGTGTCAATGAAACTTCATTTCTCTGAGGATATTTGCTTTTCTTACCAGGGCAGATACAATAGACAGGCTCCAGGTCTGTTCACTAAAGCATTGCTTTAGGGTCCTAGGATGCCTGCCTGTTTTGTTGCAAATCCTGCCTATTGCAAGTCCTAGCCTTGAATTGCAACAGGCCCTCGCCCTTTTAAAATCCTGGAGACCTGGTTCTTCTCCCAGGCATTGGGATAAGCTAAAGTTAGTGAAGGCTGAGAATGTGGTGGGTTGGATCAGTGAAGGGTAGTTGTGGCAACATGTATTTCTCTTTTGGCACTTATTGTTATAGCTGTATATGTTATGTCTGGCCTCTCATAACTCATTAATATCCACGTAAATATGTCTTTAAGAGGTTTATTTAATACATTTCAAAAGAATTCGTTTCAAAGCAAGCTGCTGGCATTATGTTGGCCTGAACGGCCAAATAAAATCTATTTACATTTAGATAAACATGCTCTTCTCCTCCTACATCCCAATTAACTTACTTTTCTTCTTTATCACATTGTCCAAGAGCTCATTATCCTTCGGTAGGTTTTCAAAACACCAGAATACTGAGTTCCAAAGCACTGCCAAAGTTTTCAGCCCACTCTTTGATCAACGTTGCTCGTGACAAAGGCGTAGTCATTCTTTCCCCTTCTAATATAGTGTCCGATACGTCACTTCCCCAATTACTTCCTTTTTCCAGTTAACTGACACCTTCGCTTATCAAACCTTCGGAACCTCGGATTAATCCATTTATCTTCTTGTTCTAAATCTGACTCATCATTTTGAGAATCTGATTCAGAATGCATACAAAGCTCTTCATTATCTCTCTCAGCTGCCGGGAGGGGAAACCACCCAGAGGGGCCTGGCTGCTGATCCTCGGCTGCCGGGAGGGGAAACCACCCAGAGGGGCCTGGCTGCTGATCCTCGGCTGCCGGGAGGGAAACACATTCAGAGGAACCTGGCTGCTGATCCTCATCCTCTGATACTTCCCAAGCTGGTCCAGGGACACTCACAACAGTATATATTAAGGTTTTTTTCTGGGCTTTAAGCTGTCCAAAGTCTGCTTTAAAATGGTCAGATAGACAAATGTTTTATACATGTATGCAGGGTCATATTAACCATTTACTATAGCTTACCTGTCTCTCAGTATCATCTATTATTTATTTTCTGTGGTATAACAGAATACAGCATTAATGCATAAAATTGACACACACACACACACACACACACACACACACAACCCCCCAAAAAAAGTGTCCTTGAGATAATGTAATTCTTGCAGGATCAAGGGAACCTTCTGAGGGGGCGTTCCATTAAAATATAGGGTAAAGTTTGTGGGACGTTCCCAAAGTCACATTTAGTATTATCATACATGCCCCATTTGTTTTTTGTTTTTTTCAATATTGTCACCTGCCATGGTTGTTCAGTACCATCTGACATCTATAGCAGATCTTTCTAGAAAGGTGAAAAGAGATATAAAAGAAATATTACTTTTTGTTTTCTTAGATACTGAAAAATGCACCAAGTGCTCAGATGATCAATATCCAACTGAGAGCAAAGTCCAATGTATCCCAAAAAGAATAACCTTCCTCTCTTATGAAGAACATCTGGGCATTATCCTGGTCTCAATTGCCCTACTCTTGTTCCTATCAACAGGATTCATTTTAATCATATTCATTAAATACCTAGAAACTCCCATTGTCAAAGCCAACAATCGGGACCTGTCCTATATCCTCCTAGTCTCCCTCTTGCTTTGCTTCTTGTCCTCCTTTTTCTTCATTGGACAGCCAAGGAAAGCCACCTGTCTTCTCCAACAAACAGTGTTCAGCATTGTCTTCTCAATAGCTGTGTCTTCTGTGTTGGCCAAAACGATCACAGTGGTGTTGGCATTCTTAGCCTCAAAACCAGGGGACAGGATGAGAAGATGGTTGGGGAAGTGGTTGGCCAACTCCATTATCCTTTCTGGTTCTGCTGGCCAAATTTTCATCTGTGCCTTATGGCTTGTAATTTCTCCTCCATTCCCTGACTCTGACCTGCACTCCCAGCCTGGAGAGATCATCCTTCAGTGCAATGAAGGCTCAGTCACCATGTTTTATGTTGTCCTTGGCTATATGTGTTTCCTAGCTGCCATTTGCTTCACTGTAGCTTTCCTGGCCAGGAATCTGCCTGGGGCCTTCAATGAAGCCAAGCTGATCACCTTCAGCATGCTGGTCTTCTGCAGTGTCTGGGTTTCCTTCCTGCCCACTTCTCTGAGCACCAAAGGAAAGTCCATGGTGATTGTGCAGGTCTTCTCCATCTTGGCCTCCAGTGCTGGACTGCTGGGTTGCATCTTCTTCCCCAAATGCTACATTATTATCCTGAGGCCAGATCTAAACACTAAGGAACATCTAATAATAAAAGTAGAGAAATGATTGTGATATTGTTTCTTAGGCTCGTAACATTTTTTTTCATTCCAGTTATTGGGCTTTTGTATTCTTCTTTTGCAGCAATGTGACAATTAAGGTTATTTAAAACTGAAGGAAATAAACATATGAAGAGTATAAGACTAATGAAATTAATTTCCAACATAATCACCAAACAGTAAAATAAACAATAATTAAAATGTCATGCAGCCAGGGCTGAACAAGGTAAGAAATAAGATAGTTATATTAAGATAAAACAGCTGAAGAAACAATGCTCCCTAAAGAGAGGGGGGGGGAGAGTCTTTTTCCTGAGGTGTCTTGAATAGGAAACTAAATCTGTATGAACATGGTCACTTTCTCTATATATGACTTTTTCTTGAAAGTAGGTATGAGCAGTGGAACTGGGTATCAAAATCATGTGGATGACTCCATTTCCAACACACTGGATATCTACATCAGTTATTTCTGGAGGAGTTAGATGACATCACAGATCTTATGGGACCTCAGTGTTCCATGACTCTGTGTTGAGTCATAACTATAGTAACATCCTTTCTGGACACTGTCCAAAAAGTAGTGATCCTGCTCCAAAGCAGCACCTGGAGGGCTTAATACCCTTTGTGGAGACTTGATCCAGATAAGGAAATAGAAAACAGCCATGAATCAGATTGTCTCTTATCCAAACAATCCATATGATCCTCTTGTCCCCAGATGGGAAGCTTTCAGCATTCTGCTATGTGAATGGGAGAATGATCTTAGATAGAAAATGGCAGGAGGGTATCCCAGATGCTTCACTGTCTAGACTTAACTGAGGAGCTGCAGGAAGAGCACACCTTCTCTGGAAGCTACCTAGAGACCAAATAAATAATGGAACATAATCAAACCAGCGTCCAACACTTCAAAGGAGCTGATTTTATCCAGCTTAGAGAGAATTTAAGAAGGATTCCATGGATGATAAATTTATTTACAGAAAAAAAATTGGCAGAGGTTTTTGATAATTATAATAAATTGGTGAGAATGGGGAACTTTTGATTGTTGCAACCTAAAACATTTGTGTGTGTGTGTGTGTGTGTGTGTGTGTGTGTGTGAAGAAAAACATACAATGAAATAAAACTGAGCTAATGGCATTGTTGGGCACAACTTTCAAATATAATTTATTCCTACAAGGCAACAGCCAAACAGAACAGAATAACATAGTTGGAAGGGATCTTGGAGGTCTTCTAGTCCAACCTGCTGCTCAAGCAGGAAATCTAAACCATTTCAGACAAATGATTATCCAATCTCTTCTTAAAAATCTCCAGTGATGGAGCTCCCACAACTTCTGAAGGCAAGTCATTCCACTGATTAATTGTTCTATCAAGAAATTTCTCCTTAGTTCTAGGGTGATTCTCTCTTTGATTAATTTCCATCCATTGCTTCTTGTCCTGGCACACAGTTATCATTTCAGGTACAGACCTCTCACCTATTTTTTATTTAATAAACTAAGAAACTTCAAAATATAAAAGATCTCAATGTCTTTCATGAATATGGAAGGACAACAGAGAGAGGGTCAAGGGAAAAAAATCTATCCTTTTTGTAAATTTCTCTCTGTTTACCGAACAATACAGTCTATATTGTCAGTTTCCTGCCTCTTAGTTAGCTCTTATCCAAAAAATTATATATCTAGAACCAATGGAAAATAAAAAAATTACTTCAGGCAGAAGGAATTTTAAAATCAGGTCTAATTTAGGATTAATATATGGAGGTCTCATAGAAAAGAAAATCCTAAAGAGGATCTATTTTTAACATTGGGCAGGGTTCAAGGGTGATTCCTTGGTGTTAAGAGGAGAGAGAGCACTAGAGTTAAGTGTCAACAACCCAGACTGGTACCAAGCTCCAGCAATTTCTGGAGACAACACCACAATGGAGGACAGCAGAAGCCAACTCCCTGGGTATTGGAGTATTTTCTTCCAGCAAAACTTTTTGGACATATCCTGACAAGAAGGATGGCAACCACTATAGAAGAGTGTCCCCAGGGATGTATCTGTGACATTTCATAAATATCCTTTTTTTTTCAGCTGCCCTTCTGTTCATGGAGCCCTAGAAGAAGTTTAAAAGCCCCACAGGACAAATTATCACTACAGTAATTATCACGATCCTAGACTTTGAAATGTCTACAGCTATTTGTCCAGTGACTGCCTTAGATGTAAACATCAGACAGAAGCAACATGGAAGAGATCATGCATAAAAAAAGATAAAAGCCTCTACTCATGCTGAATGTTTTGCACAAGATTTATGATACAAGCAGGGGCCGTGCTTTTGGATGTACGCTTCTCTCTTTTTCAGATAAAAGTCAGCTTCTGCTTGAATGTGAAAGCCACTGAATATTCCATTTTCTGAGAGTGCTTTGAATTACTCTAACTCTTCTGATTCAGCCCCATGAATTATAGACCTCCTGCTTCTGCTTCTGATATTGCTGATATCTCAGCCAATCTTTGGGAAGTTTAGAATGAAAGTGCCCACTGAATTTGGAGCACCTGAATAGAATAAGACCATGGAGCTACTATGGGCAAGGAGACCATCTCATTAGTATAGTCACCAGTGCAGAAACACTAGCACACAATATGTTGTCTTTTGATGTGCTTCCTTATAGTCAGTCTCACCTGTAAGTTATTCAGCGTGAGGGAATTTTATTCCTTCCATCTGCAGTTCTAACACTCTCATTCTTTTCTTCTTATTCCACTTATTCCTATGTTTCAGGAGCTGACTAATGTTGTTAATCAAATTTCCATGGATTACCTCTTTTGTCTTATTTTATGGAAGACACAAATGAAAAATGACCTGAACAAAGTACAAGTTATTTCCTCTCCACATCCAATCCAGAATTCATGACTCGAATATTTTTATTTAAAGTAGTGATTGTTGTGGTTAACCCTGCCCATATAACTCTCATTGACATTCAATGCCTGATCATTGTAAGAATAGAAAATGACATGTTTTTAGAATGGCATTTCTCTATGAGATATCTGCTTCCTTTTATGATGGTTCTATTTTAACAATTTAATTATTTTGCAAAGTGGGTACTGGGCCAATGAAAATTAGTATAGCTATAAATAATTGGACTATTTGTGATTCTTAATCCTGGTGGAGGAATATCTCCTTCTCATTTTCTCAACAGTCACAAATATTAAATGTTTATGGGTGACTATCATTTGTCTCTTGGTTTGGATTAGTATTGGCTTCACACTCAACAGTCATGTGTTGATAAACAGGCTGAAATTGAAAAAAAAAGGTATTTTATTATGGCTGTTGATGATGCTGGTGTTAACCAGGGCATTTTTTTTTTACTTTAGTGTACCTTATGGTAACAAAGGAATAGAACGCTTTATTTTCTTCTTTCAAACAGTCAATAAAAACAGGAAGCTCTTGAAAAATCTCACACTTGGCTACAACATACATGAGAACTATTTGAACACACTTGGCACTTCAGAAGCTTTGCTGGACATGCTCTCTACTGGAGAAGCCAATGTTGCCAACTATAGCTGTGGAAGGAAGGACAACCTTTTGACTCTTCTTGATGCAGCTGACAGGGCAATCTCCATCCAGATGTCAACATTAGTAGGCACTTACAAAGTTGCACAGGTTTGTGGGTTTTTTTTCCTACCCTGTAAAGTGATTGGGTTGGTAGTGGGTGCATGATGGATGCAACTATATCTTCTCTATGGAATTTAAGAGTTGCTTTTCACTATGTCCATTGTAGGTTTCATGGCTGGGGATTAGAATACACATTAGGGTGGGAGAATGGATCAAACCAGTTATATACTTTCATGACACCATCCCCATTTTTTCAGGGCTTCTGCTGCACACTTGTGAAGGTGAAGAGAGGCTCTAGGTTCAATCAAAGGATCATACAATATGAGTTCCTTGATGGAACTACATCTAGATGGAGGGAAGCATACAGTGAGGTACCCCAAGCTTCTGTCTTAGGCCAGTCCTTTTCAACATCTTCATAAATGACCTAGATGAGGGGAAAGAAGAGGGACTCATCAAATTCGCAAATAAGACCAAGCTGGGGGAAAATTGCTAACACTTTGGGAGATTAACTCAAGATTCAGAAGGATCTTGACAGACTTGATCCCTGGGCCCAATCTAACAAAATGCAATTCAGTTGTGAGAAAACTAAGGTCATGCACGTAGGCAAGAAAAACCAAGTGCACAGTTATCGAATACTTGGCACTAAGGCAGACCTAGGCTGCATCAACAGCCTTCTTGACCCCCTCCCCGGCCAACTGGAGCCGGGCAGGCCGGCGACCTTCGGAAGTGAGGCGAGGACAGGCGAGGCACACTGAGCCCCAGGCATGGCGGGTGAATGGGCAGCGTCAGTGCGCGCTTGGAGAGCCCTTAGGGTTAGGGGTCTCCACAACATGAGGAACTGTATTAAAGGGTCGCCCCATTAGGAAGGTTGAGAACCACTGCTCTAGAGCATTTTTATGGAAGTCAATGTTAAAGGATGTATTAAAGGTCAATTTTTTTTGTTTATTTTCAAACTGCACACTTTCTTATCTAAAAGGAGAAATAGCCAAAAGACCTTGAAGGAGGAGCTGGATAGAGATGGCATTTGGGGCATGTTTTGCTGTAGCCAAAGAAAATATCTGTTCTGCTTTTTATTTTGGATGTCTCTTTCCACATTTATCTTTCTATGAATATCTGAATTCTTTGAAATTTGAGGAATTATCTTAGGTCTACTCTCTAGAGGAATCTTTGCAATTTATTCTATATAGATCTCCCATTGGACATTACTACAAAAAATGCTGGTCCACAATGATATGATATGATATGTACAGTTATTGGTGCACCTGCTTACATGAATGTTACCACTGATGAGAGTAGGCATTCCAGATTATTTGCAGGACTAGTTTTTTTGCTTTTTTGCTATTTTGCTATTTTATTTTATTTTTAAAAAAAGTTTTTGTGGAGACCTTAAGAGATGAATCTTAGAAAATCCTCCTAGTATCAATTGCTTTCCAAAGAAGTTATTTCTTGAAAAGTGAAAGGATAGAATATTAAAAAAAATGTTTCTTTTGGGGTTTTGCAGATACAGAAAAATGCACCAAGTGTCAAGATGACAAATACCCAAATAAGGATCGTATCCAATGTATCCCCAAAGTTATAACCTTCCTGTCTTATGAAGAAAACCTGGGGATCATCCTGATCTCTTTTGCCCTGTTCTTGTTCCTAACCACAATGTTTGTATTAATCATATTCATTAAATACCGAGAAACTCCCATTGTCAAAGCCAACAACAGGGACCTCTATTATATCCTCCTGGTCTCCCTCCTGCTTTGCTTCTTGTCTTCTTTTCTCTTCATTGGTTAACCAAGGAAAGCCACCTGCCTTCTCTGACAAACAATTTTCAGCATCATCTTCTCCATTGCCATTTCTTCTCTCTTGGCCAAAGCAATCACAGTGGGGCTGGCTTTCTTGGCCACAAAACCAGGAAACCAAGCAAAAAGATGGTTGGGGAAGAGCTTGGCCAACTCCATTATCCTTTCTTTTTATGCTGTCCAAATTATCATTTGTTCCATTTGGCTGGGAGTGTCTGTCCCATTTCCTGATTCTGACTTCCAGTCTCAGCCTGGAATGATCATCCTGCAATTCAACGAAGGCTCTGTTGTCATGATCTACATCGCCTTTAGCTACATAGGCTTCTTAGCTGCCATAGATGGTCTTCTGCAGTGTCTGGGTGAGTTTTTTGCCCACCTATCTGAGCACCAAAGGGAAATACATGGTGGCTGTTCAGGTCTTCTCCATCTTAGCCTCCAGTGCTGGTCTTCTGGGTTGCATCTTCATCCCCAAGTGTTACATAATCATTCTGAGGCCAGACCTAAATACAAAGGAGCAGCTTACAACCAAAAAAAAAAATGTAGAAATGTAGAGACAGAGGAATGTGAACTCTCCACATGTTCCAAGGGGCCAAAAGTAGAAAATGGTACAAGGTCTTCTTCATGGATGACTAGGACAAAATTTTTACTTCAGATCACCAAAAGGAAACTGGCAGATAGGATTGTGAGGAAAGTTAACCCTTGGAGTAGTGGAAAAGTATTAACAATCTGGAAATATAGAAGGATTGCATGTGGCAAGCATGACATCCTTGTTTCTGAGTACATTTTACCAAAACTGCTATGGCAATGCAACTGATATGTTTCTTTTTATTTAGACAATAACTCTTTCTTGAGGATAGTAACAGTAGACTGGTGGGAAAATAACTTCAGACTTGCTAATTATGAATATTCATGCTTATATCATGTATTAAATATGCTTATCTACTATTATAATTTTGTCTTCCTTCCCTGAAATGTGAATCCTTTGTCTGCAAGATTTCCTCCCACTAATTTCTGGAAGGAAATTTCTCCAGTTCCACTGAATAAAGAATAACCGCAGTGAGCCTTGATTATTGCATTTTTTTGGGTCCCGTATTTGTTTCTACAGAACCTGTTGTCAGCAGTGAGATTCACAATCTTCCTGTTGCTCCCAGGGACAACAGGTGAGGTGTCCTATAGGATGGAGATTGATTCCATGTCCTCTTCCAAATAATGGCACCATTCAACAAAAAGCCAACATCCAATGAGGGAGCAAAGGATTTTAGAAACAAACCACTGCCTTAAAAACTGGTATCGTCAAGAGAATGTCAGTTTCCTAGTCCATGGTCTGCATTACCTACATGAAGAGCTACTGGCAAGGGATGGATTGAATCTTACAAAAACTGGACTAATATATTTGAAAATTGACTGGCTCATCTTATCAGAAGGGCTTTAAACTAAAATTAAGGGGGGAGGGTGGCCAATGTTCATGACCTTTAGAACCTAATTCCAAGCAAAAAGCACTAGATAAGCAATCGTAAAAAGAGGTAGGGAGTAAAGAAGAAGAAGAAATTAAGGCAAATATATTGTGTCCCAGGGTAATGTTGTAGGATCTAATCTCGGTCAGTCACAGTGATCAGAGGTTTAGTTTTCCAAGCTTTTGGACTTGTGCTACAGCCCATCCTTAGGGAATAGAATCAAAATCATGTGAAGTTCTAGAATCATTTTATAAAGCCTTATAAGACCACACTTGGAACACTGCATCCAGTTCTGTCACCACAATACAAAAAAAGATGTTGGAAAGAGTGCAGAGAAGAAAGACAAGAATGATTAGGGGCTGGAGGCTAAAACACGGTAAGAATGGTTACAGGAATTGGGTATATCTAGTCTAATGAAAAGAAGGACTAGGAGAGATATGATAGCAGTGTTCCACTATTTGAGGGGCTCCTACAAAGATGAGGGGGTTAAATTATTTTCCAAAGCACCAAAAGGTAAGACAAGAAAAAATGGATGGAAACTAATCAAGGAGAAAAGCAACCTAATACAAGGAGAAATTTCCTAATGGTGAGTGCAATTAACCAACTGTAAATAGCTTGCTTTCAGAAGTTCTGTGTACTTTCAAAAAGATATTGGACAACCATTTATCTGAAATAGTGTACAGTCTCCTACTCTAGCATCTTCAAGGTCCCTTCCAACTCTATTATTCTATTCTATGTTCTCAGATGCAAAAGAGATGCTGATGCCCTAGAAGGAGTTCAGAGAAAAGCAACAAAGGGGTTTGGAGGTAAATCATATGATGAGTGGCTAAAGGAACTAGATATGTTTACCCGAATGAACAGAAGGCTCAGGGGAGTCATGATAGCCATCTTCCAATATTTGAAGGGCTGTCACAGGGAAGAGTGAATCAATTTATTCTTGATAGCACTCAAAGGCAGGACAAGAAGCTAGGGTGGAAGCTCATCAGAGGGAGATCTAACCTGAAAATAAGGAGGAAATTCCTGATAGTGAGAACAATCAATGGAACAGCTTCCCTCTCAGTTGTGGATGCACCATCACTAGAGGTTTTCAAGAGAAGATTGGACAGCCATTTGTTTATGATGATATAAGGCAGTGGTGGTGAACCTATGGCATGCGTGCCAGAGGCGGCACTCAGAGCCCTCTCTGTGGGCACACGGGCCATGCCCCAGATATGGCAACCATCCCTCTTCAACCAGCCAACTGCTAACTTGCCGAGGTCCCATGTGGGTGGATGCATCCCGGCATGGCTGGTTTCTCTCCCCCTGACCCGTCCCTCTTGGCCTCGCATGCTCTCCTTTTCCCAGGCACGACCCACTGCATCGCCTCCTCAGCTGTTGGCCATCTGTTCAGCTCAGAGGCAGCTACTCTGAACTACTGGCAGTGGCTGCGGAGTGCACCAGTTGAGGGGCCGGCAGGCTGTGGCTACTGACAGACACCATCAGCCCCCATGCACTCGCTGGCCTCTGTGTGCGGGGGCTGATGGTGTTAGGCAGGAGTCACCCTGGCCCCTGCCTTGCCTTGCCCCACAGCAATGGCACCCCTGCCCTACCTCGCCTCGCCTCACCCCACAGGATGAGCCCACCTTGGCTACACCCACCCAGTCTGCCATGACCACCACAGCCACGCCCACCCAGCGGGCCATGCCCACTGGCACCCAGCAATAAATAAGTGGGTTTTGGGTTGCAGTTTGGGCACTCGGTCTCTAAAAGGTTCACCATCACTGATATAAGGACTTGAGCAGGGAGTTGGAATAGAAGACCTCCAAGGTCCTTTCCAGTCTTATGTTTATATGATTCTAAGATCCTTCCTTCCTAGAAGTTTGCAAACAGTGATGTCTGAAATGCAGGGTTTTTTAATATATATATATATATATATATATATATATATATATATATATATATATATATATATATATATATATATATATATATATATATATATATATATATATATATATATATATATATATATATATATATATATATATATATATATATATATATATATATTAAAAAGAGGTTAGTCTATTCGCTGAAAAGACAAAGCTTCCCTTACTAACTAATAACTTGTTGCTTCCTTTTTAGTGGCAAGGAATTTCAAATGCTGATGCTTCATTTGCAAGTTCAAAGATGTTCCTGTAGGTTTAGTAGAGCAGCAACCCCCAACCTTTTGGGCACCAGGAACCGGTTCCATGGAGAAATGTTTTTTTGCAGACTGGAGGATGAGTGGTTTTGCATGCTGCCTTCATCCCATGGATGAGGCTTTGCTTGTTTGCATAGCCCAGTTGCTGGCATGCCATGGACCGGAGGTTGGGGACCCTTGTAGTAGAGGAAGATTTGGATTTTCTTGCTAATTGCCATACTCGGTGAGTGTGTAAAAAAAAGGACAAAAGCTGAGAGCTAAAACTGACTTTTAAACACAGATGGTTGCTTTACACAGCCTCCAAAATGGTGCCATTATTTGGAAGTAGGCAAAGACACAGTATCAGTTTCAAAGCACTTACATTATAGGACACCCCACCTGTTGTCCCTGTGAACAACATGAAGATTGTGAATCACACACACATACACACAAACACACACACAAAAGAAGAGATTGTGAGATTATAGAAAGACCTCCTCTTCCATGCCATCTTTATTATGCTTCTTCCTTGACCTCCAATGAACTCAGGTCACAAAATGATTGGAGAAAATTAACATTCCATCTTTATCATTTGTAAGCAAGACCACAAAAACCCAATACTCAAGGATCACTGCAGATTATTCAATGTAGACTGGAGGAATTTCCCTAGAAAATAATGGGAGGAAATCCTGCAGACAAAAGGATGCACTTATACAGTATTTATATATTTCAGGAAAGGACGACAAAATGATAATAGTACAAATGTGTATTTAATATGTGTTCTAAGCATGAATTTTCCACTGATCTACTGTTACTATCCTCAAGAAAGAGTTATTGTCTAAATAAAAAGAAACATATCAGTTGCATTGCCATAGCAGTTTTGGTGAAATGTCCTGAGAAACAAGGCTGTCAAGTTGCCACATGCAATCCTTTATATTTCCAGCTAGTTAATACCCTCCCACTACTCCAAGAACTTGCTTTCCTCACAATCTTAACTTCTGGTTGCTATTTAACAATTTGAAGCAAAAATGTTGGCCTAGTCGATTCCTGGAGAACAGCTTCCACCATTTTTTAGGTTTGGCCTGTGGGAACATGTTGAAATTTGACATTCCCTTTTCTCACGTTTAGACATTTCTTCTGATTGTAAGCTGCTCCTTTGTATTCAGGTCTGGCCTCAGAATGATGATGTAGCACTTGGGGATGAAGATGCAGCCCACCAGACCAGCAATGGAGGACAAAATGGAGAAGACCTGCACAGCCACCATGTGTTTCCCTTTGGTGCTCAGGTAGGTGGGCACAAAACTCACCCAAACACTGCAGAAGACCAGCATGCTGAAGGTGATCAGCTTGGCTTCATTGAAGGCCCCAGGAAGATTCCTGGCCAGGAAAGCCACAGTGAAGCAGATAGTAGCCAGGATGCCCATATAGCTGAGGGTGATGTAGAACATGACAACATAGCCTTCATTGCATTGCAGGATAATCTCTCCAGGCTGGGAGTGGAGGTCAGAGTCAGGGAAAGGGGGAGAAACTCCCAACCAGATGGAGCAAATGATAATTTGGACAGTAGAACAAAAAAGGATGATGGAGTTAGCCAAGCTCTTCCCCAACCATCTCTTTACTCATTTTCCTGGTTTTGTGGCCAGGAAAGCCAGCACCACCATGATTGTTTTAGCCAAGAGAGAAGAAATGGCAACTGAGAAGATGATGCTGAAAACTGTTTGTCGAAGAAGGCAGGTAACTTTCCTTGGTTGACCAATGAAAAGAAAAGGAGACAAGAAGCAAAGCAAGAGGGAGACCAGGAGGATGTAAGAGAGATGCCGGTTATTGGCTTTGACAATGGGAGTTTCACGGTGTTTAATGAATATGATTAAAACAAAGTCTGTGGTTAAGAACATGACCAGGATAAAAGAGACCAAGATGATGCCCAGATGATCATCATAAGACAAGAAGGACAGAACTTTGGGGATACATTGGACTCGGTCCTCATTTGGGTATTTATCATCTGGACACTTGGTGCATTTTTCTGTATCTGAGAAAACAAAAAAGCAACTTTTCTGTAATATTCTATCCTTTCATCTATCAGGAAATACTTTCTTGGGACAACAAGTAATGCCAGCAGCACTTTCAAAAGTGCATCATAAAATCTCCACAAAAAGAAGGTAAGAAGAATACAATTTTCTACAAAACAGCTATATTTCTAATAATCTGTGAAATTATGGAAGTCCTAAGATCTTAATAATTTCCTGAATAATGTGCAGAATATTCACAGGAATCTATATTATTAGAAATAAATAATGAAGAAGTTACTATGTCTAGGAAAACTTCCTAAGTCCTTTCAGATGCGACTTCTTAATATACTGAACTCACAGGAAACCCATTGTGTTAATAAAGGAGAACATTTGTAGACTAGTATTGATGACCTAATTACCTAATTTGGGTAATGAAACATCTGCAAGAAAACAAGGAAGCTCAGAGAGCAACATGGACCCATCATATCTATCTTGTGAAATCCAGTTGGCTGGGAGAGAAAATAAGACCTGCAAATAACCTGGAATGGGTATTGGGAGCAGCCATAGTATGGGTGTAATAAGGTGCACCCATAATTGTCCACATCACCTCATTGTGGACCAGTGACTCCTTCCCAATGATCCTCAAGGGTAGGCCCATGTTGAATGCATTACAATAATCCTTGCAGGAGGTGAATCTAGGACAATTTCTCACATTTTTTTTAAACTCAGAGGCTCCTAAAGGAGTAAATGTGGGAGGATACATCCAAACTGAAAAGCAGATGAGATATTTTCTCTGGCATTTGTAAATCTTGTCCAATCTGCCATACCCTCCTATCTCTGTCCAGCCTCTCCCTCACAATCTTTTGGCTATTCTTCCTTTTAGATGAGATATTGTGTAGTTTGAAAATAAATAAGAGATCAGTTAAGATTCAATCTCTCTTTCAACAAGCACTTTCATAGAAATACTCTGGATGAATCCACTTCCATAAAACCTGCCATTTTCTCTGGTGTCACCCACCTTCCTGAGTCGAGATGGTCCCCTTTGGACAAGGAATGCAGTCATAGCAGCAAACCGGCTCTCCTTCTCGAGCCTGCTTGACAAATCCAGGACGACAACTTTCCCCACATTTGGACTGAGGCAAAGACTAAGCAGAAAAAGAAGGAATGTCAAGAAAATGTATTAGGACTCACCATACATTAGAAAAATATTTGTTTATTTGTGTCAGAAGCATCATAATTAAATTAATGCCTACTATACAACATAAAATTTTGAATAGAAGATTTAAAATATGTGCAAGTTAAACAGGTCTTGCCCAGAAATTAGTAACATTAATGTCATTCTGTCGCACTGCCATGAGGTTCTGAAGGGTGCACTGACACAAAGGACAGGTATATATATGTATTGTTGCCTGCATGCCATCGCAATTGCAAAGGGCATAAACCACCGGATAGCTCTATTTATTCAGAGCATCTCTGGATCTAGTTATACTGATGTACAGTCTATTCAATGATTTCCATAGTTCCCAGCTTTCACCAGGCCCATTGGCTCTATCCAGTGTTGATTCTTTGTAGCTTTCCATAGGTCCTCTCTGCTTTTAAATTATTTAAAGATGTCCATCAACCTAAGGAAGCTTTTCCTAGATGTTAATCTCTGATGAACTGGTTGCAGGCCATAGAGATGGTGTTGTCTAGCTATGGATGATTTAAGCCTCTCTCTGTATGCTGCTGCTTCTCTGCGAACAGCAGGTGGGACAATGTTGGTTATATGGTAGATCTTATCTAGAGGGGGCCAGATGCGTCATGACAAAACTGTGCCCACCCCATTGTAGGCAATGGGGAAAAGTTGTGATACATTGTGACACGGCACGTGACGTTGCAAGTTTGACACCCGTGATTTAAGGCATCCAGTAATAATTCTGCTAGCTTCATTCAGAGCAACAAGTACTTTCCTAGCATGTGCTGATTTATATGTATTCACCTGCCGAGTAGCAAAGAGATAGAAATATTGTCTTAAGGACTCTTGGTTTGGCTCCCCAGGTAGAGCTTATTAATTTCCTGAGGATGTTATTTCATCCATGGCTTTTAGTTTTGGAACAATGCTGCTTACATGATATGGCCCTATCTAGAGTGATCCCTAAATATTTAGGGCTCTGGTAGTGCTCCAGTAATGTTCATTTCCACCTAATATGCAGCTTCCAACAGCCTGCTTATTGCAAAAATGGAAGGCAGACACCTTGGACCTTCTTCCAAGGAGCAGAAGGCCTATTACTCTATCTATCTATCTATAGGGTGAATGACAAGTATGGATAACTCTGACCTAATCAGGTCTGTTTAAGAGCATCACAGACCTTTGTCCTGCCTTTCAAGAAACACTTGCCCCAAGCAGGACAAGATGATCCAAAGGACCTTCATCCAATCATGTTTCAGTTTCATTTGATTCAATCCAAACCTGAATTCAGGCATTGGTCAACAGAGCTGACTTCTTTACTATTTGCATACAGGGAAAAAACAAACCTGAAGCTCTTACCAACATATTCCCCAGTACTTGCAGATTTCTCACCAGTTTGATGGAGATAATAAATTGTAGCTTGGACACAAAATGTAATACTACTGCAGCTTTTCAACCAATATAAAAAAGTATAAGGTTTCTACTCCCAACATTCAGTTCTCAGGGATGGTAAACCACCTCAGCCCATTTGAAATGGGTCCTCAGGCTATGGAAAACTGAAAAAAGACACCAACTTTCTACTCACCTTATTGAGCAACCTTAGCTGTGAAATAGCCTCTTGGTTGATAATAAGTTTCTGTCTTTCAAATCTCCCCATTTGCTCTATGATTGTATGCTTATTGGGATGAATCATCAAGCTGAAGATCTGCAGATCTCCTGTTATATCCCCATTTTGGTCCAAGTACAGTTTATCCTGGGAAATATTGCAAAACTCATTCTTCTCCAGAAAGGGATGGAACTAGAATTCAAACATTAAGGAATTGTACAGGTAGAAAAATTTGCTGCTTATTCAATATGTTTTTTTTCCACATTTGAATCTTTCTACTACAATTGTCTAGCTTGCAAATATTATTAATTAGAGAACAAGTATTATCATTATTTTCATAAGTGAACAAAAAAGTTTAAAAAAAATTTGTCAATCATAATATTTCAAATCCTTTAAAACAACAGGTTGATTACCAGGCAGCATGGATCTATCAAGAAAAAAGTTGTTGGGCTAATCTTGCTGGTAGACAAGATGGGAAACATGTCCAGATGAGCTAATTCTACTTTATTGTATGAGTACATTAACAGAATTTTGCAAGCCTTAAATCTTCCACCAGCTTCATTTTCAGCCCCAAAAGTTAGGGAGGGTTATTTCTGAGTTTCTTTCTTTCCCATTATAAAGCTGTAGACTCCCCCCACCCTTATCTGACCCTCCGACGTGTCTTTTCCCTGTCCCAAAAGTCAATCTCACATATCATTATATTTCCTAAATAGGTTATATAAATGTTGGTGATATAATATGATTTCAGTAAAGTACTAATAAACATTTTTGCTCATACTTTTAGAAACCTAGTTTTTTTATTTAAAAATATCTTTATTAAATATTTACATATTTATAAAAAACAGAATAGACAATATACAAAACATACACATAAAACGTGGGACACACCTTAGCAAAATAAGTATCTTAAATTAATATTTATATTCTATGAACATTCAACACTAAACAATTATGTCAACTATCTGTTGACTCTTATTTAAATACAGTCTCTTTCTTATATCCATATACTTATAATTACGTTGTATAGATTAAATTACTATATAATTCAATAGTTATCAATACCTTGTATTTCCTTTTTCAATTATTTGGACAAAGTTATCACTTATATTTCTAGTTTGGGTGATATATATCTTTACTTTCGGCAATTGTATAAATATATGTGGATATATATTTGGGTCAGAGGGTGAGTAAGGTTATTATCTATTTCTTATTTCTTATTGCTCTTTTGGTTTTATTTGCTTTTTTAGAGTTCCAAGTATTTTTTTTCCCCTAGCCATTCGTACCATTTGTTCCAGGTCTGGTAAAATAATGTATCTTCCTTATCCTGTATTTTAAGAGTTAATTTGTTCATTTCCGCTACTTCATTTATTTTACTAATCAAATTTAAAGTTGATGGAGTTGTTTCCAGTTTCCAATTTTGAGCATAAATTAATCTGGCGGCTGTGGTCATATGTATTATTAAATATCTATCCTCTTTTGTGGTTTTATGTCTTATTATTCCCAGTAAGAATAACTCTCGTTTCATTGGGATAGTTTTACCTATGATTTGTTCTCAATATTTTTTGACTTTGTTCTAAAAATTTTTAGCCAATGGACAAGTCCACCAGAGATGGTAGTACGTGCCAATTTTACATTTACACTTCCAACATTTGGAAGATGTATTAGAAAACATTTTAGCCAATCGTGCTGGGGGGAGATGCCATCGATAAAACATTTTTAAAATGTTTTCCTTATACGCAGATGAAATAGTTAATTTGTAATTGACATTCCAAATTTTTTTCCATTCTTCCAAATTAATTGTATTTCCTATATTTTGAGCCCATGCAATCATATTGCCCTTAACTTCTTCTTCTATCATTTCATTTTGTAATAAAAACTTGTATATTTTAGAAATGAATTTTTGATCTGTTCCAAATAGTATCTTATCTAATTTATTTGCTTTTTGAAATCCATATTTATTTTGGTCTTCCATATATTTTGAATTAATTTGAAAATGTTGCATCCAATCTAATACAATTCCTTTTTCTTTTAAACTTTGAATGGAGAGTAGTTGATTGTCTTCTGTTAAAATTTGATGATATGTTATTATTTTTTTTGGATTTAATACATTAGGATAAGTTATGGATTCATTGGGGGAGGACCATTTAGGTATTTTCATATAAAATTGTTTTTTAATTTGGAACCAAATCTCTAATAAATTTTTCCTTATATAATGTTGTTTAAAATGCACATATGATTTGTTTTTTGTCCCAAATAGAAATGAATGCCAACCGAATTCAAGGTTAAAACCTTCCAAAAGTAATGTTCTCCTGTCTCTAAGTTGCATCCAATCTTTTATCCAAGCTAATGCGGCTGCGATGTAATACAGTTTCCAATTTGGGAGTCCCATTCCTCCCCTTGATTTATGATCTTGTAGATGCTTAAGTTTAATTCTTGCTTTCCTTCTGACCCATATAAATTTATGTACAATTTTATTTAAGTTGTCAAAAAAAACTTTATTTAATTTAATTGGAGCGGTTTGAAATAGGTACAATAACTTTGGGAGCACATTCATTTTTATTATTGCAACCTTACCTAATAATGATATCTGAAGCTTGGACCATTTGTCCAAATCTGCACTTATCTTTCGTATTACCATATCATAATTATCTTTTTTAATCTTACTGCATTTAGCTGAAAGTGTTAATCCTAAATATTTGGCTTTCTTTACCGTTTTTATTCCTAAAATATTTTCTAGTTCTTGATTTAAATTGATATTCATATTTTTAGTTATTATTTTAGTTTTGTTTTTATTAATTTTTAAACCTGCCACACAACCAAATCTTTCAATTTCTTCTAATAGAATTATGCCTGTTTTTAAGGGGTCCTCTACTATAAAAGCCATGTCGTCAGCGTATGCTTGTACCTTATATTCCTCTTTTTTATCTTTAGTCCTGTAATTTCTTCCTTTCTCCTGATATTTATTAATAAAGCTTCTAAGGCAAGAATGAATATCAGTGGAGCTAAGGGGCATCCTTGCCGAACCCCTTTTTCTATTCTAATTTTATCTGTTAAATCTGAATTTATAATAATTTTAGCGAATTGTTGACTATATATTGCTTTAATTAGGGTTATAAATTTACTTCCAAATTCCATTTTATTTAATTGTGTGATAAAAAAAGGCCAATTGATTTTATCAAATGCTTTTTCTGCATCTACAAAGATAAGTGCAACTTGTTTCTCAATATGTAAATCGTAGTATTCTATTGTATTTAAAATAGTTCTTGTATTGTTTTTAATATGTCTACGGGGTAGGAAGCCATTTTGATCAGGGTGAATTAGTATATTTAGTATTTTTTTAAACCTCCCTGCCATAATTGCTGCCAGTATTTTATAATCTGTGTTTAGGAGTGAAATTGGGCGATAATTGTGAATTTGATGTTTGTTGATTGTTTCTTTAGGTATTAAACTAATATATGCTTCTTTCCATGATTCCGGTATTTTACTTTTATCTAACACATGGTTAAATAATTCCAAGATCGTTGGTTCCAAGGAGTCTAATAAAACTTTATATAATTCCGATGGAATACCATCTGGACCAGGAGATTTGTTATTTTTCTGAGTCTGTATTGCATTTTTTAGCTCTTCCGAAGTTATTTTTTTGTTTAACATTACTCTTTCTTCTTCTGTAATTTTTGGTAGATCAGTTTGTAGAAACCTAATTTTTAAAGGGTGGGTAGTTTAATGATTAAGTGGATAAAAAAATTCTTAAAATTGGCCTCAAATAATTTTAATCTTGTTAATCTTTCTTATAAAACTGTGTAGTTATGAATAACAATTTGTCTTTTGTCACAATTGTTTCCATATTGTTATTAATACAGCAAAGTTGTCAAATCTCTGCAATGCAAGATTTGATGCAAGATTAATAATTCTTAGAAAAAGCTAATTTAATCTGATTTTAAACAATGCCAAGTTTCCAGGAACGTATTTGTGATTTCCTCCTAGAGAGAAGGGCAGTAATAAAATGCAGTAGAGAAATATCTGATTTTTAGCAATTGACAAACTATAGTATCACATACAAAAATCTTTATGGTGCACTGGAAGAAGGATGAGGGATAACTTGGTAAGTATATTTGTGAAAAGATTAATGGGTCTATGTTGGGACTTCATACCTGCCACGGCTGCAACCTTGGAGCCCGAAAATTTCCTTTGCCCTCCTTCCTTCTCCTCCTGTATCTGGATGAATATGCAGCACTCAAGGCATGGACCAAGGTCTTAATGATATAGTAATAATTTTCATGATTTCTAATACTTCTCCTGTTCCTTCTCTTTTGAGTCTCCAGTGGGGTTTTCTGGGTGCATCTTCTCCGGCCTTTGACAGAAAAGATATGTTTTGAAAAAGAACAGTGAAAAGACTGATCTACAAATTGGGGATCTTGAAAGAATTTGTCTTCTACAAAGAGTTGAAGTTCAAAAGCATCATTGTTTTGTGTTTCTTTAAACAGAAAATTAAAGTTCCAAAAACTGTGAATGTATTTGAGAAGTCTGTTGTTATTCAAATAAAACAATTCCAAATTTGTGAGGATCCAAATTTTCCCTTCAATAGGTCCTGGCAAACCTTCAAATATTAAATGGAAAGGACGAATTCTGTCCAATTGGAAATCAAGTTCTGTGAAGTGAACATAGACATTGACTTGTCTCCACTTAGAGATGGCATCCCCGAAAGGTACTATATTTTCACTCGTTGAGAATTGTTGTGATATAACAACACAAATTCCATTCCTCACAAGCAAAGGAGTAAAAGTCATCATAAAATTCTCTCCATTCTCTGTGTCTGAGCTAAAGAGACCAATCAAGGTCCATCTGAAATGAAGGAGCAGTTGGACAATTCCTGGGTACTGGATCCCTTCTTTGGGGAGCATCTTGTGGAAAAAGGGAAATTGATGTTTATCACTCACAGACGTTGAAGCAATTTTATCACTGATCTGAAAAAGCAGTGAAGAATATTCTGCTATATTTGGGGTCAGACCAAGTCCAAAATATTAGCTTTTAATAAATATAACCTTGTTCTAATGAATATATTACAATAGTTTGTTGATTTGCTATAATTTAAAATATTAAAGACAGAATATTAACAAGACTGTATAAAATTGGCATGTAAGAATCCAATTAAGTAAAAAAGGGAAATCATATTTCTATATCACCCTTAGAATTTACAACAACTATACTCACATACTGTATGCAGATGTCAACTGAAATGTCTTGTTGCAATAAAAAGGCCCAAAAATTATATGTAATTGTTGAGGATTACTACAGGTTTATCTGCTTTTATATTCTAGGCAATTTTTTTACCTTCTTCTACAGTTATACAATATACAGGGGAAATTCTATCTCCTAATATAATTAGTACAACCCAAGAGGTTTTTAATTGAAATTTGTCTGTTCTAACAAACAAAAAGTCCTTCAAGTTTACCTAGCTTTAAATTTACAAAAATAATTATATAACCTTATTTTAGACAAATAAGACATTGCGAGAATTCCCAATTCAGCTCTCAGGGCAGCAGCTCCAAAAAAGTTCAAAAAATCTCAGATGCTGTGGTTGGGTTTGTTCTAATAGTGATATCTGTTTGAAGCTTGATATAAGAACATGGGGATAATCCTGGCTTTATATACTTAATTATATAAATTCTGGCTAAGGAAGCTGATTAGCTATGAGTTTTTCATTTAAGCAGTATATTATCTCATGTCCTTGCTCTAAGTGAGCTCCTTTGATGATGAGGGATCCAGGATGCAATCTCAATGAAAATTGCCCCAAAGGAAAGGCATTCTTTGCTCTATTGGCTTACCATCAAATAGCCATCTATGGCCCTATGATGTCCTTTTTCAAAGATTATATATTTTGAATTTGATTTATTAATAATCAGATAATTATTATGATGGTAGGATCTAAGTCTTCCTAACAGCCTACAAAACCCAAATGATGACTATGATAAAAATATTGTTATTTTATAACAAGGCGTTACAATAGGTAACACCTATTGTTGTACTGCAGGATCCTTCATTAGTGCTGGTAAATGTCTATGCAGACTACAAGTATACACCATCTTCTTATCCCTTTATAAATATTGATCCTTCTTCCTCATGGCTCCATTCTGCCCAAACTGCACTCTCAAACAAGTGCTTGTAGAAAGGGCTTTGATCAGGGCCAACAGTCTGACTTCCATTTTAACGGCAATCAATTTCCTCCATAATATTTCTATGTTTAGTGGGTCAAATGTTGCTCTACAAAGAAAGCAAACTGTTGTTTCCCCTGACTGACATATTTTGCAACTGGATGGTTCAAGAGTAAGTCAACAGTGAATCAAATCATAGAATCACAATATCTGAAGGGAGCTTGGAGATGTTACAAGGCAAACCTCTGCTCGAGCAGGAGACTTTATTTCATTCTGGAAAATGAGAATTTAAGAAGTTGGTTGTCAAATCTCTTATTGAAAACCTCCAGTGATGGAGCACGCACAGCTTCATGAGGCAAGCCATTACACTAAATGATCTCAGTGACAGCTTTGGAGAATAGGTTGACCCCCTCTTCTCTATGAAAGACCCACAACTCCTGGAAGTTAGCTATCATGTCATCACTAGTCCTTCTCTTTGTTACATTAGACATACCCAGTTTCCTCAACCATTCACCATATTATTTAGCCTCCAGACCCTTTAGCATTTTGTTGTTCTTCAGTGTACTCTTTCTAAATGAATCAGCATCTGGTTTGTATAGTGGTGACCAGAACTGGATGCAATATTCCAAGTGTAGCCTTACTAGTGCATACAAAGCAGTACTATCATTATGATCTTGATACTATCCCTCTATTGGTGCAGTAGGTGTGAACTTAAATGGACTCCAGAAGATGGTAGAGGACAGGAAGACCTGGAGGAACGTTGTCCATGGGGTCGCGATGGGTCGGACACGATTTCGCAATTAATAACAACAAAAGGACTGCATTGGCTTTCTTGCAACTGCAGTATACTGCTGGGTCATATTTAAGTGGTTGTCTATTAGGACACTTTGATCCCTCTCACAGTTACTACTGTTGAACCAGGTACAATATCTCCTATTCAATAACTGTGCATTTGTTTGTTTTTTCTTGGTTTTCTTCTTGTTTTCTTTTTCTTTTCTAGGTTGAGCCTTTACAATTCTCAAGATTGAATTGCATTTTGTTAGATAGGGGACAGTTCACAGGTTTGTCAAGAACCTTCTGAATCTTAAGCCCATCTTCCAAAGAGTTAGCAATTCCCTGCAGCTTGATGTTGCCTGAAAAATTCCACTCATCTAGATTATTTATGAAGATGTTGAAGAACTCTTGGCCCAAGACTGAACCTTGAGGTATGCCATTCATCCCTCCATGTAGATGTACTTCCATTGAGGAATACATGATGAGTGCGGTTGATCTGCCAAAACTCTGTCTAAATCCTCTTTTTTAAAGCAAGAAATTGATTATTCAAATATCCACTTTCAACTCTACTCAAGAGGATCACAGCATTCATTTTAGCCACAATATCTACTAGACCATTTGGCCAATAATTGCTAGGGTCCTTTTATTCCCTTCTTTATATATAGAAAATACTATTGCCACTTTCCACCCAATTGCATATAGCAGGTATTATTTCAGGATATTTTCTGAATAATTCAGCCTGCAGAAAATCGTTTCCAGGATTTTTATTGCTCTTAAGCCTTTTATGATGAATTTGATCACAAATTACATTAAGGAGAAATTGTTGACATATTGGCTAATGTACTATTTTTAATAAAGTGGTTAAATTAATACTACTGATCACCAGGAGTCCATAAAACATGTATGTTTTATCAACAGTCCAAAAGATAATGGATTGGGATTCTTTGAGTTTGCTCATCACTGAAATTATCATTATTTTGGCTAAATGTGGGCTTTTCATCACTGCTGCAGCTTCTTATTATACAGAAGACCCTTTAATTGAATATATAGCTTCTCCTCGCCTCCATAAGTATGCAGCAGAAACTCCCAAAACAATAATGATGATGTCATGAAAGGATATTTCTGTTTTAATCCTCCCTCCCTCCCCAATGTATATCTCAATAATCAACTATGACACCTACAATGACCATAGTGAAAAGCAGCTCTTGAATTCTATAGGGAAGCCTAGAGCTACTGCTCACCCACTACCACCCCACTCACTTTACCTGATAAACAGACACAAACCTGTGGGACTTTGTAGGTGCCTACTAATGTTGACAGCTGGATGGAGGTGTCCCTATCAGCACTATCAAGAATAGCCAAAATGTTGTCTTTCCTTCCACAACTGTAGTTGGGAACACTGGCTTCGCCTGTAGATTGAATATCCAGCAAGGCATCTGAAGTGCCAAGTGTATTCATATAGTTGTCATGGATGTTGTAGCCAAGTGTGAGATTGTGCAGGATTTGGGGGTTTTTGTTGGCCACTTGAATATTTGAAGCAAATCGTATTATTCCTGACTTATCATAAGGTGAACTAGTGTAAAAATTCTCACGTTAATATCAGCATCATCAACAGCAATAACAAAATACTTTTATTCTATTTAATCTTACTTTCTCCACAAGCATACTGAGCGCTAAGTTCATACTGACCCCAAACCAAGCAAACGATAGTCACTCATCACTATTTAATATTTGTGAGTGTTGAATAGATGGGATGGAGATAGTCCTCCATCAGAGGACTATACACCATAGTATGTAGTGTTACTAATTTTCATCAATATCATTCAATCATTAAAGTTGAATCATTATAAAAAGAAGAGGATTCATAAGTGATTCAGAAAAATAACTCTAAAAACATCATCCTCTATTCCTGTAAGGATCAGACAGTGAATATGAATAAGAGATTAATAAAAAAATATGGAAATGAGCTGGTCAGGGTTAACTACAACAATCCCTACTTTAAACAAAAGTCACTATTCAAATCAGGATGGGATGGGAAGTGAAAATAATGTGATATTCTTTCAGGGTTTTTTTTCTACCCCAACTTTGGATTTGTGTCTCTTCTACAAAATTAAGCCATAAGAATCAAAACAGTTCAAAAAATTGAACAGGTCCTGCAATATAGGAGCAAGTTAATAAGAAGAAAAGAAGGAGAGTGTTAGAATTACAAATGGAGGAAATGCAATTCCATCACACACTGAATGACTTACATGTGAGATTGGCTAGAAGGAGTCACATTATAACTCAACATTATAGGTGATATTGTTGATACACTGATGACTATACTAATGAGATGGTCCCCTGGTCTGTAATAGCTCCATGGTTTTTCTTCATCCTGGTGCTTGTGATTCAGCGGACACTTTATTTGAAGCTTTCCAGAGACTAGCTTGCACATCAGCAGCATTAGAACCATAAGCAGAAGGCCCATATTTTATGGGGCTGAATCAATCCCTTTTCTGTTTCTAAAAAAAAAAAAAAGAATTCAAAGGACTCTAATAAACTGGAATATCCTTGACTTTCCTCTGCTTCATCTGGAAAGTAGAGACAGTACATTTAAAAACACAGCCCCTGTTTTCTCCAAAATGTGGGCTACAAAGAATGTGACCCGTAGCATTTATCCTTTGCTGATGTGAGATCCCCTCCATTTTACTTCTGCCTGATGTTTACATCAAAGACAATCACTGGAAAAGTAGCAGAAGTCTCAAAGGTTTGGATAGTGATAATTACACTGAGAAGCAACTTCTCCTCTTGGGATCGTAACCTTTTTCAGAGTTCCATGTGCAGAGAAATAGCTGGAGAAAAACATGTTAGTGAGAAATCACAAAACACCCCTGTGGTTACTGTTCTATACTGCTTGTGATCCTCCTGTCAGAAAGGGTATCTGAAGGTAGATAATTCACCATCTATGTCTTTCAGCATGGTCTTTTGTCTCCAGAGACTTCTGGAGAAAGTCACCCAGAGCTATGAAGTTTGGATAAGTGACACTTAGATCTCTAGTATCCTTCTCATCTTTCCTATTACCTATTTCCTTATCTTCTTATGACTATGTTGCTTGTATCTTATGATTTATATTAATTGTTTCATTTACTATACTATGACCATCACTGAGTGTTGTATCTTATGATTTATGATGATTGTATTTTATTATTATGATCATGATTTATTACTTGTTGCTTGTATGTACACTGAGAGCTTATGTTCCTTGTGTGTCCAATCACACTTGGCCAACGAAGAATTCTATTCTAGAGCTGCTTCTCATGTAATGCCAAGGAAGCAATCAGTACCATTGAACTCAGCCTAATGTTAAGAGTAGAATGTTTGTTTGTAAGACTATTGCCTTAAAGTCCATTAAAACTTATCTTCGGAACACTACAAGATTTCACCTTCTTCTTTCTTCTGTTCATTTCCTGGGAACCTGGAACAATGTCTTTGTTGGTCTTTCCTTCTGGGATTTCTGGAGTTGGAGGGTACTTTAGGTGACTTCATCTAACTCTCAAGGTCAGGTCTTCAAGCTTGGCACTGCTATGAGCAATTAATATCATTATGGGCCTTTCCACCTTCAAGACAGACTCTTCCTTCTCTGACACACTTTGTGATATTCCCAATCTCCTGCTTGCAGCTGCTCATAGGCTGCAGTGAAGTATCCCCTTCTGGTCTTGATGAAATATGACTTGTGCTTGGATCCCATAGAAAAGATTGTATAGCAGGAAGTAACTTGACCATGGGTTATGATGAAGAACACCTTTTGGGATGGGCATTGGTCACCCATATACAATCTCATAGGGAGATGTCTTCAGATTCTTTAAAGGTGAGCTTCTGATGGACAAGAGTGCCATGAGAAGCACAGCTACCCATCTCCAGCCAATTATTTCTACTAGTTTGGCCAGGTGATTTTTTAATGTTCCTGCCGTCCTCTTGGCCAAGAGGATTTTATTTTTATCCTGTCTTTAGCACTAGGCCAAACTGGTTCTCTGTGACATTTGAGTTCTATGCCCAAGGCAGTCTTTTAATTACATGACCCAGTTCACAAAGTGACTCCCTCAATTTGAATGTATCATTGCTGAAACATACCATTTGGCCAGCATCTGCTTTTCTAGTAACAAAAGCCTCCACTTAACTAAGAAGTGCTTATGATAACTGATTATATGAGAGCATCCCAGCAAGGTATATTTGCATCATCTGGAAAGGCAGTTGGGAGGAGTGTTCCTCTCACCAGGTCTGAAGGAGAAGGATTCACTTTGTCCCCTTCCCTGTGTACAGGATGGTTACTACCTTTCACTGTTTCCATTCCTCCATGTGTTTAACCATTCCCAATCAAAATTGGTGCTTCTCCCAAGAACTCTAAATTCCCATAAATATCTTCTCTTATTGATTGCTGCCTGTGTCCAGGATCTGGAGATACTCATTTTATAATCACCATTGATAAATGAATGGTGATTATAAACATGCAATCAGCATTTCCCTGGAGGCAACTCTCTAGGACTCTGAGGAAGATGCATCCTGAGGGTCCCTCATGGCCCCTCCAGACTCTCTGACCAGGCTCTCCCCAGCTGCTGCTGCTCCCCAAGATCTGTCAGTTGAACAGACTCTTTTCTTAGCAGCCATTTCTGTGGCAGGGGGAAGAGAATGGAGTGGCCCTTCGAGGAATGAAGCCATCTCTTCCTCTGCATTTCTGGGAGTTTTTGCCTCTTTCCTATCATGCTAAAACCTTTTAATTTTATTCTTTAAAATAAACACACATAGCAGAATGTTATGCTGAAAGCTTCCCATTTGGGGACAAGAGGATCATATGGCTTGTTTGGATAAGAGACCAATCTGATTCATAGCTGTTTTATATTTCCTTACCTGGATCAAGTCTTCACAGAGGGTATTGAGCCTTCCAGGTGCTGCTTTGCAGCAAGATCACGACTTTTTGGATAGTGTCCAGAAAGGATGTTATTATAGTTATGACTCAACACAAAGTCATGGAACACTGAGGTCCCATAAGATCTGTGATCTGTGATGTCATCTAACTCCTCCTTTGGTGCTTAGAGAAGTCTCTGGACATTCTTCAAAGGTTGCCCCATGTAGAGAGCATTACACTAGTCGAATCTCGAGGTGACAAGGGCATGGGTGACTGTGAGGAGTGACTCCCGGTCCAAATAGGGTCGCAACTGACGCACCAGGAGAACCTGGGCGAATGCCCCCCTCACCACAGCCGAAAGATGGTATTCTAAACTTAGCTGTGGATCGAGGAGGACACCCAAGTTGCGAACCCTCTCCGATGGGGACAAGACTTCCCCGCCCAGGGTAATGGATGGACAGATGGAATTGTCCTTGGGAGGCAGAACCCATAGCCACTCCGTCTTGTCGGTATTGAGTCTGATTCAGAATGGCTCTTCTTATGTTCTTATGTCGGTCACAGTCGGTGTTAGTGGGGGGTCAGAGGTCCACCTCTAGGTCACTCCCTTGTGGGGTGCCTCAGGGGTCGGTTCTCTCCCCCCTACTTTTTAACATCTACATGAAGCCACTGGGAGAGATCATTCATCGGCAAGGAGTGAGATACCATCAGTATGCTGACGATACCCAGCTGTACATTTCCACTCCTGCCCAAATCAGTGAAGCGGTTGAGGTGATGTGCCGGTGTCTGGAAGCTGTGAGGGTCTGGATGGGTGTTAACAGATTGAGGCTCAACCCTGACAAGACAGAGTGGCTGTGGGTGATGCCTCCCACGGACATTTCAATCTGTCATTCCATTACCCTGGGAGGTAAAGTTATAAACCCCTCGGAGAAGGTGCGCAACTTGTGAGTCCTCCTTGATCCACGGCCGACATTGGAACATCATTTGTCGGCTGTGGCGAGGGGGGCATTTGCCCAGGTTCACCTGGTTCACCAGTTGCGCCCTTATTTGGATCGGGAGTCTCTACTCACAGTCACACATGCCCTTGTCACCTCGAGGATCGACTACTGCAATGCTCTCTACATGGGGCTACCCTTGAAGAGTGTTCGGAGACTACAATTAGTGCAAAATGCAGCTGCACGAGCAATTGTGGGCCTTCCACGTTGTGCCCACATTTCGTCAACTCTCCGCATGCTGCTTTGGTTGCCTATTGGTCTCCGAGCGCAATTCAAAGTGTTGGTTATTACCTATAAAGCCCTTTATGGCATTGGACCAGGATAGTTATGGGACCGTCTTCTGCCACATACTTCCCTTCGACCGGTGAGAGCACACAGGGTCAGCCTCCTCCGGGTCCTGTCAGCAAAACAATGCCGTCTGGCGGGTCCTAGGGGGAGGGCCTTCTCTGTTTTGGCGCCCACACTCTGGAACCAACTGCCCCCTGAAGTCCGTGTTTCCCCCACTCTCCCGGCCTTCCGGAAGAATCTAAAAACTTATCTATGCCAGCAGGCCTGGGGATGACTGTGGTTGTGTGTGAATGATGAATGTGTTTGGGGGTCTTTTTAAATGCTTTTTAAATTTGGTTTTAGATTTTTGAAATGCTGAGATGTTGTTTTTGTTTATGTTGTTAGCCGCTCTGAGTCCTCGGAGAGGAGCGGCATAAAAATTTAATTAATAAATAATAAATAATAACTCCTCCAGAAATAACTGATGTAGATATCCAGTGTGTTGGAAGTGGGGTCATCCGCATGATTTTGATACCTAGCTCTGCTGCTCATACCTACTTTCAAGAAAAAGTCATATAGAGAGAAAGTGACCATGTTCATACAGATTTAGAGTTTCCTATTCAAGATACCTCAGAAAAAATACTCTCCCCTCCTCTCTTTAGGGAGCCTTGTCTCTTCTATTCAGCTGTTTTATTTTAATATAACTATCTTATTTCTTATCTTGTTCATCCCTGGCTGCATGACAATTTTAATTATTGTTTATTTTATTGTTTGATGATTACGTTGAATTTTAATTTCATTAGTATTATACTCTTCATATGTTTATTTCCTTCAGTTTTAAATACCCTTAATTGTCACATTGCTGCAAAAGAAGAATACAAAAGCCCAATAACTGGAATAAAAAAAAATGTTACAGGCCTAAGAAACAATACCACAGTCATTTCTCTACTTTTATTATTAGATGTTCCTTAGTGTTTAGATCTGGCCTCAGGATAATAATGTAGCATTTGGGGAAGAAGATGCAACCCAGCAGTCCAGCACTGGAGGCCAAGATGGAGAAGACCTGCACAATCACCATGGACTTTCCTTTGGTGCTCAGAGAAGTGGGCAGGAAGGAAACCCAGACACTGCAGAAGACCAGCATGCTGAAGGTGATCAGCTTGGCTTCATTGAAGGCCCCAGGCAGATTCCTGGCCAGGAAAGCTACAGTGAAGCAAATGGCAGCTAGGAAACACATATAGCCAAGGACAACATAAAACATTGTGACTGAGCCTTCATTGCACTGAAGGATGATCTCTCCAGGCTGGGAGTGCAGGTCAGAGTCAGGGAATGGAGGAGAAATTACAAGCCATAAGGCACAGATGAAAATTTGGCCAGCAGAACCAGAAAGGATAATGGAGTTGGCCAACCACTTCCCCAACCATCTTCTCATCCTGTCCCCTGGTTTTGAGGCTAAGAATGCCAACACCACTGTGATCGTTTTGGCCAACACAGAAGACACAGCTATTGAGAAGACAATGCTGAACACTGTTTGTTGGAGAAGACAGGTGGCCTTACTTGGCTGTCCAATGAAGGAAAAGGAGGACAAGAAGCAAAGCAAGAGGGAGACTAGGAGGATATAGGACAGGTCCCGATTGTTGGCTTTGACAATGGGAGTTTCTAGGTATTTAATGAATATGATTAAAATGAATACTGTTGATAGGAACAAGAGTAGGGCAATTAAGACCAGAATGATGCCCAGATGTCCTTCATAAGAGAGGAAGATTATTCTTTTTGGAATACATTGGACTCTGCTCTCGGTTGGATATTGATCATCTGAGCACTTGGTACATTTTTCAGTATCTAAGAAAACAGAAAGTAATATTTCTTTTATTTCTCTTTTCACCTTTCAAGAAAAATCTGCTATAGATCTCAGATGGTACTGACAACCATGGCAGGTGACAATATTGAAAAAAAAACAAATGGGTCATGTATGATAATACTAAATGTGACTTTGGGAACGTCCCACAAACTTATGTAGAGACTCTAGGCTGTTTCCTCTTGTTGGCTCTATCCCCACCATTTGCCACTCCTCCTACAGTAGCTGTATTTCTCGGAAGATCTCCAAATTATGAGCCATCTCTATCCAGAGGAGTGTCACGCCATTCAGAGTCATAGATAGTTTATCACTAAACACTTTGGGGGGGGGAAACAGAAAACCACTGTATTTTGCTAGGGTTGAATCAATTGTGCTTCCTCCTTGTCCAGTCCAGTGCCTCCTGATACTCAGCATCACAAGACTACCATCTACCGACTTCCGGTGGCTCCGCAGCCCCTGCTGGGTCTCCTTTGTGAGACTCCGCTCTCTGGATTTGTAAAGCCGCGAAAAACAGCGCTCATCAGCTGTTTTTTCGTGGTGAAAAATCCCCTCTCCGGGCAAAGGAGAGGTGTAGAGCATCGGGAGTTAGGTTGAGCCTTCTTAGATCCCTGGAAAATAAGTTTTCAGGGATTAAGAGTGAGCTCCCTATAGCTCCGGAGGACGCTCCTTTCCAGAGATGCCTCTGTCTTCTGACAGAGAAAGACGCCGCGACCACCTCTGCTTCTTTTAAGTTCAACACTGGAGAGACTGCAAGCAGGCTGAATGAATACAGGAGTTTTAAATGGATTGCAAGTATTTTTATTGTTTTTTTTTTGGCTATACATTTCTAACGTTCACAATCAACATAATGCTTCAAGATGGCGCTTAACTTTCACTGCTTTCATTGTTAGGGAAAGTGCTGGATAATGAAAGTGGATTTGTTATTTCTCACTTCCTGCTTCTTTAAGTGCAGCTAGAGAGATGGCTGTGACTATTTGAAATTTAAAATGGAGTGGAATCTACAGTCAAATGCTAAACCTATGTTGGATTGTACTGATGAATTTTATGAAAAAAGACCTGATATACAGAAGACTTTTACGCAAGAGTTTAAAGAGATTAAAGCACTTTTGAAAGAGGCTTTTAAAGAAATATTTACTATATGTGCTGGATACCTTCCTTTGAGTGAAGCTGAACAACTTACTGCTGAACAATTTATATCACAATTTGAATATGGAGAAGAGTTGGAACATTTAACTGGAATCTCTCCTTCAAATGAATTACAATCCTCTGTTGAGTATTATATAATACAAGAGAAATTAGGAGATCAACAGGGAAAGGAAGAGGATACTTCTGAGAATGGGGACTATAACTGGATTTTGCTTGATGAAAAGTTTATTTATGGAGAGGAAGAGGTTTTGTTTCAAGAAAAGGAATTCTATCCAGTTAAGCACCAAGAAGAGGATTTAATTCACAAAAGAGAGACATTGTTTCACCTCAAGAAGCACTTAGGCTACAAAGTGAAATGGACTTTGTTTGATGAGCAGTTTATTTATGGAGAGCAAGAGGAATTGATTCAAGAAAGGAAGATTCAGTTTCAGAAGCAATTTATTTACGGGGCTGAAGAAATAACGAAGAGAGACTTATTATTTGAAAGGGTGGCCCTGTTATGGCGGCTTGTTTGGTTAAGAAAAAAACCTAGAGTTCGTTTGAAGCAATGAAATTTAAACTTGTATGTAAGGAATTATTGGCAATTTAAAATTATGGACTGAATTGAGGACCAAGATTAGGAGTAAGATGCAAGAGAAGATGTTTAATGGTTGACATAATTAAATCGACGAAGGATGTATTTGTTTTGATGATCTGGGTTTGACATTAGATTGATTTAATGATGAGATAGATAGACTGGATAAAATTGAAGGAATGTAAGTTAGAAATGCTATAAATAGTTTGTTAGATGAGAGAGCCCAGAAGTCGATTGATTAAATGAAATTTATAGATGATAAATATTATTTTTAACAAGATGAGTTAATTGTTTAATAAGGAATTAAGCTTAATTTAAGATTATGGGTTGAATTAAAGATAAATATTATAGTTAAGGTTTTGGTGAGGATGGTTAAATGAAGATATATTAAGTTATATTATGAGAAATTAAATTGATTAGAATGTAATTGATATTGCTACTATTATTATTATTATTATTTTTCTTTTTTGAACTGAGGGATTCATTGATATTGTTATCGTTATTAATATTATCTGTTTAATTCTAATAAGATGAGTTTTTTTTATGGATTGTTTTGATTTAGAGAATGTATATATTACATAGTTTAAAATTCTTGTTAAGATTATACAATAATTATGTTTGATGTAGTGGGGTTTTCTTTTGTTATACCCTGTAAGCATTCTGGGAAGTCGTGGGTTAGGGAGGGATTATAATTTTAGATATGATGTTTTCTCAACTGTATTTGGGGTTGGTGGAAGAATAATTAATTATTGTTACTAAAGGGTTGTCTGGGTGGCCTTTGGTGGAGTGAAGATTGATTTAAGTGGAAGTTGATAAGAAGGGGGAATAATAGGATGGAGATAGAGAAGGATGAAGGTTATTTGTTTGAGATGTTTATTTTCAGTTGAGTTATTATCATTAGATGCATTGGAAAATGTATTTATGCTCTGTTTATGGATGATTGTTTATTTTAATACTATGATTTGATATGATTAGTCTCTTTTTTCTGTTAAAATTTAAAAAAAAAACCAATAAAAATATTTAAAAAAAAAAAGACTACCATCTACCTACCTATGGATGGTGTACTGTTAGTACACCAACAGTAGTGGCAAATGACCTCACCTAGCAATATCATGTAAAAGATAAAGAGAAAAGGAGCAAGACTCCAGTCGGAGGGATGCCCCATTGCAGGGCCTAGGTTTTTACCTCTGTTCTGCAAGAACACCAATTGAAATCATCCATGAATAAAGGAAAACCTTTGGAAAACCCTACCTCCCATCCCAAACCATGAAGTCAATGCAGAACAATATAATGATTTATATTATCAAAAGCCACTGAAAAATCTAGAAAGTGTCAACACTGTAAACATTGGATGTTCCTGCTCTGAAAACTGATGAAAATTGCAGCCATTTTTTCTTTTCTTTTAACATGCTTTTTCTGGTATTTAGAAATCAGGTGCAGAAGGGGGGGTTGGGATGAAAGCTCAAGCTTAGGTAGCCATAATAATAATGCTGCTTTGTGGGAGCCCAAGGACGAGCTGATAACATTTTGGCAGGCTGAGGAGCTGGGGAGAAAGCCCGCATTTTAGGCTAATTGCAGAATGTGATTTATGACAGCTTATTGGGGGTGGGAATTGCATTTTGTTATTTTGTATCTGGGGGAAGGGAATTTAGTTTTTGGGTTTAACTATGTAGTGCCAATACTTTCTTTCCTGAATAAAATGTTTTTTAAGAAATAATTTTTGCCTTGAAGTTCTTTTGATGGGTTTCATCTATCGGAACCATGACAGAAAGGTCAGGATGTTTGAAGCACTCCCATTTAAAAGTCAACTATGAAAGCAACCAGTGCCATCTTGGAACTGTACCTCAACCATCAAAACTACCTGATTGACAATTATGCTGTAATTAACTTGCTACAGGTATTGTACACAGACAAAAGTTATCATGGTTGGATCCATAGAGAGACTCTTTAGAATGAGATGCATAATCACATCTTTCAAGGCAAATGGTTGGACCACCAATTCCTGAGGGGGAAAAAAATCATTAGCTATCCCCAAGGCCAGATTACTATTATTTTTTTGTAATAATTCTTAATTCTTCCTATTATAGAAGAAATTGTGCACCTTGAAAATTAAGAACCACAGAATTGTCAATCTTAGATGTGTCTCTTTAAAAAATGGACATTGATCAAAATGCTCTTGTTGAATCCAGTACTCTTTTCTTTGATGTCACCCACCTTCCTGAGTGGAGATGGTCCCCTCTGGACAAGGAATACAGTCATAGCAGCAAATTGGCTCTCCTTTCCGAACCTGTTTGAAAAATCCAGGATGGCAATTTTGCACACATTTAGACTGAGGCAGAGACTAAGGAGAAAACAAGGAATGCCAAACAAAGTATGTTAGAAATAACCATCAATGAAAATGGAAGTAGACATGAACATTAGTCAAGAAGTTGCTGGACTTCACATAAGTAAATAAGAAATCTTTAACTCTCACAGGAGTTGTAGGGAATACAACTACTAGCAAATTCTTCATTTAGTTCCTCCCTTTTGCTTTTGTGCTATCATGTGGTAAGAAAGGAAATTTTTACTTAATAAATTCTGGAGAGAAGCAATCGAGAAAAGATTTAAGCATAAAGTGAGAATTAGTAGCTCCTCTACATGATTGTATTTACCTGCATTCCTCCTTTCTTCATATACCCATGAATTTAAAGTCATATTAAAGTTTAGAATGAAATGTATTCTGAAATTTTCATTTTACTAGATTTATTAAAACAGAGCAAAACAGTGGAAGAAAGAAACTTCTGACCAGTTAGATCTCAAAGATTTTCTTCTGGACTACATGTCCCATAGCAAAGCCACCCTATTTGAAAGTGATCCAGGACCACCTCCTAGTTAAGATATAAAGGAAAACTTCATTACACATTAGGGCTGTCAAACTTAGCGGAGCTGTTCTTTAGTTCAGTGGTTGGAATGTAGTATTGCAGGCAAATTCTGCCAGGAGTTTGATCCTGATCTCCAGGTTGACTCAGCCTTCCATCCTTCTGATGTCAGTAAAATGAAGACCCAGATTGTTGGGGACAATATGCAGATTCTGTAAACCACTTAAAGAATGCTGTAAAGCACTATGAAGCTGTATATAAGTCTAAGTACTATTGCTATTGTATATTTATTTGCTAATTTTATATGGCTGCCACGCTGATGAACTAAGATTAAAAATGACTGCTTAGTTTTTAGAATTGTATAGACATGAGATGCAGGTGAGGTCATGACAATGTCTCCCTCAAAAGGGTAAGTAAGGCATTTGTTGCTGCATCACATGGTACATGAATAGGAACCCTGTTCAGCAAGAGATGATATTAATAATAATAATAATAATAATAATAATAATAATGATGATGATGATGATGATGATGATGATGATGATGATAATCCCCCCAGTGAGGCACTACCTTGACGTGGTTGTGGGGCTTGTGTACTCTGAGGAAGATGATAGCTATGCCAGATGTTTAACCATGCTGGACAGGTCTCATCAGAGAAGTCAGACAAAGAGCGTCTCTCCCATAAAAAAATATGGTGAAAAGTAAATTTCAGAAAGCCATACTGGCTTGGAATTCACCTGGGTTAACAAGGTCCAGGCTAGATGTTGGAGTTCTTGGATATCTGGTGAAAAATGGGTTACAGGACTCAGGACTGTTGGCTGAGCAATCAGGTCCAGCAACTGCAGAACTACTGGAAGAAAAGGTATTTACACCGTCATAAATACACAGTGATTGAAAACAAAGAAATAATGATCTGTTATTACAGATGAAGTCCAACAAGAAGATGATATCTGAAATGAATGCACCAGTTCTGGAAAGAACAACATACAGAATCAGAAATAACACAACAGAGACTAGCAGATCTATGCTGATTTATAATATGAAATAAAGTATTGACAGAAAGAAAATTGGACGAACTACAAAGATTTACCCAGGGCAAAGAAATCAAAGCTTTGCCAGAAGTAACTCAGAATGTAGAGGCAAACCAGGGGGAGTTAGCAGTGAAGGAATCCAGCAGAGATATACAACTGTTCTCACTTAGAAACCAGGCACCTCTTCCTCAGGAAGAACAAAACCCTCTAACTAAAGAAATAAAAGAATTGAAACAAAGAATAACTGAGCATCTAGAACAGCACAAAAAGAACAGAATAAGGCTGCCTACATTGAAGCTTGTTCCAAACAAATAGCAAGCACAAGCATTAAAAGATGCAAATACTGCAATATCAAGTATTAGTACCAATTCACTGCAAGAAACAAACCAACTAATGTACAGCACAGCTGCAGTTATAACTGAATACCTGGGATGCAAAATCAACAAAGAAGAAAAACAAACGAACAGTGCACCACAAAAATGGAAGGTTAGACTGGAAAATAAGACCAGCAAGTTAAGATCAGATGCAAGCAAGCTAGAACAGATGAAAGAAAAGAAGCTGAAGAACAAGAAGACCAAAGAATACCTAATCAAACAATACCACTTAGAAACAAGGAAGATCAAGGAAGCACTGGAAATAATAAAGCAGCAAATAACAACTATAGCCAGGAAAATCAGCAGATAAGAAGCTCAGATGGCAAATTATAGGCACAACCTTCAATTTCAATCAAATCAGAAACGTTTCTACCAATCCATCAATGGAGAAACTGCAGTGAAACAGTCAGTACCTGACAAGGAAGAGACAGTGCAGTTCTGGAAGCAGATATGGGATAACCCAAAGAAATACAACAAGGATGCAGCTTGGTTAAAAGAGGGATGTAAATAAAACAGAAGTTGAAATGAAAGAATTAGTAATAACAACAGAAATGGTAGAAAAAAAAGCAAGGAAGATCAAGAATTGGTCAGCACCAGGTAAAGATGAACTGTATAGGTTTTGGTTCAAACATCTAACTGTTGTATACCCACTCATTGCCAAGCAGTTCAACAACATACTACAAGGAGGAGAAATTAAAAAGTGGCTAATAACTGGGAAAACCTACCTAATAATGAAAGATCCAGCAAAAGGGGCAACACCAGGCAACTACAGGCCAATTACCTGCTTACCAACAACTTTAAAATTACTAACTGGTGTGGTAGCTGATGCAGTACAACAGCATCTAGTTGGAAAGAATCTCTTTCCACCTGAGCAGAAATGAAACCACCCCAATAGTAGAGAAACAAAAGATCAACTTCTAATACACAAAATGATCTTGGAAAACTGCAAGAGAAGGAAGACCAACCTGAATGTCGGATGGATTGACTACAAAAAGGCATTTGACTCTTTGCCACATGACTGGATAATCAAGTGCCTAGAAATAACAGGAGTCAGTAGAAACTTTGAACATCTGTGCAAAGATTGATGGCACAATGAAAGACACAGTGGCAGATCAATGGTGAGAGACTGGGAGAGGTTGATATCAAGAGAGGAATATTTCAAGGAGATTCATTATCACCACTACTATTTGTTATTGCACTGTTTCCTCTGTCAACAATACTGAATAATTCAGGACATGGCTATCAAATCTCAAAAACATCTGCCAGACTATCCCATCTCCTTTACATGGATGATTTGAAGCTGTATGGAAAAACATCTGAAATAGAATCGCTGCTCAACACTGTCCGTATATATAGCCAAGATATTGCAATGGAGTTTGGCTTATACAAATGTGCCACACTTACTATCAAACAAGGAAAAATAGTGAAAACTGAAGGAATCAAGATGCCCCACGAAAATAACATTAAGAGTCTGGATGAGGAAGATTACTACAAATACTTGGGTATCCTTCAAGCTGACAACATCAAGCACACTGAAGTCAAGAAAAAGATTAGAGGTGAATACATCAAGAGAGTGAAGAAGATCTTAAAGTCAAAACTCAGTGGAGGAAATACCATGAAGACAATCAACATCTGGGCAATTCCAGTCATTAGATACACAGCTGGAATAGTGGACTGGACTCTCTCCTTTGATGTTTCTAAGGTCAAACTATGTATCAAAAAAGGTCCTTTCTGTTGAAAAATTAGGCAACACCAATTGGCATGAAAAGACAGAGCTAGTTTACTATTAGTTACATCTGGAGCCTCCTTTTTTCCAGACAGATTTAAGGTAACTAACAATCAAGATGAACAATTGCATTCAAGGATGTTCCATTTGAAGTGATAAAGACCAAATCTAAATAACTTTTTTTCTCCAAATTTCTTCCAATATGAGGAAGGGCTTTTCTTTGGATCAATCCTTGTTTCAGTGATTCAGTTTTTGGGGTCAGGACACATCAGAATAGTTATGATTTTATATGAACAGAAAGACTTGGACCTGCTCCACAGGAGCAGAAGACCTATTATTCTATCCTCTTAGCATGAAAGACAACAATGGATAACTCTGACTAGGTGTGTTTAAGAACGTCACAGACTATAAACCTGCCTGACTATGACAAGCTAAACCTGAATTCCAAAACAATGGTATCAACAGGAACTGCATCCAGTCTTGAATAGAGTTACCCTTCCCTCTTTCACCCCACTGGGAACTTGGACACAGGTCAAGAGACTTTATTCTGTTTTGCTAATCTTAGGCAAGAAATCAAGACAAATCTCCAGCACTTGATGTCCCCTTTCATCAGTTTTATACAGATAGCGGGTTGCACAGAGGACACAAAATAGCCATAATTTGTGTTCTAAAGGATCATCTCCCAACATTCCATATTGGACATGGCTGAATTAATTTAAAACAGTGTTCTATACTACAGCATCTGAAGGACACCTTACCAATTGTACTGAGGCCTCCCAAACCATTTAAGAAAATTATAAGGATTCTACTTCCCATATTCAATTCTCACTGAAGGTCATTGTATTTGGTACATAGACTTAGCCACTTGAAATGTGTTCTAAGGCTTTGGAAAACACAGAAAAGACATTAATATTTCACCCACCTTGTTGAGCAATTTTAGCTGTGAAAGAGCATCTTGATTGATAATAATTCTTTGTCTTTCGTAATTCCCTAGTTGCTTATTAACAGGATCTTCCCTGGAAAGAACTATCAAGCTTATGATGTTCAGATCTGCTGCTACATCACCATTTTGGTCCAAGTACAGTTTAATCAGGGAAAGATTGCAAAATTCATTCTTCTCCAGAAAGGGATGAAGCTAGAATGAAACATCCAGGAATCTTAAAAGCAGAAACCTTGGTTTCTTATCCCACATGGTCTTTTCACATTTGAATCTTTCTACTAAAATTGTGTAACTTGCGAATATCCTGAATTGAGAGAACCAGTGTTATCAGTATCCTCAAAAGAGAAGAAGAAAGGTTCAGCAAATTTTGTTAATCATACATTGACAAACTATATGTCATGGTTCCAACAGATGAAACTCTTCAAAAGAACTTCAAGGCATTGTTTACCTTAAAGAATCTTTTATTAGAGAAACAAAGTATCAGCACTACATAGTCAAAACCAAAAACTAAATTCCCCTCCTCTCAATACAAAGTAACAAAGCACAATTCCCTCCTCCAATAAACAGTCATAAATCATTTTCTCCAATTATCTTGAAGTGCGGGCTTTCTCCCCAGCTTTTCAGCCTGCCAAAACTCTGTGAACTCTGGGCCCAATAACCTTGGATTCCCACAGCTGAGTTATTATTGTTATGACTAGCTGGACTCACCCACATTCCCTCTCCCAGCATCAACTAATTCTAAAAGCAATAGAGAAAAATGGCTACATTTCCATCTGTTGTCAAAGCAAAAACATCTGATGTTAGCAGCGTTGACACTATATATTGATAACATAAATAATTGATAAAATTGGTAAAGTACAGGGAACATTTTAGACTAAGTCACAAATAAACTGAACAAACAAACAAATGCAGAGATTATTCATAAAGCCTTTGCAAACAATAGAGTAATTATCAGAAAGCATGGGTTTGTCAGGAAGAAAGTTGCCAGGCTGATGTTATCCCATAACCAGATGTTGTCTCACAACCAGATGTGAAAAATGGCCAGATGAGCTAATTCTACTTTCTTGTAATGCTACATTAACAGAATTTTGAAGTACAAATCTCCCACTGTCTCTTTTTACAGTCTGATAAATTAGGAAGGATCCTTTCTAAGTTTCTCTCATATTATACTACTGTAGGCTTCCCCCCTCTTATCTTATTCTTCCCTAGGCAGCATCTACCTCTCTCAAAAAGTCATTCTCACATATTATTACACTTCCTAAATAGATTAGGGAAATACTGGTGATATAATTTGATATCAGTCAAACATTTTTTGATGTGATTTACAATCTAGTTAAATATGGCTGGATGGTATGATAATTATGAGGATAAAATTTGTCATACTATTGTACTCAATGATTTCCAATAGTCCTCACAAAAACTTTCATTATAAATAAGAATTAGTCCTTGGTCATCTATTCTATATTTTTTGTTATACAGAAAAATAGAGTTGATAAATCATGGTTTTGGGGTAAATTATTTATCTAACTCAGACAAAACTATTTTGAATTTAGTTAAAAATACTGAATTTCAAGAAAAATAGTTATGATTTTCTGATAAAGATAAATGAAAGCCACTAGAAAAATATCTGATTTGTAGCAACTAGGACTTGGCAAAGTATGTCATGTCTTATAAAAAAAATGGATGGTGGCTTTAATGTAGACATTTCATTAAGATTTCATTTGTATGTTTTCTTATGTTTGTGTGTGTGTGTGTGTGTGCATGTGTGTGTGTGCATACTGATCATTGATTATAATAAATTAGTAGTAGTATATTAATGATTGGATAATCATATGTAATTGGATGATAATGTCATTAATGATGCATTGGAAAAAGGATGATGGAAACTATACTTGATAGGAATATTTGCGAAAATTATCTCAAAATAGTAGATTGCAAACCAAATGTGAATTGGCAGTGTGATGCTCATGGAAAGAAGGCAAATATATCCATAAAAGTCTCAGGAGTTAACTCCTGGTTTGGAGAAAAACTAACTCAAGTATAAAGTCACCTTGCAGGCACTACACACTTTGAGAAGCCATTGCATAAATACTGGATGAGCCTTAGAAAAGAGTCATAAAACCCAGGAAGAGAACTGTTGGAATTCATTGCTGGAATGTATTTTTGTGCAACAACTACAGTAATATTCAGCCAGTAGATGGCAGTGTCTACAAGTTTGGATCAATGGTATATACTCGATCTTTTGTTCTAGGTAGAGTTTCCTATTTCCTATTACAGTTAAACAGTTCAGCAGTAAAGCACATGGTGACTATATGCTTTGTTTGATCTGTGGCATTATATCAAAATGAAGTTGGGAGCACCTTTTCCAACTGAAATAATCTCTTGACTGGAAAAGGGAGGATACGGTACAGGTAGACCTTTACTTACGAGTGTAATGGAGCCTGCCCATTCGACTCGTAACTCGAAAACTTATAGAGTGAATATTGCTTCTTTAGCGAGATCACTCTTTTGCTCGTTAAATGCATGCAGCTCATTAAGTAAACATGATGTATCTCAGGGTGGGGAATGCCATGGAGGACCTAGTGATGGAACAGACCCCCAAGTTCTCCCCGACCCATTAAGATACCTCATGCTTCCCCCTCCTTTCCTGCCGTGTGGGACTCACCTGGAAAAGGTATGTCTCCTTTCTGCCATGGTTCCTGCTGCCACTCCAATCAGAGGCCAGGGGATGCATCCACAGCCCCCTATGGCCCAATCCGGGCTCCAGAGGCCTGGAAAAGACCTCCAGATCTATGCCTGCAGAGCGATTTTGTGGCCCTTCCGCAGCCCAATCTGGGCTCCAAAGACCTTTTCCAAGCCTCCGGAGCCTGGATCGGGCTGTGGAGGGGCTGCAAAATCACTCCGTGGTCATGGATCTAGTCTCCAGAGGCTTGGAAAAGGCCTCCGGAGTCTGGATTGGGCTGCTGGGGGTCCACAAAATTGATCTGTAGCAGAGAACCTCTGCTACCTGTAGATCCAGGTAGCAGAGGTCTTTTCCAGGCCTCCAAAGCTCATATTGGCTGCAGGGAGGGGTGCAAAATCGCTCTGCAGTTATAGATCTGGGCAGCAGAAGCCTTTTCCAGGCCTCTGGAGCCGCGATCCAGCTTCTGGAGGCAAGTCAAAGCATCTCCCGGCTTCATTTGGTCCTCTGTTTCAGAGAACAGAGGCCTAAAGAACCATGAGATCAGGCAACATCAGTAGTGTGAGATCTTGCTCCACTGATCACGCATTATCTTGCATTATTTTAGGCCTCCATTCTCTGCAAACTCACCAAAGGCCTGGAGCAGCCAAGAAAGTGAAGATTCTCCATCTTTGCAGGGTGAGTACTGAAGGCCTGGTGCCTAGGGAGACCCGCGGCGGGGGCAGGGAGGGAGGGAATAACCCGCGTGAGTGTTGCAGAGCCACTGCAGTCGCTCGTAGGGACAAATGACTGCTGTGGTGCTGCAATACTCATAATTTCAGGAGTTGCTCGTAAGTGCTAGGGGGTGCTCATCACGTAACTTTGAATGAGTGTTAAGTGAACAGTCATAACTTGGGGATTACCTGTACTCTTCCAATAACTGAAAGATTTTACACAGGAGTTTGCTGTTATTCCAAAGTGTTGGATATGGAAAAATGGAAAACTGAGCTCAATCACAAGAGAGGAGATTCTGACTGAATGAGGTAAAAAAATACCTTAAAAAGAGAAGCAGTTTTAGAGCTGATCCTGTGAACTAAATAAGTTCAGTGTCCCTTCATTGTTGTTTTAATGCAAAGATCCAGCAGCCATCACTTAAAGAGGTTTTAACTAGTCTTTTGATAAAGAATGGCCATAGTGCTAGATGGTCTCATAAAATCCTAAAATGCTCATCACAAATTCATAAAGATAGAAATTTATTTAAATTTCATAGATTATAAAATTAATGCTGATTAATATCAATATATCTCAATATATATCTCAATATACATATCCACAAACGATTGGATTTGCCAAACCTGTTGTCAAAAAAAGGTTGAGATGGTTCCCCTTCTTGCTTGTAATCCTTCTACAAATTCTTCTACAAAGAAAGTAAGTTTGGATCATTGTCAGGACCCCATACCTGCCATGACTGCAGCCTTTGAACTCCCAGCCTCTCTTCTCCATCTTTCTTTCTCCTCTTGAATATGGAGGAATATGCAGCAATCAAGGCATGGGCCAGAGTATTAATCAAAGTGTAAACATGATGGTTATATTTTTTCCAGATCTTGTTATTTTCCACGCTGGTCTTCAGTGGTAATTTCTGGGTGCATCTTCTCCGGCCTTTGACAGAAATGATGTCTTTTGAAAAAGAACAGTCAAAAGCCTGATCTCCAAACTGTGGTTGGAGATCTGGTTTAAAGGAACTGTCATTTGGCCTTTCTTTCCACTGAAAAACATAGGTCCAAACACTATGGACATATTTGAGAAATGGTTGTCTTCTTATTTGCAATTCCCCAAAGCCTGCAATTATCCAGACTTTCCCTTCAATGGGTTCTGGCAAATTTTGAAGTGTTGAATGGAAAAGATGAATTCTGTCCCAAAGGAAATAATATTCTATGTGATGAACAAAGACATTGACTTGTCTCCACTTAGAGATGTCATCCCTAAACATTGTTTTAGGTGTAGTGGTTGGTAATACTTGTGATATAAGAATACAGATTCCATTTCTGACAAGCATAGGAGTCAATGTCCTCATGAAATTCCCTCCATTCTCTGTTTCTGAAGCAAAGAGACCAATTGAGCTCCATCTGAAATGGAGGAGCAGTTGGAGAATTCCTGGGTAGAGAAACCCTGTTTTTGGGAGCATGTGGTAGAAAAAAGGGAATTGACTTTTATCACTCAGAACTTCTGAGGCAGTTGAATGGATCTGAAAAAGCAGTGAAGAATGCTGTATTTAGTGTCAGTTATTGGCTATCAATAAATCCAACTTGTTTTGTCATGAACATATTAGAATATTGTATTGTTAATTAGCCAGAATATTAAACACAGAACATTAGCAAGACTAGAAAAAATACAATAAAAGAAATAAAATAGGTAAGAAAGAATCAGAGTAAAGAAAGCAAATCATATTTCTGTATCACCCTTACTTTTTTCTGCAGTCAGACCCACATTTGCAGATTTCAACTGAACTGTTTTGTTCAAATAAAGAGCTACATTATATATAAGTTTTAAGTTCTGTCAGAGGTTAACATATGGATGGCAATAAGGCATTCATTTAATCTGCAATCCAAGATACTGATCTCTCTCTCTTATACAATTGACATTGAAGTAATAGGTGTGTTGGTCTTCTATCTCTGGGTTTACAAAAATACAAGTCTGTTCATTATAAGAGACTTGGTTAAACCTGATAAAATGTTACTTGTATAAATACCACCCTAAGATGTTCATCCATTTCGGTGTTCAAATACTTCACAAATTGAAAGGGGCATTATCAGACACTCATCCACTTCAATGTGCCAGACTTACTGAGAATGGCTGCATCTTTCTCTGCTTTGATATCCCAGATTTTTTCTTCAACTATCTTTTTAATTTGTACTCCAGTTGTACAAAACAGAGAGAGGTCATATCTCTTAATATAATTTGTAATTTATACAGTCGAAGCAGTCTTTAATTGAAATGTTGTCTGTTCTAAGAGGAAGAATGTTGGGAGTCTGTCAGTTTCCAGGGCTTTAATTTTATACCAGTAATTATATGTCCCAATTTTAGACAAAAAACCCTCCCAATTCATCTCTGAGGTAGAAGTGGAGAGACCTTTTGTCCACCTCTGAGATATTTGTCAGATGATGTGATTGGGTTGTTTCTAGTAGCGATATATTTTAGGCTCAAAACCTCAGCTCTGTTTAAGAGCTTGGTGGGTAACTTTGACATTATGCATTTTAATAAATGGGGCTAAAAAAGGTGGATAGCTATGATTTTTTTAAAAAAAAATTATGTACCCAAATTTTAGATAAAGAAGTTTATCTGAGGTCCTTTTATTCACCACGAAGATATTTTTCAGATGGTGTGATTGGGTTTTTTCTAGTAGTGAAACATTTTAATTCAAACTTCAGCTCAATATAGAGAGCACAGACAAATCTTGGCTTTATATAATTTATCAAATGTGGCTAAATAAATGGGATAGTTACATTTTTAAAAAAATCTAATCAGTAAATTCCCTTATGTCCTGGTCCTGAGTGTGCTCCTTTGATGATGGGGGAGCCAAGTTGCAGCCTCAGAAAAAACTAATTCTAGGTTAGGAATGGGGTTACTTGCTCTATTGTCTTATACCATCGAATAGTTATGCCTGGTTGTCATGTCACTTTTCAAATACCATAACTTTTGAGTTCAATTTATTAATAATTATTAATAAGGTTTATAGGGACAGCAAACCTTTGTTTCCCCTGACTGATATATTGTATAACTAGATGGGTTCATGACAAAGCAATTGTTAATAATGGAGTGTCTGTGTCTAAAGTCTTCTTATTTGTTCTTCTTCTTCAAAGACACACTCTTTATCTCCCCACCCTGAATTCTATTCAAGAGGAACAAGATATTGTTTTAGCCAAAATATCTACCAACCTAATTATTCTTTAATTGTAACATCCTTCTTATTAATTTATATATACATATATAGGAACTACTATTGAAGATTGGGACATTTCTTGAATAGTTCAGCTACTTAAAAAATCCTTTCTGGGGCTTTTTTTGCTGTTCCAGTTCTTTATAATGAATTTGATCATGAACCGTTTAGCAATAGCAATAGCACTTAGACTTATATAGAACAGAATAGAATAGAACACTTTATTGGCCAAGTGTGATTGGACACATAAGGAATTGACTCTGACTCAATTCCTTATGTGTCCAATCACACTTGGCCAATAAAGTATTCTATTCTATTCTGTTCTATACAAGTCTAAGTGCTCTTCAGAGTACTATGAAATCTGGAGAACTTTTTCTGATTGGCTGAAAAGAGAATACGGTTAAAAGATAGTGAACACCAATTTAGATGGAAAAAAAGAAGCAGATAAGGAGGGAGACCCAGGCGACACAGTATTGAATAACCAGAGGTTGTATAAATATTTATAGATTTATATACTGATTTATATAATATTTATATACTCAGAAGTTTAGATAAATAGAAGTATTAACGTAATAGAAAATCAGTCTGGCGTTCAATGAGACAGGTGGAAGAAGCCAGGGCTCCAGCTTCTTAGCCTGATTTCATTTTGCATGGCGACCCAAGGGGTCGGAAAGTTGCCCTGGAGGGGCAATGAAGAAGGAGGGATGCCTCAGGAGTCTGGACCAGATGGCAGTCGGTCCAGACAAACTGAAGAAACCCTCTAAAAAGATGGAGGAAAGGCTGCCTGGTAAGCCCAGGAAGCCCTAGTTGTCGACAGCCGTAAGAAAAGTGAAGAGCTGCGGCGCTCCGCTAAACAGCTGATTGTCAACAGTGTACTGAAAGTGGGTGAGCCTGCTCTTTTTTCTTTTACTTTTGGATGTAAAAATGTTGATCCTCTGATTGGGAAGAGCTATAAAGTAAAGACCCCAGAAGGACTAGGGGAGAAGAGAGTTAAAGGTGGCGAGCAAGTACAGAAGGGGGAAGGATTTTAAGGAATATAAAAGAACTCTTAAAAACTGAAATTAGACAGATTCAAAGAAAGATTACTTAACCTATAGGATGTGGAAAATTTTGTTAGGTATAAGTCCAAGAGTAAATAACCTATAAAGAACTGTAAAAGAAAAACTTTGTAATAATCTTTTAAAACCAGATACTGCCAAAACAGTGTACGAGGACATCTAGTGATGAAAGAAGATACTACAGTAACACTAAATACGGTAATAAAAGAGTCTGAAAGTGTTTGACCTTGAAACAACACCTGTGTAAACAAAGATGGACTTTGAACCAATCTATATTAAAAGAAAGAGAATTTATAGAATTAGCAAAAAAAGAAATGGAGTTTTTCTTCAAAGAAAACAAAAAAGAAGATACAACATTACAAAATGTATGGAATACAGCCAAAGCATACTTTAGAAGTATAGCTATAACATATATGGCAAAAAACAAACAAACAGAAAAGACAGCAGTATGTACTATTAAAAGAAAAATTTGGAAAACTAGAATCAGAACTGCAAATGAATCTGCAAAAGAAGATTCTGAAAAGAGAAATGGAAACAATAAAACACAAACTAAATCTGTTGGATTCAGAAAAATTGGCACAGCAAATAAAAAGAGCAAATCAATATTTTTTAAATGCAACTAAACCAGGAATATTGTTAGTTTATAAACTTAAAAAAAAGAAGCAGAAGAAAATGATAAATAATTTAGTAGATGAAAAAATTGCCTACAATTTAAAAATGAAGAAATAAAAAAGATAATTAAAGAATATTACAAGAAACTGTATGACATAGAAGAAATTCCAAGAGAGAGAATGATCCAATATCTGGAAGAAAATAACCTTCCAAAAATTCCAGAAACCTGTAGGATTATGTTAGAGGAAAAAATAACGATGGAAATAACAGAGGTCATAAGAAGACAAAAAAATGAGAAAACACCAGTGCCAGATGGACTACCAGTGGAGTTATATAAAGCTTTACAAGATATACTAAGTGAACCACTGAAAGATGTTTGCAATGAACTTTTGTTGGAGGCTAAACTCCCAAATACATGGATAGAAGCAAATATTACCAAAAGAAGACTCAGATTTGACACAGATAAAAAATTGTAGACCGATATCGTTACTGAATGTGGATTATAACATTTTTACTTCAATAATGGCAGAGACTTAAAAGATACTGAATTTACACATTCAGACCAAAATGTTTTTTTGTCAAAGAGACAAATTAAAAATAATTCAAGAGTGATAATTGATGTATTAGACAATTATGAATTACATCCAGGGAAACAACTGGCACTAATATTTCTAGGCATTTGATAATGTTTCCTGGCAATTTATGATTCAGCAATTACAAATAATGGATTTTGGACAGAACTTTACAAACATGATAAAAAGAATATACAATAAACAAACAGCGAAAGTGATTGTGAATGGAGACTATACTGAGAACTTTGAGATAAGAAAAGGCACAAGGCAAGGATGTCCATTATCTCCATTGTTATTTATTTTTGCTCTGGAAGTTTTAAATAGAAATATTAGACAAGATATAGAAATTAAAGGGCTAGAAATAAAAGGCGAAACATAAATTACAAGAATTTGCTGATGATTTGGTATTTATTTTAGAAGAACATTTGGAGATGATTCCTAAACTATTGGGAAAGATAGAACAATACAGAGAAATGGCAGGAATGAAAATAAACAGAGAAAAAAAACCAAAGTAATAGTTAAAAACCTTACACATAAACAAAAAAAAACAAAAACAAATGTTGGAAAAAACAGAATTGCAGGTAGTTAAAACAGTCAAATATCCGGGAATACATTTAACAACAAGATGTTCAATGATAAAATAAGATAATTACACAGAACTATTGAATCAAATAAAACTGGATCTGGAAAAATGGAAAAACTGGCAATTGTCAATACTAGGAAGAATTGCTACAGTGAAAATGAACATACTATGAAAATCTTATTCTTATTTCAAACAATACCTATAAAACTTGAGAAAAAAATATTTAAAGACTTAAATTCATTAATTTTGAAATTTATTTGGCAAGGAAAGAAAGCTAGAATTAAGATGAAAATGTTACAAGATGCCAAAGAAAATGGAGGACTTGGTCTACCAGAGTGAGTTTTATATTATCAAGCATTTGTAATAACATGGGTAAAAGAATGAATAACTCTTAGAAATAAAAGGCTTATATTATATTATATTATGTTTTATGTTATGCTATGCTATGCTATGCTATGCTATGCTATGCTATGCTATGCTATGCTATGCTATGCTATGCTATGCTATGTTATGTTATGTTATATCTGGAGGGGCATGATTTACAATTGGGGTGGCACACTTTTTTATGGTAAGGGAAAAATAAAGTTCATAAATACTTCCAAAATCATTATATAAGAAATGCATTATTAACAACATGGGAAAAAATAAAATGTAAAATTTATTTGAAAATTCCAGGGTGGTTGTCAGCAATGGAATTTGTACACCCAAATTTAGTGAACTTTGAAAAAACATATAGAGATATTCTAAACTCTGAAGGAAATTTAAAATCTAAACAAGAAATGGAAAATCAGGGTATCAATCTATCATAGTGGACACATTTACAAATGCAAGCTAGATATGATAAAGATGTTAAACTGTATGGATTTTACAAGGAACAAACTATATTTGATAAGACATTGTTAACTTCTGATGAGAAACCATTTAAAATATATATATAATTTTCTATTAACTTTGAAAATGGAAAGTGAACAAGTTAAAGAAACAAGGATAAGATGGGTGAAAAATTTTGGATATAATATAGAATTAGAAAAATGGCAAAATTTATGGGAAAGAAATTACAAACTGACAATGTCAACTTCCTACAAAGAAAATTTATATAAAATGTTCTATAGATGGCACTTGCCACCAGCAAGATTAGCAAAAATGTTTAAAAACATGTCAGAGAGATGTTGGAAATGTAAATATAAGTCAGACACTTATTAGCATGTTTGGTGGACATGTGACAAAGTCAAGAGTTATTGGAAAAAGATACATACCTGGCTAGAAAAGATGTTGGGAGAACATGTAGATTTTAAACCTGAACTTTTTTTTATTAGATATAATGCTAGAAAAGACTAGCAAACAAAGCTTATATTTGATTTTGCATGTCACAAAAGCGGCAAGAATTATATTTGCACAATACTGGAAAAATGAAGGCATACCATCAGATGAAGAAATAATTTAAAAAAATACTAGAATGCACAGAGATTGACAGACTGACTATGAGACTGAAAGAAAAAGAAGAAACAGAATGTTATTAAACTTGGGACTTATTTTATCGATGGCTAGAGGAAAGAATAAAGGATTAGGAAATAAATATGTATTAGTGAATGTAAACTCAGCATGTTGGTTGAAAAAGTATTACTGAATGTATGAAAAAAAACTAATAAAAACTTTACAAACAAACAAACAAACCTTTTTTGATGTTCTTTGATGTTTTGTATATGTTGTAAGCCGCTCCGAGTCTCCGGAGAGGAGCGGTATACAAGTCCAATAAATAAATAAATAAATAAATAAATAAATAAATGAATAAATTAAGGTAATATAATCAGTGTACATACAAACATACAAACAACATGTAGATACAAACAAGGAAAAAACTGTCCTTGTGTTGTTTTGGCATGCAATGCCCTATAGCAGCATCGTGAGGGGAGGAGTTGAAACAGTTTATGTCTAGGGTGTGAAGGGTCTGTAGATATTTTCTCAGCCCTCTTTCTGACCCATGCAGTATACAGGTCCTCAAGGGAAGGCAGGCTGTTGCAATTCTTTTTTCAGCAGTCGTAACTACCCGTTAGAGTCTGCACTGTCTTGTTTAGTTGCTATACCAAATCAGATAGTTATAGAAATACAAATGACAGTCTCAGTAATTCCTCTATAGAATTATATCAGTAGCTCCTTGGACAATCTGAACTTTCTGAGTTGGTGCAGATGATAGAACCCAGAAATTAGAAGATCTCTAATGTTGATACTGTGTTGACTAATATTGTAAGAGATGGTAAAATAGGAGGGCTCCTCCTAAAATCCACTTTCATCTGTATAGTTTTGAGTCTTTTCAGCTCCAGATTGTTCCAGCTGCACACAGAGTATATACTGCCTCTAATGCTTTACAGCATCTCTGGATGGTTTAGAGAGTCCACCTACTGCTCCCCACAATCCGTGGCCTCATTTTACCAACCTTGAAAGGATGGAAAGTTGAATCAACCTTGAGCCCTGTCAGGATCAAACTCAAGATTGTGGGCAGGAGTTTGTCTTATATGTATTATAAGTTATATGTCTTATAAAGTAAGATAAGCCATTGGGATTCTTTTCATGAATCTGGTATTTCTACATCATTCAAAATACTGGCAGGAATAGCCAACACTCCAGAAGACAGGCTTAAGATACAGGAGGACCTGGACAGACTTGAACACTGGGCACTATCTAACAAAATGAAATTCAATGGTGAAAAAGGTAAGGTTCTACATTTAGGCAAGAAAAACCAAATGTACAGGTATAGTATAGGGGGTACCTTGCTCAATAGTAGTAACTGTGAGAGGGATCTCGGAGTCCTAGTAGACAATCACTTAAATATGAGCCAGGAGTGTGCTGCAGCTGCCAAAAAAGCCAACACAGTGCTGGGCTGCATTAACAGAGGGATAGAATCAAGATCATGTGAAGTATTAATACCACTTTACAATGCCTTGGTAAGGCCACACTTGGAATACTGCATCCAGTTTTGGTCACCACGATGTAAAAAAGATGTTGAGACTCTAGAAAGAGTACAGAGAAGAGCAACAAATATGATTAGGGGACTGGAGGCTAAAACATATAAGGAACAGTTGCTGGAATTGGGTATGTCTAGTTTAACGAAGAGAAGGATGAGGCGGGACATGATAGCAGTGTTCCAACATCTCAGGGACTGCCACAAAGAAGAGGGAGTCAAGCTATTCTCCAAGGCACCTGAAGGCAGGACGAGAAGCAATGGATGGAAACTGATCAAGGAGAGAAGCAACTTAGAACTAAGGAGAAACTTCCTGACAGTTAGTACAGTTAACCAATGGAACAACCTGTCTCCAGAAGCGGTGAATGCTCCAACACTGGAAGTTTTTAAGAAGAGACTGGACAGCCATTTGTCTGAAATGGTGTAAGGTTCCTGCCTGAGCAGGGGGTTGGACTCAATGACCTCCAAGGTCCCTTCCAACTTTATTATTATTATTAATATTAAAACAAGAGGTTTTTATCAGTGCCTCTTTTGTATGGAAGACCCCTTGATTGGACACAGATCCTCAAATGTGCAATAGAAGCCCCCAAACAATGGGAATGGTGTCATGAGAGGATATGGCTGTTTTGATGCTTCCCCTCTTCCCAATGCCAGTCCCATCACTACACAGCATATCTAGAGTGGCCATGAAGAAAAGTAGCTCTTGAATTCCATAAAGAAGATATGGTTGGATTTATTGCTTACATGTCGTATCAATCCACTCACTTTACTAGATAGAGAGGCACACATACATACCTGTGGGATTTTGTAGGGGCCTACTAATCTTGACATCTGGATGGCGATGTCCCTGTCAGCTCCATCAATAAAAGCCAAAAGGTTATCCTTCCTTCCACAACTGTAGTTGGGAATATTGGTTTCTCCAGAAGAGAGCATGTCCAGCAAGGCATCTGAAGTGCCAATAGTGTTCAAATAGTTGTCATGGATGTTGTAGCCAAGTGTGAGATTGCTCAGGAGCTGGGAATTCTTATTGATGACTTGAATAGCACAAATGAAGCGTAGGAGTTTAGACTGATCAGAAGATATTCTACTGTAAAAAATGTTCATTTTATCATCACCATCATCATCAATAACAAAATATATTTCATATTTTTTATATATTTTGCTCGACTAGTGAAAATAAAGCATAGTACTTTTGCATGCCCAGTAAACTCCTGTAAAAATAATGTTATCATCAACAGAACCAACAATCCATTTTATCACTTGAAGCCTTTAAAGTCTTAAGCCAATACTGACTCCAAACCCAGAGAGACAAATGATACTAACCCATCTCCATTTAATTTTAATGAATATTGAGAAGATGGAATTGATCTGGGCTAAGAATCACAAATACACCATTCTTTCTGGCAGTACTAATTTTCACCTGCCCAGTAACCAGGTTTCAAAATAATTGAATAATTAAAGTAGAACCATCATAAAAGAAAGAGGATGTTTCAAAAGTGATCCAGAAGCCAATTCTAAAAATAAATCATCCTGTATTTCTATAAGGATCAAGAAGTAAATATCAATGAGTAGGTTATATTGGAAATGATCTCATCAAGGAAAACTATAATAATTACCAACTTAAACAAAAGTCAGTATTCAATTAATGAATTCAAAATTAAACAGGGAGAGGAAAATAATGTAGACTTCTTTCAGATTTTTTTTTCCCGTCCCATCTTTGGATTTGAATCTCTTCCTCAAAATAATACAAAGAAAGCATGGAAATCAAAATGATTCAGGGAATTAGACAGGACAAATGCAGCAATATAAGAGCAAGTGGAATAAGGAGAACAAAATGAGAGTGTTAGAATTATAAATAGAGGGAATGCAACTCCATTAACTTGAATGACTTACGAGTGAGACTGACTAGAAGGAGCTACATTGAAAGGGAACATTATATCAGAAGTTTTTGTTGCAGTGATGACTATACTAATGAGATGGTCTCCTGGTCTGTAATAGCTCCATGGTTTTTTCCCATCCTGGTGTTCCAAAGTCAGTGGGCATTTCATTCTAAGCTTCCCAGAGATTGGTTGGGACAAGAGTAGCAACAGAAACAGAAGCAGGAGGCCCATAATTCATGGGGCTGAATCAATCCCCTTCCTGTTTCTTAACAAAAACAAGAAAGTTGAAGAATTAAAAGCCTTTTCACAAAAGCAGTGATTTTCCTGATTGAAATAGAGACCAAACAAGCTTCATCTGGAAATGAAAGAAAGATACATTTAACAGCACAACCCCTGCCTGTCCTAAATTTCGTACAACACAGAGAGTGGCCTGAAGCATTTATCTTTTTCTGATGCAAAATCCCCTCTATGTTGCTTCAGTCTGATGTTTACATCAAAGGCAGTTACTGGAGAAGTAGAAGAAGACATGTCAAAGAGCAGAATGATGATAATTACAGTGAGAAGCAACTTTTCCTCTGGGGATCCTGAACTTTTTCTTGGCTCCATTTGCAGAAAGGAAGCTGATGTGCAGCATATTATTGAAAAATTAGAGATACACTCCTGAGGGCAGTGTTCTATAGTGATTGTGGTCTTTCCTGTCAGGACCTGTCCAGAAAATGATGCTGGAGTAAAATGCAACATTTCAACACCTATGTTATTGGCTTCTGCTACCCTTCAATGTGGTATTTTTTTCTCCAAAGACTGCTGAATAAGGTCACCTAGAGCTATGGAGTTTGATGCCACTCTAGGTTGAGGATACTGAATATTTTTGGATTGTAAATATGGAGAAAGATATAGTGCCAATAGATTTTATTTTTTTCCTTACACGAATTCCTTGCCACACCCACCAAAAACTGGTTTGAAGAGACATGATTTCTCTTTTTCTGGATGTCTGGTTGTACTCCATGGTAGTGTGGCTCTTTGGCCTTCACATCTCTTAGGTTTTATGTGATTTCTCTTCCCAAAACTGCCAAGATCTTGAAAGGGATGGTTGATATCCCTGTGTTCCTGGTTTATCTGGGTCAGTTGTCAAAAAGATTATGTTTCTTGTTTGGACAAATGGCTGTCCAATCAGGTGATGGAGCACCTACTATTTCTGGAGGCAAGTTGTTGCACTGATTAATTGTTCTCACTGTCAGCAAATTTCTCCTTATTTCTAGGTTCTCCTTATTTCTCTCCTTGATTAGTTTCCATCCATTGCTTCTTATGTTGCCTTCTGGTGCTTTGGAAAATAAGTTGTCCCCCTTTTCTTTGTGGCAGCCCCTCAAATATTGGAACACTGCTATGCTATACCTTAGCATGGAAGGGGGAACTGGGTGATTGGACTATCCTGATGTTGATGTGCAGAGGATGGACCATTCTTTTTTAAGCTTTTGAATCTATTCCCATTTTATGGATCTCAGCTTCTAATCTCATTGATTAACTACAAGATCTTCTGTGGCTCTGAATTCCAGCTGTTACTTTTGAATGCCAGGTTGATGTGTAACAAGGCTGATCTCACTCATGATATTTTTGGCCATGTCTCAGGGATGCCTGGTTGTGTCCAGAGAGGAACAAGCCCCTTCTTGTTTGAAAATGTGCCACCCTGGCTTGTGGTTTTACCCCATGTGAGGCCCCAGGGGGAAAGAGGAGGAGTGACTGTTGTCACCTGTGGCTTGTTACATCCTCTTAGGAGGCTGCATCCAGATCCCTTTTTGTCTCAGGGTGGTTGAAATTTGATAGGGTATTGCAGGACATGGAAGTCTGTTGCAATGGACAGATTGTTTTTAGGCTCTTTATGGTTCACTGGTGTCACATCTCCCTTGCAGGCATGCAGTGGCTATTGGATTGAGTTGTTTTGATGGACTGTTTGAGATGAAATGGAAAGGAGATATAATGATTTTTCCATTTAGAAATATGTACACCTGAATTTCTTTGATTTCTGCACACAATCAAAGTGGACATAATTAATATCCTCTATCAAATACAGGGAACTACTGTAATTCTTCCAATATCATAATGCTCATGTCTGTACATAATATAAATAAATATACATTTGTTCTATAGCTAATATTTGAATGTTTTTCTTCTCCATTTCAATTTTTCATGGGTTCTTTTATGTAAAGCTTTCTCCTTTCTAGGACATCTCACTTCTCCTGTTAAATCAGGAAGAGTCCCCTGGTTCCTTCCCATCCTGCTTCTGCTCCATCCTCGTCATTGTGTTAGACTGGGCCCTTATAGCTATTCCCACAATCTTATCCTCCTTCTTGAATCCTTTTCTCTGAGTCCAACTTTCAGTAAGTGGAAAATACATTCCAGCTACCAGGCTACATGGCAAGTTAGGGATAACTCCTAGCTATTCTTTCCCTGTGCCTATATTTTGGATTTGACCACTGCAACCATCTCAGTCTGCCCAAACACCCTTGTAAGAGGCATGATGCTGCCTTTTTTTAATAAATGAGGCCATATCAATGTTCATCTACTGATATCAATGTGTATCTACTAAGCTTCTCACAGTGATCCCATTAACATTTGCTAAAATGATATTTGTTTTGCACTACTGCAGCCATTCCTTTTTCCCCTGGCTTCTACACTGGCCACTTTTCCCACAGTTGCATTTTTCCTTTCTCTTTCTTTTGACCATCACCTAGGTCTGAATTGATACATATTTTTTCCATTGGATGGTTGCAGTACTGATTCTCAAAGATTCTGGATGCCTTTCCATTAGTGCTGGCAAAACCATCCTGGCTTCAGCTCTCTTGTGTCATTTCCTTAAGAGATTGTTTGGTACATTCTCTGTTTTCCTGTCTCCCAATTCAATTTTGTGATTTACTTTCCTAGTTCTCTTTACTATGTAGGAACTTGCCACTTAGTCTGGAGTTGGCCATTCCCGTTTTTTCCTCTGGATTTTACAGTCTTTGAACAAATGGCCACTTTTCCCACAGCTGCAACAACTATGGGTCCCTCTGACCTCCCACTGTCATCCTTTAATTTTGACAGGAGCTAAAGTCTTCTTTACTCCTTTGAATTTTCTGGTTTCCAGCTTCTTAAAGTCCCTATTTTCTGGAACAGGCCTTCTTATTATCCAATTTCCTTCTGCAATCTTCCCTTCTAATAATCTTTGACTCTTTTTTTGCTGCCCTGTAGTTCTCAACTAATTCAACTGACCTGATTCTGGGTTATATTATTGCACCCAAACCCTCAGTTTGATAGGGAGTATCTGTAGAAACTGTTCCAAGTTACCTCCTCAGCCACTTTTTCTTTTCTTTGTTCCTCTGGCCTCAATGATTTCCTGGCTAAGTCTTCCAATCTTGCCCACCATTCATGAGTCCCTTTGTGTTTGTCATAGGTGTGGCTCCTAAACTCCTGTCTATAGGGAGTGACATCATATCTATATAGAATCAATCTCTTTGACATGACAGTAATCCACTACTTCTCTTGCTGGAAGAACTACTATAAGTTCTCAAGGCCTTTCATAATAGTAATAATAATAATAATAGTAATAGTAATAATAATAATAATAATAATAGTAATAGTAATAGTAATAGTAATAATAGTAATAATAGTAATAATAGTAATAATAGTAATAATAATAATAATAATAATAATAATAGTAATAATAATAATAATAATAATAATAATAATAATAATAATAATAATAATAATAGACAAAAAAGTCTATCTTCGTTTCAACGAAGTCGCCAAGACACTTCCAATTTTACACGGGAGAAAACGCAAATAACCAAAGACACATACACATACCGGTATTATTTTATTAGTTTTCTAATTTTACAATTAAACATTTAAAAAGCAATGTGATGGCTGCATAGTCAATAATTCAATAACATACATAAAACTTTAGCACAAATCTCAGGTTACAACATCAAATATTTCCTCTCTTTTCCCCTTAATATCTACTATCTCATATTGAGTTAACATATTCCTTATTATTATCAACTAAGTAAAACCATCTTTATTACATTTATCAATAGTTTTTAGCTTATATATATATATATTAATTGTGTCTGCATTCAATGCTTATATACAATCCTGTTGCTTTAATTTCCTCTCAATATTCAAGTTAACATTTGGTATACTATAGTTTCCAAGCTTTAGGTGACCAGAGTTTCCCTTATCTCAACTTTTACATTTCCCCCTTTTTATAACAAAATCTAAAATTCTAAATATACATCTTGTCTATTTGTATACAGTCTTATTCTATTTTCTAAAAGTTATCTATTTTTCACCATATTAAACCAAAAGTCTGATAATTTTATTACACATCTTACCTATTCAATTATAATGTTACTTTATTTTTAAAAAAGTATCTATTTTCCACCATATTCAACCCATTAATCAATAATATAAAATCCCCTCTACTAGATCAAAACCCTAGTTTCTTTCAGCCTTACTCTGGCTTTTTTCCTTTGCCAACTAGCCTTCCATGTCAGTACTTTTCAGAAGATCAGATCTCAGCCAGTTTCATCCGTATTGCTTTAAAGGTGCTTGGTAGTAATTTTGTCTTTGGCTGTCAGTAGCTTAATGACAAGCCATATTGCTATGGCCAGTCTTTCCTTCTCCAGTCTGGAGAGCTGCCGCCCTCCTGTGATCAAGCAGGGATCTCCTCCTTGCTCGTCACCCCTACAGGGTGATTTTCAACCCTTTCCAGGGTCCCCCAGTGGATGCTGAAGATGAAGTTCTCCATGCATCCACAGGCACCGATGGCAAACCCAAAGTCTGTAAAACTCTTATATGCCTGTATTTCAGCTCCCCTCTTATTTTATTTCTGCATAATTTGACCAGTTGGATAATCCAGATTAATATTCTTCTAATTTGGCTGGGAGGAATCTCTCCATTCTCCTTTTGCTGATGATGCTGAGATCTTGAGTACAATAGTGAGAAAACCCCCAGTTGCTGATAACCTATGATAAAATTAAAATAATGGAACTTTGAGACAACCAAAACTATTGAGACAACCAAAATATTTCTGGCACATTGACATCATTCCTATTGCACAAGTTTCAAATATTTCAGGTGTGGCATTTCAGGCTTCAAGTTTACTAAGTGCCCAGGGCAAATATGCTTACTTGACTGCTCGAAAGAGGACATCTTACAATTATAATGGATAACAATGGGGGATACTATCTTCCAATTGCCCTTTGATTATTTCAGCTCAAAATCATTGTCCCAGCTGATATATGTGTGACCGCTTTAAAGAATTTCTATGCTTGGCCTGTTGGAATATGTTGAAAGTGGAAATTCCTTTAATTTACATTTATACATTTCTTCTGGTCGTAAGATGCTCCTTTGTATTCAGGTTTGGCCTCAGAACAATAATATAGCACTTGGGAATGAAGACACAACCCAGCAGACCAGCAGTGGAGGTCAAGATCGAGAAGACCTGAACAGCCACCATGTATTTCCCTTTGGTGCTCAGGTAGGTGGGTAGGAAGGAGAGCCAGACATTGCAGAAGACCAGCATGCTGAAGGTGATCAGCTTGGCTTCATTAAAGGCCCCAGGGAGATTCTTGGCCAGGAAAGCCACTGTGAAGCAAATGGCAGCCAGGAAGCCCATGTAGCTGAGGGTGATGTAGAACATGAAAATAGAGCCTTCATTGCATTGCAGGATAATCTCTCCAGGCTGGGAGTGGAAGTCAGTGTCAGGGAATGGAGGAGACACTCCAAGCCAGATGAAACAGATGATAATTTGGACAGCAGAACAAGAAAGAATGATGGAATTGGCTAAGTTTTTCCCCAACCATCTCTTCATTCTGTTTCCTGGTTTTGTGGCCAGGAAAGCCAGCACCACTGTGATGGTTTTCGCCAAGAGAGAAGAAATGGCAATTGAGAAAATGATGCTGAAAACTGTTTGTCGGAGAACACAGGTGGCTTTCGTTGGTTGACCAATGAAGAGAAGTGGAGACAAGAAGCAAAGCATGAGGGAGACTAGGAAGATGTAGGAGAGATCCCGATTGTTGGCTTTGACAATGGGAGTGTCTCGGTATTTAATGAAAAGAATTAAAACAAATCCTGTGGCTAAGAACAAGAATAGGACAAAAGAGATAAGAATGATTCCGAGATGTTCTTCATAAGAAAGAAAGGTTATAACTTTGGGGATACATTGGATTCTGTCCTCATTTGGATATTTATCATCTGGACACTTGGTGCATTTTTCTGTATCTGAGTAAACCAAAAAAGCATTTTTTGTATTATTCCGTACTTTCACCTTTCAAGAAATATCTTCTTGGGGAAACGTAAGAACACAAGAACATAAGAAGAGCCATGCTGAATCAGGCCAAAGCCCATCGAGTCCAGCATTCTGTGTCACACAGTGGCCCACATGGGGATCTTGAGCAGTAAGAGAAGGCAAAACCCTCCCTTTCCCTTGACCCCCAACAAATGGTACTCAAGGGAATCCTGCCTGCCTCAACCAACATAGAGGCGGCACATGGACATCCGTTTTAATAACCACCGATACACTTTGCATCCATGAATCTATCTAGCCCTGCCTTGAAGCTGTCAAGGCTGACAATTGTTACTAGCAGCATTTTTCAATAAGCATTGCTTAAAATCTCTACAGAAAGAAGGTAAGAAGAATATCATTTTCTAAAAAAAAAAGCTATATTTTTATAGTTTATGAAATTGGAAGAAGTCCTGGAACCTGAATGATTTCTTGTGTAATTTGCAGAACCTACATTATTAGAGGTAGATAATGAATCAATTAATCTTTCTAGGCACATTTCCTTGATCCTGCCAGATATACTTGACTCTGCATGCCTATCTTTTGAAATCTAATCAGCTAGAAAAAAAGTTAGTTCTGCAAATAATCTGGAATCCAAACTAGAAAGCAGAAGACAAGAAGCTTGTCCAATCTGCTACACCTTCCTATCTCGTCCTAGGCCCTCCCTCAAGGTTTGTCTGCTATTCTTCATTCTATATAGGAAATTGGGCAATTTGAAGATAATAGCAATAGCAATATTACTTAGACTTATAAACCACTTCGCAGTGCTTTACAGCCCTCTCTAAGTGGTTTACAGAGTCAGCCTATTGCCCCCAACAATCTGGGTCCTCATTTTATTGACCTTGGAAGGATAGAAGGCTGAGTCAACCTTGAGCCCGTGAGATTTGAACTGCCAAACTGCTGGCAAAAAGAAAAAAAAATAATTGAGCTTGAATCTGTCTTTTAACTTGGACTTTTATCACAGAGTTTCAGCTGAATCCACTTCCACAAGGACTGCCCTTTTCCTTGGTGTCCCCCACCTTCCTGAGTGGAGATGGTCCCTTCTGGACAAGGAATGCAGTCATAGCAGCAAACTGGTTCTCCTTCTCGCTTCCGCTTAACAAATCCAGGATGACAATTTTCCACACATTTGGACTGAGGCAGAGACTAAGCAGAAAAACAAAGAAATTCTAAATAAAATAGATTGGGGCTAAGCATGCATGAAAATGGATGTAGACATTAACATTAGCCAAATAGTTCCTGGACTTCACTTAGATAAACATGAAATCACTGACTCATTCCAAACTGAGTCAGGAGAGATAAATACTGACAGATTGTTCATTTACTTACTCACCTTTGCTTTTGGCATCTAGCATTGAAATAAAGGATTTTTCTACTTAAGAAAGTCTGGAGGGATGCAATTGAAAAGATTTAAGCATTAAGTGACAATCAGTTTGGTTCCTCCTCTTAGCCTTGTTAACATGCATTTCTCCATTTTACACATAACTTTGATTTTAAGGTACAGTACGATGATCTTACATTAATTTTGGAAAAGAAATTATGGTACAAGATGTATTATATTTTTATTATATTAGATGTATTAAAATAAAACTGTAATGAAGAAAGAAACTTTGGACCAGTAGGATCTGGATAGGTTTTTTCTGGAGTAAATAAAACATTACAAAACTGCTTCCCTTTGAAAGTAGTCCAAAACTGTTCCCCAATTAAGATAGAAAGAAAAAAAAATCCTTAAAAATCAGGGCTTTCTTTATTTGTGTGTTTCTTTTTTCAATTCATATGGCTCTCAAGTAAGGCTAAAAGTGACTGCCTAGTTTCTAGAGCTGGGGTGAGATAAGATTTTATTTATTTATTTTTTATTTATTAATTTAATTTCTATGCCGCCCTATTCCGGAGAACTCAGGGCGGCTCACAGCATAATAGAAATTACATTATATACATATAAAAAACCCTTAAGTTAAAAAAAAAAGATGCAGGACAGGTCATGAGAACTTGTCCCTCAAAAAGGATAAGTCAGGCACTTTTTCATCTTCAGCAAGTGGGTCAAGAGTAGAAGACTTGTGTCCATGTCTGTATCTAGAGGGTTTTTTTCCCACTGAAGAAATTAGGGGACACCAACTTGCATGGGAAGACAAACCTACATTTCTTATTAGTTAAATTTGGATTCTCCTTTTTGCTCAGAGGGCTAATAATAAAGTTTAAAAAAATGCATTCCAGGTTTTTCAGATGAAGTGTCCTCTTACAAGCCAAAGCCCAAATCTAGGCAGCATTTCCTTTCAAATTCTCCCTTGTAATTTCCAAAACAAGGAAGGGCTTTTCTTTGGATCAATGTCTTGTTTCGGTGCTTCAGTTTTCTAGGTCAGGGAATTATCTCACATCAAAATAGTCTTTATAATTTCATGTGAACCTAAGTCTTTGGACCTTGTTCTGGGGAGCAGAAGGCCTATGGCTCATCCCAACAGGGTGAAAGAGAAATAAGGATTATTCTGGCCATCTTTGGGCTGCTTATAAAAATTATAGAACATCAGTGACCTTTCAAGGGAGACAATCCCCAATTTGAACAAGGTGAGGCTTATTTCTCACATGGACCAACAGGACCTCTAACCAGTCATGACTATATTTCATCTAATTCAGTCCAAACCTTAATGCAGACACTGGTTAAAAGAACCTGAGGCTATTAGCAGCACAAATGCCAGCATTTGAATATTTCTCAACAGCTTGATCCATGGTCTCCATCTTAAAGGATAATCATGCAACATCCAATATTGGACATGTCTGAATCAGTTTAAAAGAATATTCCTTATCATGGCATCTGAACGACACTTTTGTGAATAGTACTGAAGTCTTCACAAGCAATCTAACAAAATATTAAGTTTTCTCTTCTGTACAATCAACTCTCATTGAGGGTCACCCACCATGGCGACCAAAGTTAGCTCACTTGAAATGAGTCATAATCTTAAAAGAGAAAGAACATAAGAACATAAGAAGAGCCATGCTAAATCAGGCCAAAGCCCATCGAGTCCAGCATTCTGTGTCACACAGTGGCCCACCAATTGTACATGGGGATCTTGAGTAGAAAGAGAAGGCAAAATCCTCCCTTTCCGTTGACCCCCAACAAATGGTACTCAAGGGAATCCTGCCTGCCTCAACCAACATAGAGGCGGCACATGGACATCCATTTTAATAACCACCGATACACTTGGCATCCATGAATCTATCTAGCCCTGCCTTGAAGCTGTCAAGGCTGACAGCTGTCACAACCCCTTCAGGAAGTGAATTCCATAAATCAACGACCCTCTGGGTGAAGAAATATTTCCCTTTATTTGTCCTCACTTTCTTAGCTATGAGCTTTAGGGAGTGCCCCCTTGTCCTGGTATTGTGTGATAGAGAAAATAATTTTTCTCTATCCACCTTTTCTATCCCATGCATGATTTTATACACTTCGATCAAGTCACCCCTTAAACGCCGTCTTTCAAGGCTGAATAGACCAAGGCGTTGCAATCTGGTTTCATAAGGGAGGCGCTCCATTTCCTTGATCATTCTTGTTGCCCTTTTTTGCACCTTTTCCAGTTCCATTATATCCTTCTTGAGGTGCAGTGACCAGAACTGTACACAGTACTCCAAGTGTGGTCTCACCATCGATTTGTACAGAGGCAATACAACACTTGCTGACTTATTTTCGATTCCCTTCCTAATCATGCCAAGCATGGAATTTGCTTTTTTTACTGCTGCTGCGCATTGGGTTGACATCTTCATCGAGCTGTCCACCAAAACCCCAAGATCCCTTTCTTGGGTTGTCTCAGAAAGTTTTGTCCCCATCAGTTGGTAAGTATAATTGGGGTTCTTTGCCCCGATGTGCATAACTTTGCACTTGTTTAGGTTAAAATGCATTTGCCACTTTGTTGCCTACTCACACAATTTCAAGAGATCCTTCTGGAGCTCCCGACAATCAGTTTCACTTTTCACTACCTGGAACAATTTAGTGTCATCAGCAAACTTTGCTCCCTCACTATTTACTTCTACATCCAGATCACTGATGAATAAATTAAAAAGTAAAGGTCCCAAAAATGAACCTTGGGGTACACCACTTCTCACGTCTTTCCATCCAGAGACTTGTCCATTTATTGCCACCCTTTGCTTCCTACAATTTAGCCAGTTACCAATCCAGGACAAGACCTGTCCTCTAATTCCATGGCTGAAGAACTTTTTTAGGAGCCTTTGGTGAGGGACTTTGTCAAAAGCCTTTTGAAAGTCAAGGTATACAATATCAACTGGGGCCCCTTTATCTATGTATTTATTTACACCCTCAAAGAATTCTAACAAGTTAGTAAGACATAATTTGCCTTTGCAGAAACCATGTTGATTTTCTTTCAGCAATGCCTGTTTTTCTGTGTGCCCTGTAATTTTATCTTTAATAATGGTTTCTATCAGTTTGCCTGGAACTGAGGTTAGACTGACTGGTCTATAGTTTCCTGGATCACCTCTGGATCCTTTCTTGAAGATCGGGGTTATATTTGCCTCCCTCCAATCCTCCGGTACAGTGCCTGATCTTAGAGAAAGATTATATATTTTAGCTAGAAGTTCAGCAATTTCACACTTGAGTTCCTTGAGAACTCTAGGATGGATGCCATCTGGACCCGGCAATTTGTTGACGTTTAGTTTTGAAAGGCATGCAAGAACATCTTCCTTGTTTATCTCTTTCAGGTTTAATTTTTCTATTTCCCTCCCTGGGAAAACTAATTCAGTGGCAGGCAAATGCTTTCTATCCTCCTCAGTGAAAACAGAGGCAAAGAAGTCATTTAGCCTCTCAGCAATCTCCTTGTCTTCTCTGATTATCCCCTTCTGACCATTGTCATCAAGTGGCTCAACTGTTTTTCTGGTTGGGTTCCTGCTTCTGATGTGCTTAAAAAGGTTTTGTTATTATTTTTAATATTCTTTGCTATATGCTCCTCAAAGTCTCTCTTGGCTTTCATGACTATCGCCTTGCATTTGGTCTGCCAGAGTTTGTGATCCCTCCTGTTCTCCTTGGTAGGAAGAGCCTTCCATTTCTTAAATGAGTTTTTCTTCTTTCCCATAACCTCCTTTACCTCATTTGTAAGCCATACTGGTATCCTCTTTGACTTTCCAGTCCTCTTTCTTCTTTTAGGAATGCATTTTATTTGAGCCTGTTGTAACGTATTTTTAAACAGTTTCCAAGCATTTTGGAGGGATTTGACTTTTTTTACTGTTCCTTTTAGTTTCTTCTTTACTTTTTTCCTCATTTTGTCAAAATTCCCTCTGTGAAAGTTTAAGGTCTCTGTGTTAGTTTTCACTGACAATTTGCTATCCATGGTTAAGTTGAAGTTTATTGTGTTGTTATCGCTGGTTCCTATAGGCTCGGTTACAAGGACATCATGAACCAAATCCTGTGCATTAGTTAGAACCAAGTCCAGGATCCCCTTTCCCCTGGTTGGTTCCATGACCATCTGCTCAAGGGAATAATCAGCTAACATGTCGAGGAACCTTGTCTCTTTTTCATGTGTAGAACATGCAATATTTTACCCACCTTGTTAAACAGATTTAGCCATGAAAGAGCAATTTGGTTAATATTAATTCTCTGTCTTTCAATACTCCCCACTTTCCTTTTGATCAAATCCCCCTCAGGCGAAATCACTAAGACCTCAATGTCCATATCTGCAGTTTCTTCTCCATTATGGTCCAGATAAAGATTCCAGCAGGAAAGATTGTAGAACTCATTCTTCTCCAGAAAGGGATGGAACTAGAATGGAAACATCCAGGAATTTCAAAAGCAGAAATCTTGGTTTGTTATCCCACCTGGTATTTTCATGCATGACTCTTTCTTCTACAGTTTTTTTTTAAATGTGCAAACATGCTTAATTAGGACAAGTGTTACCATTAAGTTCATAAGTGAATGAGAAAGGTTCAGCAAAATTCATCAATCATATATTGAAAAAAATATGTATTGAGAAAATATAATAGACACATTTGGTCAGTTATAGGGAACATTCTACAGCAGGTATCAAATAAATTGAACAACAGCAAAAAAAAAGTTTCTTCATAAACTCCTTGAAAATAAAGATCGATTACCCAAAAGCATGGATTTTTTTCAAGATGAAAGTTCCCAGTATAATCTTCTCCCAGGTAAACTGGACAGGAAATATGACCACAGAAGCTAATTTACTGGAATGCTGGTAAGAGAATCCTGCAAGTCTAAAAGTACAAAACTCCCACCAATTCATTTTTCAGCCTGAAAATTTAGGGAGGATCCTTTCTGAGTTTCCTTTGCTGGCTGTTAGGCAGCTGCAGGATCCCCCATTTTATCTGATCACTCCCTGGGCAGATTATTTTCTCCTTTTCCTCAAAGTTAATCTCACCTATCATTACAGTTCCTTAATAGCTGATGGGAATGTTGGTGATGTGAGTTGATTTCGGTAAAACACAGATAGTCCTCCACTTACCACAGCTCATTTAGTGACCATTCAAAGTTACAACATCACTGAAAAAAGAGACTTATAACAGACTTTCACACTTACGACCATTACAGCATCCCCATGGTCACATGATCAAAATTCGGATGTTGGGCAACTGGTTCATATGTATGATGGTTGTAGTGTCCTGGGGTCATGTGATCCCCTTTTGTGATCTTCTGACAAGTAAAGTCAATGGGGAAGCTACTGTAGACTCACTTAATAACTCTGTAGCTAACTTAACAACTGCAGTGATTCGCTTGGAAACTGTGGTGAGAGATAAAATAGGGCAAAATTTACTTAACAATTGTTTCACTTAGCAACAGAAATTTTGGGCTCAATTGTGGTCTTAAGTCAATGACTATTTGTACTAGCAAATGATTTTGTTATGTGATGATTAGAAATCAATGTAACTAATAGCTGGATAGTATAATAATTAACTGGATAAATAATTTTTAATCTTTCTCATAAAACTACATAGTTATAAATAACAATCATCTATTTTTCTGTATTGTCATTAACAGAATTTTACCAATTCTTAGATAAAGCTAATTTGATTTTTTCTTTCTAAAAATATCAAGTTTCTACCCACGAAAAGTGATTTCCTGATAGAGGTGCATAAGTAAGCTCCAGTAGGAAAATGTCTGATTTTCAGCAACAAGGTTTAAAACATTTTTTACAAGAACTTCAGTGATGCACTGAAAAAGAATGATCAAACTTGATAAGTATATTTGTGAAAATGATATCAAAATAATAGATGATAGCAAACTAAATGTGAGGCAGCAGTGAGATGCTCATGGAAAGAAAGCAAATGCATCCATGAGAATCTCAGAATCTGAACATTTAGTTTTGGGAGACCCCAACTCAAGAATCAGCTCTCCTTGGATCAGCTTTAGGGAAGGGCAAGGAAGTCAAGGAAGAGGTCAAAGGTACTGGTTTTAACCCTGAGGAAAGACCAGAAGGAGAAGATCCATGTGGATCTACAGGAGCTGAGCACCTTTTCTATCAGAGTGTCATAACTGGAGAAGGGAAAAATATGGCACTCTTCCAAAAACTAAAAGATGTTACACAGAAGCTAAAGATCTGTTCACAGTTATTCCAGAGTGTGGAACATGGTAAAATGAACTGAGTGATGATATTCTGGCTAAATCAAAAGAAAAATATCCTAGGAGGAGCAGTTTTACAGCTTAGCAAGTGAACCAGAGAAGTTCAGTCTCCCCTTCACTGGTTGGCTTAATGCAGAGACTGAGCAGCTACCAGTCAGAGAATATTTTACTGGGATTTCTGTAGAGAGGTGGTTTAGGCTATGATAGCTTGATTACAGCTTAAGAATATAAAATGATGAAGAATATAAAATAAAGGGATCCTTCAAATAGGGAAAGTCCCCTTTAAATCCTAGAGGAGGAGTTGGAAAAGCAGTAACTTCTATAGGAAAAGAATACTATTCATAAGAAAAGATTTCAAATAACGTTTCAACACCAGGTCAGCCAGGAAGTTATATAGAAACAAGGCACCAAAAGTTAGAGTTGATGAAATTGCCCACTAGCCTGTCTGTGTGCCCCTCTTTGCCAGCTTCCTTGCAAAACTGACAAACTACATGTAGCATGAAATTCCTGAGAATAATAAGATTAGAAAGTTTTTTTTCTATCTTGTACTACATACAACAAATGTAATCCTATACCCAAAAAGGGGAAATTTAATCAACCAAGTGTGAAAGTATGATCTTGTGACAGAAGTCACATAGGCTGACATGTAGTAAACAACAAAGGAGCATTTTTTATAAAGTTCTGAGCTACCTTTTGCTCAGAGTACTTGAAATAGACGCTGTCTCAAGCTTGAGGCTCTATTTCTGCAAGAATAAACAGCTGAAAGTTGCCTTCCTCATTCAAGCACGATTCATTAGCCACTCAGTCTGGGAAAGTAGAACTCAGCTGATAGAAATAAGTAAATGGTCTTCAAATTTTAATGTTGAAAGAGAAATTTAAAATTGAATTTGCTGCAGTGGAAACTTACGGAGTGGAGAAACAAGCTTATAATAGATGAGAACCAAGAAAGGATAGCATAAAGGAAGGGTGTAAGAGAAACACGTAGGGAAAATTGTTATCTGGGTCTTCAGAATGGGAAAAGGAGCTGTAAGAGAAGATGACTAGCAAAACAGGAAATAACCTATTTTTCTAAGAAGTCATAAAAAGGAGGGGACAGAAATCAGGCAACTGAGCATGTGCAATTAGTTGATTAATATTAACTGACACACCTTGCATAAATTTCCTAATTTTAATGTACATGTGATGTATGCTTTAGTATGTAGCAGGAAATATGTAGGAGGTGGTCGGAAAGAGTGTGACCTCATAGTACCTCAGCCAATGGGGAAAGAGGAGAGATGTGGCATCTGGGACAAGGTTGTATATAGAAGGGAATATTTTGGGTTGGAACTTTGGAGAGAACCAAGCTTTGCTAGCTTCTCTCCCTGCTTATTGCAATAAACAAAACAAAAGGCCTTCACTGTGTCTTGGCTCGTTATTGGTCAGGCAAGCTTGCCTCTGGTCACGAAGGAAAGTAGCCAGGAGCACATAACACAGCTGAGGCTCAGGCAATCAGTTGTTCTCAGGGTCTCCTCCAAATTTATAAAAGTAAAATTTTACAGCTAATCACCAACCATGCATACAGTGATATTTTTAAAAGTACAATTATCCTTTTAAAATTAGAAATGTTTAATATTAAGATATATCTGGTAGCAGCTCCTTGGTAAATTATCCCCCAAACAATAAAATTGGCAAAATCTGTTGGCCTTTTGTAGCACAAGGAGATTTGTTATGATTCCCCTCTTTCTCTAATGGATTCCTTCTCCAGAGGAATTTTGTCTGTTGGGTCCTTGTTGGGACTCCCTACCTGCCATGTCTGCAGCCTTGGAGCCTTCATTATCTCTTGGGCCTCCTTCCTTCTCCTCCAAGATCTGGACGAATATGCAGCCTTCAAGACATGGGCCAGAGTCATAAAGATAATGTAAATAGAGTCACTGTTTACAACAAACAACCCATTCAAGTCATCTTCTGTCTCCACTGGAGTTTTTTGGGTGCATCTTTTTCGGCCTTTCACAGAAAAAACATGCTTTGAAAAAGAACACTGAAAATTCTTCTCTTCATACTGGGAGTCTATAATGGAAAAGGGTTCAAAAGCATCATATTTTGGATTTGTTTTTTGCATAAATTCAAAACTCCAAATACTATGGATGTATTTGTGATATCCAAGATGGTGCATTATATAGTTTCCCAAAGTTGTGGTGATCCAGATTTTCTCTCCAATGGGTCCTGACAAAGTGTCAAGTGTTAAATGAAAAATATGAAATATGTTTGAAACAATAATATGTTCTGTAAAGTGAACAAAGGCATTGACTTGTTTCCACTGAGAGCTGGAATCCTTGAAGGGTGTTGGATATCCAGCCGTTGAGAACTGTTGTGATATAATGACACAAATTCCATTCCTGACAAGCAAAGGAGGAAAAATCCTCAGGAAATTCTCTCCCTCCTCTGTGTCTGGAGCAAGGAGACCAATCAAGGTCCATCTGAAATGGAGGAGCACTTGGACAATCCCTGAACACTGAAACCCTTCTTTGGGGAGCATCCGGTGGAAAAAAGGGAATTTACTTTTATCACTCAGAGTCTCTGACGCAATTCTATGACTGATCTGGAAAAACAACGAAGAATTTATATAAAAATGGAAGAAACAAATTAAGTAAAGAATAACAATCAAAATGCAAATCATATTTCTCTATCACCCTACAATTTAATGCAGTTAGACTCAGATGTGCAGATGTTTACTGAAGTATATTGTTCCATATTATATTTAGGGCCATATTATATTTATTTTTTGAAGATTGCTACATCTTTCTCTGCTTCTATATTTCAGATTCTTTGTACAGCAATGTTTTTACTTTATTCTCCAGTTGTACAAGAGACAGAGAGACCATAGTTCCTGATTTAATTTGTCAGTTGTAAAAGCCTAGAGTCTTTAATTGAAATTTTGTCTGTTCTAACAGACACAATTTTGGGAGCCTGAAGCTTCCATAGTTTTCATTTTGCACCAATAATTAATAATGCTAATTGATGTTGATTAACATGATGTTGGTTAATTGTTGTTGATTAACATCAGACCATCAATCAAGAATTAAACAATACCAAATCAAGGAACTGCCAAACAAACTAGCAGTAAACAGCCCAACCAAAAAAACTTCCAAGACCATTCCCACCAGCACTTATAGGGCAAGTCATTGGAATATAAAACTGAGAGTATACCCTACTCCTTACTAGCACTGATGTTCTTATCTAGATTGGGTAATGAAATGTCTGCAAGAAAATAAACAAACTCAGAAAGCAACAAGAAGTTCTCATTTCAACACTGAGCTACAAATATTCTCCTTTATCAATCTGTCCCCATCCCTCTATTGATGCAGCCTAGGTCTGCACTGACTTTTTTGGCAGCTGCAGCATACTGGCATCTCATATTTAAGTCATGGTCCAGTAGGACACCTAGATTTCTCTCATGGTTGCTACTGCTCAGCCAGGTATCAACTATTCTATAACTGTGCATTTAGTATTTCTTGTTTAGGGTAAAAACCTTACTTTTCTTACCACTGAACTGCATTTCACTGGATAGGGCCCAGTGCTTAAGTCTGTCAAGATCCTTTTGAATCTTGACTCCATCCTCCAAAGTGTTAGCAATTTCCCCCAGCTTGGGGTCATCTGCAAATTTGATGAGTTCCCCTTCTTACCCCTCATCTAGAACATTTGTGAAGATGTTGAAGAATACTGGGCATAAGATAAAATCACTACATTCTTCCCTCCTTATACTGTAGATGCAGTTCCACTGAGGACTACATGCCGAGTGTGGTTGGTTAGTCAAACTCAAAAGCTTGAGGAACCATCTCACCCCAAAGGAACTGGTCAACCTCCTCTGTGCCAGCAAGAGGAGGCATGCTGCAGAACCCATCAGTCAGGGAATTCTGGTGGGCTGGGTCCAGGAGAAAAAATGTTCTCTGCCATTGCTCTAGCCCTTAGTAACATCTTGTCCCACAGAGTGAGGTCAGTTCTGAATCTCCTAACTTCTGTAAGAGCCTGAAAACCAGGATTTGCCAGTTGGCTTGTGGCCCCAAAGGGGGAATATCATGTTTGAGGGAATGCAGTTGGTAAGCCAGTTTCAAATCCATCTGGTAGTGATGCTGTCTAATCCACATTTTTCTATTTTATCGAGTAGTAGATTGTGATCTACTTTATTAAATGCCTTAATGAAGTCCAAGTAAATTATATCTACAGCATTCCTCTGCTCCACTAATTTTGCCACTTGGTCAAAGAATGCAATAAGATTTGTCTGGCATGATCTGTTTTTGACAAGCCCTTGTTGACTTTTGGTTATGATTTTGTTTGCCTCTACGTGTTCACTGATTCGTTGTTTGATTATCTTTTCCAGAATCTTCCTAGGTATTGAGGTCAGGCTGATAGGTCTGTGGTCTCCTGGATCTATTTTTTCCCTTTTTTGAAGATGGAAACTATATCAGCTCTTTTCCAATCCTCTGATAATTACCCGGTGCTCCAGGATCTTTGAAAAAACAGTGGTTCTGAGATCACATCTGCCAGTTCCTTGAGAACCTTGGGGTGTAATCCATCTGGTCCTGGTGACTTGAACTCATCTAGGCTGGACTGGTGCTCACTTACCATTTTCTTGCCTATCTTAACTTGTGTTTCTAATTTGTTTTTTTGCGGTACTGTTTTTAATAGGTTGGACTGTTTTTTCCCTTTGTGTAAAGACGGATGCAAAATACAAATTAAGCAGTTTTGCTGTCTTCCTATTGCCTGTCATCTTCTTGCCACTTTCTCCCACTAATGGACCAATTTTTTGCTTAACCTTTTTCTTGTTTTTTTACATTTGAAAGAACCTTTTTTTGTTATTTTTGACTTTTGTCACAGGGCTTAGTGTGTTTCGAGCCTTTGCATTCCTCACTTCATCTTTGCAGGCTCAGGCTATTTGCTGATATTCTGCCTTAGATATGTGCCCCTCTTTCCACTTTTTATACTTGTCCATTTTGTCTTTCAATTTAACAGAGAGTTCTGTATGCAGCCATGCTGGTTTCTTTTGAGAACTGTTATTTTTCTTCTTCATTGCTAGACTGGGCTTTTATAATCTCACTTTTCAAAGTTTTCCAAGCTTCTTGGGTTGTTTTCTTCTTGAGGATTCTCACCCATGGAATCCTTCCCAAGCTCTTAGTTTATTGAAATTAGCTTTCTTAAAGTCCAAGATTCTACTTTGACTTTGTTTTATTGCTTGTGCTTGCATAATGTTGAATTCCAATATTGCATGATCACTCCCCCCAGTGGTTCCTGTTGCTTCAACACCTTCTATCATTTGTTAGTGAGAATTAAATCCAATAGGGCTGATCCCCTAGTTCCCTTCTCTACTTTTTGGGAGACAAAGTTGTCTGCTAGGTTTAGTAGGAATCTGTTTGATCTTCCACTGTGCAGAGTTTGTCTCCCAGTTGATGTCAGGGTAGTCCCCCATTACCATTCTGATATGCATCCTACATACCTTAGTAAACTCACTAGCAAAAAGTTCATCAATTTCCTCTGATTGGGTGGCCTATAGTATACACCTATTGTAATGTCATTTTTTATCCCTTTAACCCAAATGCATTCAAGAACAGTTTTCATCATTGCTGTTCTGTATATCTGTAAAGATATAATTATTTCTTATTTCTTATATAGTGCAACTCTACTTCCTCTTTTACTTGCCTGTTTTCTTTTACTTGTCTGTTTCTTTTAAATAATTTTAAATAATTTAAATCCCTCTAGTGGCATATTCCATTTCTTGGTTTCATCCCACCAAGTTTCTGTAATGGCAACAATAACATACTTGTACTCATTTACTTCAAGTTCTAATTCACCTTGCCTATTCCTCATACTCTGTGTGTTGGTGTATAGACATTTGAGTCCTTAATGACTGACCCTGTGTTTACTTTCTACATAACCTGTTTTGTGCCTGAGTTCCCCTACTTCCATACCACCTGTTTTATTAGTGCACATGGTATAGCATACACTATCAAAAGTTTGATTTCCTTTGACAGCAAGATTCTTACCCACACAAACGCCTATGTTACAAGCACTGATTACCCTATTAGTTTTAGATTGCTGGGGACAAAAATGTTCTGTATCAATTGACTCTTTTTCCCCATTGTTTAGTTTAAAGGATTTTCCAGAAAATCTGTGAATTTAATGCCAAGTAACTCAGTCCCTTTCTTTGATGGATGCAAATCATCTCTTTCACAATTATTTTCATGAATATGGCATTTGTTCAGCATTATCATCATTTTTCTAACATCATGTACAAAATGTGAGCTTTCCATCAGTGCTACACTTTCCTATTGTACAGAAGACCCTTTGATTGACACAGAGCCTCTCCTCACTTTCACAAGTATGCAGCAGAAGCCCCCCAAAGCAATAGAGTTGGCACCATGAGAGAATACTATTTTGATACATGCTCCCATTCTAATGTGTATTCCAATTCTCAGCCATGACACCTACAGTGGATGTAGTGAATTCCATAGAGAAGATATGGTTGGATCAATCATGTACCCACTACCACCCCACTCACTTTACTGTATAGAAAAACACACACACAAACCTGTGGGACTTTGTAGGTGCCTACTAACGTTGACATCTGGATGGAAATCTCCCGGTCAGCTGCATCAAGAAGAGCCAAAATGTTGTCCTTTCTTCCACAGTTGTAGTTGGGAACATTGGCTTTTCCGGTAGAGAGCATGTCCAGCAAGACTTCTGAACTGCCAAGTATGTTCAAATAGTTGTCATGGATATTGTAACCAAGTGTGAGATTGCACAGGAGCTGGATATTCTTGTTGATCACTTGAATGGTGAAAATAAAGCGTTCTATTCCTTTGGTAGTATAAGGTATACTAGTGTAAAAAAAATGCTTTGGTTAATACAAGTATCATCAACAGCAGTAATAAAATACCTTTTTTCCAATTTCATCCTTTTTATAAATGCATGACTAGTGAGTCTGAAGCCAATACTGGTTGCAAACAAGAGGCAAATGGTAGTTACCCATCAACATTTAATATTTGTAAATGTTGAGAAAAGGAGAAGCAGATAAGCAGAATAGACAAAAATCTATGTATAGCCGCAGTTTTTTTCCTTAGCACAGATCCAGGAAACCTGTTCTAAAAACAAGTCCTCTTCCTATAAAGATCAGGTATTGAATATCAATGACCGGTTATAAAAATATGGAAATGAGCTCATCAGGGTTAACCACAACAATCACTACTTTAAACAAAAGTCAGTATCCAAGTCATGCATTCTAGATTGGACATGGAGAGGAAAATAATATGGACTTCTTTCAGTTATTTTTTTTTCTGGTCCGTCATTCATTGTATTTGTGTCTCTCCACTGAATAAGACAAAAGAGGAAACCCATGGAAATCTGATCAATCAACAAAATTAATCATTTCCTGAAATATAGGAGTAAGCAGAATAAGGAGAAAAGAATGAGAGTGTTAGAACTGCAGATGAAAGGAATACAATTTTGTCACACTGAATAACTTACAACTCAGGCTGATTATAAGGAAGCAGATTGAAAAACAATATTTTCTGGTATAGTGTTACTGCACTGGTGACTATACCAATGAGATGGTCTCCTGGCCTGTAGTAGCTCCATGGTCTTTCTCTATCCAGGTGCACCGAATTCAGCGGGCACTTCATTCTAAGCTTCCCAGAGACTGGTAGGGACACCAGTAGCATTGCAAGCAGAAACAGGAGGTCCATAATTCATGGAGCTCAATCAATCTCCTGTTTCCAAAGAAGAGTTAGATGATTTCAAAGCACTCTCAGAAAATTGAATATCCAGTGGCTTTCCTTATTCAAACAGAAACAAATTGAACTTCATCTGGAAAAGAGAGAAAGGTTCATTCAGCAGCACAATCCTTGCCTGGGTCCTACTTCTTGTTCAAACCATTCAGCATCACTGGAGGCTTTTTTATCTTTTTCTGATGCAAGATCCCTTCCATGTTGCTTCAGACTATCAAAGGGAGTCATTGGAAAATTAGCAGTAGATGTCTCAAAATCTGGGATTGTGATAATCATTGTGAGTGATAATTTGTCCTCCAGGCCTCTTCTGGGACTCCATGTACAGAGGGGCAATGGAGAAAAGGAGTTTTGTAAAATGTTGCAGATACATCCCAGGAGACACTTTTCAATAATGGTTGTCATCATGCCACGACATGTCCAGAAAGTGATGCTAGAGGAAGATGCTTCAATACCCAGGGAATTGGCTTCTGCTGTGCCCCATTGTGGTAGCTATGCAGTTTGTTGGCAGTCTCAGTTCTTGACACTTAGCTCTCTAACACCATCTGCACCCTTGAACCCTGCCTAATGTTAAGAGTAGGTTCTTCTTTGTGATTTTCTTTTCTATGGGATCTTCAGATATTCATTTGGAGCTGATTTTAAAATTCCTTAGGCCTGAAGTAACATTTCATTTCCATCTATTCTAGAAGTATAATTTTTGGGATGAGAGCTGACTGAGAGGCAGGAAAGTGACAGTCTGTAGACTGTATTCCTGGGTAAATAAGGAGAAATTTACATAAAGGATATAATTTTTTATTTTTATTTTTCTTGATTCTCTGTTGTCCTTCAATAATCATGGAAGACACTGAAATCCTTTATATTTTGAAGCTTCATAGTTTACTAAATAAAGAGTGGGTGTGAAATCTGCAGCTGAGATGGTGGTGCTGCTCACAGTGTGGTGGATGGTGTGATCTGATTTCTTGTCAGACCCACCCAGAAACTGGTTTAGGGATACCTAGTGGTCCTTTTTCTGGTCCCTTGGATGCACTTGGTAGAATGGGCCCCACTTGACATTCCCATCTCTCAGGCTATGTGTGACACACAAACACCCTCCCACACACACACACACACACACAAACACACAAGTTCTTTGAGGTGCAGTTGGAAGACCTGAATTCCTGGTTTATCATGGTGTTTTATTGTTGAGATTATGTTTCTTACCTGGAGAACAGATGGAAATAAAATGTCACTTGGTATGTACAGCTTGGCTTTGAATGGAGAACTGGCAGGTCCATCCTGAAGTGAGGAACAGAGAAAGTGAGGAGATTGTCCCACTGTATGGCCTTCAAGTTCTACTCTCAGATATGTGCCCCTGCCTCATGAATCCCAGTGACCGGTTAGGGCACTTAGGGCTGGCCTCCTACGAGTCCCGTCTATTAGGCAATGTCATCTGACGGGTCCTAGGGCAAGGGCCTTCTCTGTTGCTGCCCCAGCCTTCTGGAACCAACTTCCCACAGAGGTCCGCACTGCTTCCTCCCTCCTAGCTTTCCAGAAATTATTTAAGACCTATTTATGCCGACAGGCTTGGGGTATATGAACAGTGCTCTGCCCCCGGGCCTAGGAGTGTGCCTCCATCATTGATGGTGTGTTTGATTGTGATTGCATGTTGTATGTATGTGTGTTAGATTGAATTGAATGTGTTTTTGGATTGGATGTTGATTATTATTATTAAATTCCTCACATGTAATTGTATTGTTGTTGTAAGCCGCCCTCGGTCCTAGGAGAAGGGCGGCATAGAAATTTAAATAAATAAATAAATAAATAAATAAATAAATGAATGAATGAATGAATGAATGAATGAATGAATGAATGAATGAATGAATGAATGAATGAATGAATGAATAAATAAATAAATAAATAAATAAATAAATAAATAAATAAATAAATAAATAAATAAATAAATAAATAAATAAATAAATAAATAAATAAATAAATAAATATGGTTTTTCCCCAGGGGAGAGAAAGAAGGGTAGCTGTTGTCATTTGTGGTTTGTTATGGTCTCTCAGGAGGCTGGATTTAGACCTGGTTCTTGTCTCAGTTTGGCTATGAGAAGCTTCCCTTATCTAGTGAAGCACGTTGTGTGAATGTCGTCTTTGCAGGAAGAAAAATGTCCAAGGTTATTTCATTATAAACTATTGTTCAGCTTGTCTCCACTCAATTAATCTACTTCATGGTTCCAGTAATTTACTAACCCATCGGCCAACAGATTTGACTTCAGAAAACAAACCATAGTTAAAAGTTACAAATGTGAATGCAGCCATTGATGAAATGACCAGGTTAAGTGGATTGTATGAATAGGAACCAGAGCAGTTTGGTGTAATGATTAAGGCACCAGGTAATCATAAGTTCTAGTCCTGCCTTGAGCACAAGGTCAGCTGGGTGACCCTGGGCTAGCCACTCCCTCAGACCCTTAGGAAAGAGGCAATTGCAAACCACTTCTTATAAGCCTTGCCAAGATCTTGGGGTCAGTTCCACTTGTGCCTTTCTGACAATCTTTGTACATAGCTGGCCAAGGTTGAGGGCCTCATTGCATCTGGCTTCGTTCCTGTAATCCCACCCAGGGGATCAACTCATTAAATGAGCAGATTTTTTTAAACAAATTTTATTGGTTTTCCAGTTTTGGAAAGCACCGTGGTGACTGGGCAGTCAATAATTCAATAATAAAGTCTCTAGTACATATCTCAGGTTGCATTATCAAAAAAATCCTTCTCTATTTCCCTTAACATTCAATGTATCATAATTAAATTAGTAAATTTCTAACCATATATAAGCAATATATTTTTTGCTTATACATATCCACATCCTGTTTTTAAGTTTTAGCTAATTTTTCATTTTTAATTACAATATTCCAATGTGTCTTTAACATCCATAGTATTTAAATTCTGGTAACTCAAATTTCCTTTATTTCACTGCACAAATATTATAATATCTAAAATACACATATTACTTACTTAAATATATTCTTATTCTATTTCATATACATTTTCTATTTCTCATCCTAATACATCACTACTTACTACTACTATTAATAATAATAAAGTTGGAATTGACCTTGGAGGTCATCGAGTCCAACCCCCTGCTCAGGCAGGAACCCTACACCATTTCAGACAAATGGCTGTCCAGTCTCTTCTTAAAAACTTCCAGTGTTGGAGCATTCATTGCTTCTGGAGGCAGGTTGTTCCATTTGTTAATTGTTCTAACTGTCAGAAAGTTTCTCCTTAGTTCTAAGTTGCTTCTATCCTTGATTAGTTTCCACCAGTTGCTTATTGTCCTGCCTTCAGGTGCCCTGGAAAATAGCTTGACTCCCTCTTCTTTGTGGCAGCCCCTGAGATATTGGAACACTGCTATCATGTCATCTTTGTTGCGCTTCTCTGTACTCTTTCTAGAGTCTCAACATCTTTTTTACATTGTGGTTACCAAAACTTGGTGCAGTATTCCAAGTGTGGCCTTACCAAGGCATTGTAGAATGGTATTAATACTTCGCGTGATCTTGATTCTACCCCTCTATTAATGCAGCCTAGCACTGTGTTGGCTTTTTTGGCAGCTGCAGCAAACTGCTGGCTCATATTTAAATGATTGTCCACTAGGGCAATCTCTCGTGTTCTTCTTCCACTACAAAATAGTTATTTATTTATCATCCAAGAAGCTACTTCAGCTCTGACTGGATGGTGGGGAATGGAAGGATTTACAGTATATTCCTTGCAGACAGCTGGTCATTTACCTTCCTGTAGTTGTTGAGGTCACTTGGAGGTTTATCTGTGTTTTCAAGGTCACTGAGTAGGGCAAATGGGTGTGGACCCTTCTTGGAACTGCTGAAAGGAATGGATTGTGGAGCTGTGCTTTCTGCAGGATGTTTCCACTCTATGTCCCTTCACTGTTGAACACAGGTGGAAGCTGTGGGGATGAGACTGTATTGTCTGTATCTCAAACTGAAGTGAAAATTCATCATCCCCACAATCTGTGCCTGTGTTCAACAGCACAGCTCCACAACACCGTCCTTTCAGCAGTTCCAAGAAGGGTCCACATCAATCTGCACTACTCAGGTGATCCTGAGGACACAGATAAATCTCCAAGTGGCTTCAACAACTCTCTACAAGAAGGCAAATGACCAACTGTCTGCAAGGAATATACTGTAAATCCTTCCATTCCCCACTATCCAGTCAGAGCTGAAGTAGCTTCTTGGATGAGAAATAAAATGTCTTCAAAGAAAAATTTAAAAAGTCCAGTTGCCTCTTGAAAAAGCACCTTCGGGATTTCAAATTTATGTAGTTAGGGTGTTCGATTGGCCAAATTTGTTGGCCTTTTGTAGTATAAGTAAGTTGAGATGGTTCTCCTCCTTCTCCTTTGGACTCCTTCTCAAAAGAAATAAGTTTGAGGGGTCCTTGATGCTCTCTGAGGCTGTTAGCTTTGTTGCAGATGTTTCATTACACAAACTAGGTAGCATCATCAGTGCTTAAAATTAAGTTTGATTTATTCTTATCAGAACCCCATACCTGCCAGGGCTGAAGCACTGCAGACCCCAAACTCTCTTTGCCCTCCTTCCTTCTCCTCCAGGATCCAGAGGAGTAAGCGACATTCAAGGCATGAGCCAGAGTTTTAATGATACTGTAAATCTGTGGGTCATTTGCAGTCTGGATACTATTCCTTTTTTCTTCGATCTCCAGTGGTGCTTTTTGGGTGCATCTTCTCCAGCCTTGGACAGAAAATTTGTGCTTTGAGAAACTATAGCTAAAAGACTGAACTTCAAACGAGGAAGATAAAAATAAGTAGGGTTCAAAGGCATCATCTTTTGGCATTTTGTTCTCCTGAAAATTAAAGTACCAAATACTATGGACATATCTGAAAAAAACTGTGCTTTTTCATATTCAGTTCTGAAAAGATTGTCATGAGCCAGACTTTCCCTTCAGTGGGTCCTGGCAAACTTTCAAGTGTTAAATGGAAAGGAAGAATTCTGTCCAAAGGGGAAACATATTCTATGAAGTGAACAAAGACATTGACTTGTCTCCATCTAGAGATGGCATCCCTGAGGGCTGCTGTAGCTGTAGTTGTTGAGAATCGCTGTGATACAAATTCCATTCCTGACAAGCAAAGGAGTCAAAGTCCTCATGAAATTCTCTCTCTCCTCTGTGTCTGAAGCAAAGAGACCAATCAAAATCCATCCAAAATGAATGGGTATTTGGACAATTCCTGGGTACTGGATCCCTTCTTTGAGGACCATCCGGTGGAAAAAAAGGGAAATCAGTCCTATCATTAATAGCCACTGAAGCAGTTGCATAACTGATCTGAAAAAGCAATGAATAATGCTGGGTTATATGTTATGTACATATAATATCAGAATACAAAATATAAAACTCATAAAGTTAACAAGGCAAATATTCTACATAGAAATAGAATAAGAAAAACAAGTTGATTAGAATAAGACTAAAGAAGGTTAATTATATTTCTGTATCACGCACACAATTTACCACAAATCAAACTCAGATCTCAGATGAAATGTTCTGTTTGAATTAAAAGCTTTTTATATGCAATTTTTGAATTCTGGCCATGCCGGTAATATGTCATTTTAATATAATAATCCTGATAGATTTTTCATCCTACGTGAAGTTCAAGATACTGATTTCTCTCTTTCTTATGCAAATGACACTCAAAATCTTGAATGTGCTTTGTCTTCTGTCCCTGGTGCCTCACAAATATTAAGTTTTTTCTTTACAAGGGACTTGGTTAAATCTTCCCTATTGTGTCCAGCTGTTCAAAGCTTGCTCGAATAAATATTGCCCTAAGATGTTTAGGTACTTATACAATGGAATACTTGATAATTTGAAATATTTCTTTGTAGCACATCATTCATTTCAATGTGCCAGCCTTACTGAGGATGGCTACATCTTTCTCTCATTCAATATGACCTCCAAGGTCCCTTCCAACTTTATTATTATTAATATCTCTGATTCTTTTCGCCACAATATTTTTAGCTTGTTTTATCATTGTATAAGAGACAGGGAGACCAAGACTCCTAATATAATTTGTCACATATATAATCAAAAATATCTTTGAATTGAAAGTGTAACAGATACAATTTTGGAATCTGGAAGTTTCTTAGCATTAATTTTACACCAATAATTATAATCCCTAATTTTAGACAAAGAATATACTGTATGAATTCCCAAGTCAGCTCAGGCAACAACAGTTGAAGTCCTTTTATCCACCCCCAAGAATACTTCTCAGATGTTCTGGCTGGGTTTGTCCTAGTAGTGATATCTGTTTGAAGCTTCAAATATCAGCTTGATAAAAGAACATAGGGCTAAACTTGGTCATAAATACTTTATTAATTGAGGCTACGGAAACTGGACAGTTATGATTCTTCAACTTAAGCAGTAAATACACTCATGCTTTTGCTCTAAATGAGCTTCATTGATGATGAGTTAGTATCTATTAGGCTAATTGACCTGTCATCCCTACAATCATTTTAGTCTCTCTCTATATATGACTACATTATGTTAAAAATAATTTGTATGTGGCTAATATACTTCTATTTTTTAAAATAAACTAGTTAATCAATTCTAGTGGTCACTATGAGTCAATAAGACACATATGTTTTATCAAATAATCCATTGAGATTCTTTTTATGAATCTATAATTTGTTTGCCATTAAAATATCATTATTTTGGCTAAAAGAATGTACTAAAGTTGACATTATTTCTGCACTTTTTTTTCCTACAGAAGATCCTTGATTGGACAGAAACACTATCCTGTGTAGGTGTAGCAGAAATCCTCAAAGCAATGGGGATGATGTCATGAGATGCCATGGCTGCTTTGATCCTGTGGATCCCAATATGTAACTATGACCCTTTATAATAGCCAGGGGAAAGGCAGCTCTTGAATTCCAAACAGAAAAAAATGATTGGCTTTATTGCTCACCTACCAGCACTACCTCACTCACTTTATCAGATAGAGAATCACACACACAAACTGGGACTTTGTAGATATCTACTAATGTTGACATCTGGATGGAGATGTCCTTCTGAGTTCCATCAAGAAGAGCCAAAAGATTATCCTTCCTTCCACAGCTGTAGTTGGGAACATTGGCTTCTCCAGTAGACAGCATATCCAGCAATACATCTGAAGTGCCTAGTGTGTTTAAATAGTTGTCATGGATGTTATAGCCAAGTGAGAGATTGTGCAGGACCTGGGGTTTCTCGTTCAATACTTGAATAGCGAAAATGTATTGTACTATTCTTATAGTACTAAGAGGTAAACTAGTATAAAAATGTTCATTTTAATATCAGAATCATAAAAGCAATAACAAAATACTTTTTTCTATTTAATCTCGTTTTTCTCCAGAAGCCTACTAAGTCTTAAATCAATATTGATTAAAAACATAAGATAAATTATTGCTACCTGTCAGCATTTAATTTGAATGAGTGTTGAGAAGATGAGATGGAGATAGTCCTCCACCCAGGTTAAGAATCACAAATCCACCATAACATGTAGCAATATTAATTTTCATCAGTCCAGTAACCAGCTTGCAAAATAATTCAGTCATTAAACTACATAGAACTATAATAAAGAAAAAAAATCATAAGTGACCCAGAAAAACCATTCTAGAATCAAGTCATCTTTTATTCCTATAAGAATCAGGCATTGAATATCAATTAGCTTTATAAAAATAAGCCAGGTAGGGAAAATTACAACAAATGTCAATATAATGTGGACTTCCTTTAGGCTTTTTTTCTGCTCCACTTTCGGATTTGATTCTCTTCCACAAAATAATACAAAAAGAAGAAGAAGAAGAAGAAGAAGAAGAAGAAGAAGAAGAAGAAGAAGAAGAAGAAGAAGAAGAAGAAGAAGAAGAAGAAGAAGAAGAAGAAGAAGAAGAAGAAGAAGAAGAAGAAGAAGAAGAAGAAGAAGAAGAAGAAGAAGAAGAAGAAGATAAGAAGCAGTAGCCATGGAAATCAGAATGATTCAAGAAATTAAACATTAAGTGGAATAAGAAGAAAATAATTAGCAGATGAAGGGAATGCAACTCCATCACACTAAATGACTTACAAGCGAGACTGATTAAAAGGAGACATGTTGAAATTCAACATTATATGTGATATTCTGGATGCACTAATGATCATACTAATCAGATGGTCTCCTGGCCTGTAGTAGCTCCATAGCTTTTCTCCATCCTGGTGCTCCAAACTTAAGAGACACTTTATTCTCAGCTTCCCAGAGACTGGCTGGGACATCAGCAGCATCAGAATGAGAAGCAGGAGGTCCATAATTCATGGGGTTGAATCAATCCCCTTCCTGTTTCTAAAGAAGAATTAGAATAATTCAAAGCACTCTCACAAAATGGAATATCCAGTTGCTTTCCTGATTTAGAGATAAACTGAATTTCATTTGGAAAGAAGAGAAGATACATTCAATAGCACATATCTTGCCTATCCAAAAAATGTGCCATACAGAGCTTCACCTGATGTAATTATACTTTTCTCATAAAAGATCTCATTCATGTTGTTTCAGTCTGATGTTTATATCAAAGGCACTAACTGGAGAAATAACAGAAGAGGTGTCAAATATTGGGATGGTGATAATCACAATGAGAGACAATTTGTCCTCTAGGGCTTCTGAACTTCTCCCAAGGTTTCATCTGCAGAGAGGTATCTGGAGAAAAGCATGTTAGTAAAAATTCACAGATACATCCCTGAGAGTCACCATTCTGCAATGATTGTGATCCTTCCTCTCAGGAGATGTCCAGAAACTGATGCTGGAGGTAGATAATTCAATACCTTTCTAATTCACTTCTGCTACCATTCATGTGATCTCTTGTCTCCAGAGACTGCTGGGGAAGGTTACCCAGAGATATGGAGTTTGGTGCCACTTTAGGTTGGTGCCACTTAACTCTATAGCTGCCTGTCTTCTAACACCAAGCAAGCAAGCAGTATCACTGAGCCCTGAATAAGGTAAGAGCAGAGCTATTTGGGGATTTTCTTTTCTACAAGATATATTAAGCCTAAATTGGAACTGATTTTAAAATTCCTTGTGCCTGAAGTGGAATTTTATTTCACAACTGTTCTAGAAATACAAATGTTTGGATCACAGCTGACTAAGAGGCGGGAAAGTGACAGCCCGTGTACAGATAATCCTCAACTTACAACCACAATGGAGCCCCAATTTTCTGTTGTTAAGTGAGACATTTGTTGAGTTTTGCCCCCTTTTATAACCTAGCTTGCCACAGTTGTTAACTGAATCACTGCAGTTGATAAGTTAGTAACCCGGTTGTTAAGTAAATCTGGTTTCCCCATCGACTTTGTTTGTCAGAAGGTCACAAAAAGTGATCACTGAATCTTGGGACATAGCAACGGTCATAAATATGAATCAGTTGCCAAGTAACTGAATTTTGATCACATGATTATGGGGATGCTGCAATGGTCATAACTGTGAAAAATGATCATGTCACTTTCTTCAGTGCTGTTGTAACTTTTATGATCACTAAATGAACTGTTGTAAATCAAGGACTACCTATACTTCATTTTTTGGTAAATAGGGAGAAAGTTACAAAATGGATATAATTTTTTTTTCATTTACATTCTGTGTCTTTTCTTTGTGTATTAATTTAGATAATTAAAGAGCAAATTCAGTAGAATTTTTTTCACTGACACTATGTTATCTTCCCATATTCTTGTAAGAGATTCTTTATATTTTGAGTTTTCTTAGTTTATAAAATAAACAGTGACCTGCTGCTGTCAGAAGGGATAATTACTCAAATTAATTCTTAAAATGTGTAAAGGTCCTAGGCAATTCCTGAACACCAAATTTGTCTGAATAATTTTCATGGAGTTCTTTTTAGAAAAAATGTTTTGATGAAATGGAAGGGAGTTACAAGAATTCCAATCATTCAGCCATTCCCCACTTAGAAACATCTAGATTTCATTTTCTTTGATTTTGGCATACAATCAAAGTGGACATAATTAATATCTTCTTTCAAATATAGGGAAGATTTACAATTCTTCTGATATCGTAATGGTGTTATGTCTAATGTTTTCCATTTATTCTGGTAGTTAGCTGCTCTTTTGTATTCAGGTCTGGCTTTACAATAATAATGTAGCATTTGGGGATGAAGATGCAGCCCATTAGACCAGCATTGGAGGCTAAGATGGAAAAGATCTGCACAGCCACCATGTATTTTCCCTTGGTGCTCAGATAGGTTGGGATAAAAGTAACCCAGACACTGCAGAATATCAGCATGCTGAAAGTGATCAGCTTGCTAGCTAAAGAAGGAGGGGTGTGTGGAAAATTTAATCTTACAAATTGCTGCCTCCAAATAGATGATCAAGGTAAAGTAATAGAGGAAATCACTTCTAAAATGAGGAAACTAGCTCATGTACCTGTGCAGAAATGGACAGATATCTTGGACACCTCTTGGTTTGGTCAAGTATTTGAGGGAGAATGGCAGAAATGGGGCATTATTTTGTTTATGGTAGTGGGTGGATTAATACTGTTGCTCTGCTTCATACCCGTTCTAGTGAAAATTACTCAATATTCAATTGATTTTGCAAGTGTATGCAAGCGATTTTGGTACAGAAACACCTGAAAAATGGAGAAAAATTACTAATGATGAGAGTAAGAGGTAAATCAAAGAATGATGAAGAAGAAGTGAGTTTATTGCAATTGTCTGAATTGTAACAATTTCTAAAAAGATCAAAAGAAAAGTGGTGGATTGTAAGAGGTACAATCCTGTGAGAGACTGAGACCACCAACTTTTGCAAAAGTTTTAAATCTCAATAAAATTCTGTTCCTGGAATCCCAAGTTAATATTTGAATTTATTTATTTTTAAAATTTTGACCCCTAGGAGGTCAAAGGTTGCCCTGGAGGGGCAACCACCGAGGAGGAGGCTGGCTGGTAGATAGGGGAGGGCGCCAGCTTCCCCCGAGTTTCCAGCTTCTCCTTAGGGCCGACGGAGCAAAGATCGGCCTGCTGATCACCCTGCTGCACCAGCCGAAAGTCACATCATCATCTAAGCGTTAAAGACTCACCGCGAATGATCCAGGTGAGACCCCTTTTGTTCCTCCCCATACCCCTGCTGTTTTTGCCTGTAGAAGCTGTTTGTGCTATTATTTCCCCGTCTGGAGAAAGCGGCTTTAGTAATCATGGGAACAAACGCATTTTACAAAAAGGACAGAAAAAATAAATAAATATTCATTTAAAGACTATATTCTATTCCTACTTACATTGTGCTGTACAAAAAACTGGTTTTTGTGCTTTTTGGAGCGGCATTATATCGACAGAGTATTTCTTTTTCTATTCTCCCTTTAAAAATAGAAAAAAGAAAAAAATGGCGTTTGAAGAAGTCTTTATAGCTTACTGAGGATACCTACTGGTCAAAAGTTAATATTGGATTTTTCTTTTATAAATGTATTTTATTAGATTTTTGTATGGGTAGGGAAAGATGGGGTCGGGAGGAGTACAGGGAAACCGGGATAAAGGGGACCGGGTGTGGATAGTAACAATAGATATGTGATTCAACGAACAAGCTGTCATCCGGGTCTTCATATTGAATATTTTTATTTATATAATACTAAACATTTATAAAAGTAAATCGGTATAGTTACAACAAACTTTTGGTAAAGCAGTAATATTCCTTTAAATAATTAGCATAATTAATAACATAGCAACTATTTCTAAACATCAAGCTTAATACTTAATATACTAAATCTCTGATATCTCTTCTTATTCTAACATGTTTCAACCCATTGATAAAATTTTCCCCAAGTTTTATAAAAGATTGAATCCTCTTTCTCCTTCATCTCTAATGTTAATGTGTCCATTTCTGCACAATCTAGAATTTTCAAAACTATAATCTGATCTGATGGTAAGTTTTCATTTTTCCAAAACTGGGCAAAAAGTATTCTTGCAGCTGTCAATACATGTAGTATTAAATAATCATTTTCTTTACCATAGTTAGGTCTTAATATACCTAACAAGAACAGTTCTGGTTTAAATTATATCAGAATTTTCATCATCTTTACTAACCATCTATGAATCTTAGACCAGTATTTTTTTGCAATAGAACATGTCCACCAGGCGTGATAATAAGTACCCGTTTTTTGCTTACATTTCCAGCATGTATCTGATAAATTTTTAAACATTTTCACTAAACGAACTGGTGTCATATGTCACCTATAAAACATTTTATATAAGTTTTCTTTGTATGTTACTCGCTTTAGTAAGTTTAATATTTTTATCCCACAATTTTTGCCAATCTTCTAATTCTATAGAATATTCAAAGTTCTTCGCCCATACTATCATTGTCTCTTTTACTTGTTCTTCTTCCATTTTCCAATTTAATAAATGTTTATAAAGTTTCTTAATCAAATGTTCATCTGTTGTTAAAAGTATTTTATCAAGTGGAGTCAGCTCTTTGTAAAATCCCATTGTTTTTATGTCTTTTTCATATCTTGTTTGAATTTGCAAATAGGACCACCATGTTAAGTCAATACTTTGTTGTTGAAGGGTTTGCCTGTCTTTGAGTTTTCCATCCTTGTCCAAAATGTCTTTATAACTAACAAGTTTATCGTAATTAATCAAGTTCGGATAAGAAAATGCTTCCATCGTTGAAAGGAATTTTCATGTACATTTTATGTCTAACTTTCCCCCATTTAAAGATTAAAGCATTTCTTATAGCATAGTTTTGAAAGTACTTGTGTATTTTAGCTTTCTCATACCATAAAAAGGCATGCCAGCCTAGTTGAAGATCATATCCTTCTAAATAGAGAATCACTTATTTCTCAGAGTAATCCATTCTTTAATCCAAAGCAAAATAGCTGCTTGATAGTAAAGTCTCCAATCCGGAAGTCCAAAGCCCCCTCTCTCTTTGAAATCTTGTAGAAGTTTACATTTAATTCTTGCTTTCTTTCTTTGCCATATGAATCTTAATATCATTGCGTTTAAATTATCAAAAAAATTCTTACCCAACTTTACAGGAACTGTAAAGTTAATATTGGATTGTTGTTTATTTGGAGATGAGAGAGCTTTGGCCTTCAAACTGTTTTTCAAGAAAAAAGATAATTTGAGCTAGCTGTGTGATCTGTGGGGGTGGATAATGCTCAACTGTTCAACTGTAACCTTCACTAAAAAGGAAAAGGATTCTTCTTCAACTATTGCTAAAATGGAGAAGCCTCAATCACATTTAAACTGTAAACTTATACTGGAAATGATCTATGAGGCTAAAGAAAAAATATGTACTACAATAAAAGAGGCCACTAAAGAACTAAGAGCCAGAATCTCTACTTTAAAACTTAAAGTTGACTCCCAGATTACACTTGATTACTCTACAAAACAGATTATACAAGAAGAGGTTTTAACTGAGGATAAGAAGAATCTTATTTTGCCTTACAAGAAAGACCAGGAAAAGCAAAGACTGAACTTTGGACTTCTGAAGCAACAAGGCTTTATGGACAATAGAAATAGAGGATTAAATCAGAGATCAAGATGGTCTGTATTGAATCAAGTGACACTACAAGCAACAAAAAGAGACCTAGTATCTGGAAGGGAAGCCCTGTTATGGAAACCTACCTGGCAAAAGAGGAAAGCTAGAATAAGATTGAAAAATGAAATTTAAAATTTCTTAAATTGGATTAAAGGCAACCTAGAACTATGGACTGATGTAAGGACAGAAATTTTGAGTTTGAAGTAAAATATGTCTTAGAGTTGGATTGAATCAATAATTAATTGAATGTTAATTAAATATTGAATTGATTTAAGTTTTGATATTAATTTGTTAACTTAAAGAGATTGATTAAGTGAAGGATTAGATATCTAGAGAATAGTTTGATAAACACATACATTTAGATGTGTCTAGGATAGATTAATATTTTTGTTTAAAGACAAGATATCTTTCTATATAAGGGATTAAAGACAATTTAGAATACTAGGAATGTTCCTTTTAGAATGTTAGGTTTATTTGTATGAAAATTATGATGTAATGGAATGATGAAAATTGAAAAGATGTTTCAGATTGGAAATGAACTAATAGTTAATTGAAATTTAATAAGATGATATGATTTTCTGATGATATGGACATTATTAGTCATGATAATTAACTGGAGACTTGAATTTTGTTTAATGGAATGACATGATTTAATGTATGATATTATTTTTTTTAGCTTGAAGAGATAGATCAGTTGATAGATTTGATAGGTATAGGATAGATTAATATTCTACTCTAAATAAGGGAGATTAATGGAAGAAGAAACAAATAAGATTTTGATAAAATTAAAAAAGTAGAACATATGTGGAAGGATATTTGAACTGAAAATGTTTTTATTTAAAGTTAATTTGATTATGGTAGAAATTGATGAAGCTTAAAAACAGGTTCAGGTTGAATAAATTTAAGCTAGAATTGGATATTCTAAATATACTATGCTATTTGAGGGAAAAAGAGAGGGAATATTTGGTGTATTGATTATAAAACATCTTAAAACATCTTGTTTTAAGATGTTTGATTACCCCAGCACCACGGTGTGTCCTGAATATGTTGCTTTAAGAACTTAAAAAAACAATAAAATTTGTTTTTAAAAAAATCTTTAATATTTTTTTTTAATTGTATCATTTTGAAATTGTAATTCACCTTTTGGATCTTGCAGCTTGCTTATCAATTTTTTCTCTTTTTCTTTTTTCATCTCCCTGGCTTGTTGGCATTTTCAAAGAAGTTCTGTTTAGCCCTTTTAATCTGTTGAGCTATTATTTCCATCTCGGCTAGATTTAATTTATGTTTTATTATCTCCATTTGTTTCTTAAGTATTTTCTTTTGTGGAACTCTTTGTAATTCTGATTCTAACTTTCTGAATTCTTCCTTCAACTTTAACTGTTGTTGTTTCTGTTCTTTAATCCTTTTAGCAATATAAGTTATATCCAACCCTCTGAAATATGCTTTAGTCGTATCCCACATATTTTGAAGTGATGTTTCTTCTTTCTTGTTTAATGAAGAAAAAAATTATGTCCTTTGTCGCTAGTTGTAGAAATTCTTTTTTCTTTTAATATAGATTTATTCAAAGACCATATTAATTTTTTTCTTAATTCCTCTCCAAGTCACCTTTATTGGGTTATGATCTGCCCACAAACATTAGCTTCTATCTCAATTTCTTGTATCATTGTATTAAGTTCCAAAGTCATCCATATCATATCAATTCTAGACCATGATTTATGTCTATTTGAGTAAAATGTATATTGTAATTTCTTTGGATTTTTTTTCTCTCCACATATCTTGGATACAGAGTTCTTCTGTCATTTTAAAAAACGCTTTAGGTAATATATTTCCTCCTTTTCTCCCTTGTTTGGCACTTTTGTAGTCCAAAGTTCCATCTGTTATTGCATTAAAGTCTCCCATTATACAAAGATTTTGATAGTTTAAATCTAATATTTTATATGGTTTTTGGTAAAAATTGTTTTTGTTTATCATTTGGTGCATATATTGCTACCATCAGTATCTGTTTTTGATCCATCATTATTTCCACCATTAATATTCTCCCCTCTTCATCCACATAAATTTGTTTGGGGTTCATCATTTCTTTAATGTATAGAGCTAGTCCTTTTTTCTTTTGAAGTGCTAATGCAAAGTGAAGTTTACCAATTTTCGGTTGTTCTAACAACTTATAATGTTGTCTGTTAATGTGTGTTTTTTGAAGACAAATTATATCCATTTTTAATTTTTGTAATCTTCTAGTCGATGTTATCTCTCTCTGATCTCTTGGTCTTGCTCCTTCTTCTGTATGCGTGTTTTTAATTTTTTCCTCCTCTCTTGATTTGACTGCTCCTTCTACTGCTATTTGTTTCTGTTCTTTGTTTCTCTCTTTGTACTGCATTCAGAGTCACCTCCTTCCAAAAATGCTCTATGGTTGTCAAAGAATTCCATTGCTTTAAGTGGCATATCCAGTCTATATCTTTTCGTATCCCAGTAGATTAAAATCCTTTCTGGAATCAGCCATCTGAAATTCACTCCTTTTTCAATTAATTTCCTAGATAGAAACTGGGAAATGTCTTTGGGATTCTCTTATTCTCCTAGGAATTTGTTTGAGGACTACAATTTCTTTTTCTTTGTATTTCAAAGGTTCATCTCTTACTCTGCTCAAAATCTCTTGTAGATCTTTTAAGAAATCTTAACATGTACTTCCTGGGGATCTTTATTTCTTCTAGCATAGTTTGAGTTGACTCAATAGATCTGGTCTAATTCTCCTTCCATTTTCTGTTCCTCAGTTCCTAATGTGTCTGCCAATAATTCCATTATCAAGCCTTGGAGATTCTCTTCCTTCTCTTCCATTATATTTTGAAACTTTAAAAAGTATGAGGCTCTTTCCATCTCCATCCCAGCTTTCGAATCTTCTAGTTCTTCATTTATTTGGATCAACGTCTGATTTTCATCTTTTAAAACTTCTAGTTTCTGGTCAACCTTGATTTATCTTCTATTTTTTGAATTCTTTGTTGATAATCTATGATCATCTGTGTAAAATTTTCAAATTGAGAATCCATATTGTTAATTTTTTGATTCATTTTATCTTTATCTTTAATTTGACTTATATGCTGCCCTTCTCAATCACTTTTCAACTGCTCATGGTTTCTCGTTGTGACCGCCATGTGAGTAGCGATTGCCTCTTGAATTGCTTGTAGGGTCACTTGAGTGTCCTTTTGGAAGGCATTAGCCTTTTCTTGTTGAAGCATTGTATCAATTGATCTCTGATAGACTGGACTTGCAGAAGCTGAAGAGGGAGCAGAAGATCCTTTTTTTCCAACTTTAGATAGGTTGGGGGCGCTCATCTTTATCTTTAAATCATATGTTGTAATCCACCAAGTAAGTCAAAATTTATAATCCAATAGGCTCCAAAATTTGTAATCCAAAGTATTCTGTTCAAAGGTATTTCTTATTATTCACTTTTTCAAAACAGCTTGTAAAAAATTCCAGGTCAAGCTGTATTTGTAATCCAGGGAAGTCCAATGACTTCAAACACAGATTTTATTTATAATTGTAATCCATCCTGTAGGACAAGACAATCCCAAAAGAGTCTTTCTTTTTCAGTCACAATCTTCAGGACTTTAAATTCCAAAGATACCAAAATGTTTAAACTATAAGCTATGTCTGGGGATATAGCCAAGTTTAAGACTCCAATCAGAGCAACTCAGTAAGATAAAGACAAGGGGAAAAAAAAAGCAAGATTGAATGTAGTTCTCAGTTTTGCCACTAGATGTCATTAGATATCTGTTCCCACCATACTTTTAAAAAGCTTAAGAAGTTAAAACCCGATGGTTCCCAAACAAGGAATAAACAACAACAAAAAAATTTATAAATCCAAAAGTTTTCCAAATTATCCTTCTTTTATGCCTCAGTTATCTTCACAATATTGTTATAAGTCAGTTTTAATTTTCCCAAAGCTTAAACTGCCGTGTATAGTTCAGGAGGGAGGGGTAAGGAACCCCCCCCTCCCTGGATCTTGGGGATTTCTTGATTTTGAATGCTGTTTCCCAGAACCGGTATTTTCACTTGTAGAGAGATAAGGAAAGCAGTCTCACCTGGATCAGCTGTTTTGCCTTTTGCTTTTAAAATTCAATGTCTCTGACGATCAGCTGCTTCTGGCAGACTGCATAGGTGCAGTCAGCCTTTCTTCCTACCGCTCCCGTGGGCTCCTTTGGATCAAGCAATCTGGAAAGTTTCACCCTTTGGCCAGTTGCCTCTATGAGGCGACTTTCGGTCCTATTGGACTCCCCAGCTGATAGAAATTGGGCTTGGGGAAGGGAGATTCATTCCCCAGCACCCATCTTGCAGCAATGTCACCAGAAACTCCCCCTTCTTTCCACTTTTTATACTTGTCCTGTGAGAACCCAATATCTTAATAATAATAATAATAATAATAATAATAATAATAATAATAATAATAATAATAATAATAATAATAATAATAATAATAATAATAATAATAATAATAATAATAATAATAATAATAAAGTTGGAAGGTACCTTGGAGGTCATCTAGTACAACCCCCTGCTCAGGCAGGAAACCCTATATCATTTCAGACAAATGGCTGTCCATCTTGCTTTTCTGGGTTCTGCCATTGTCTTGGGGGAAGGGGGAGTTATGAGGGGGCCTTGTAGCATTTGGGGGGAACACCTCCTTGTTTTGCTCTATCTGCTTTGATGTATCTTCTTCGGGGTGTGAATGGAATGTGCCTCCAGGCCATCTGCCTTATCTCCGGATGGAGGGAGGAAGCTGTGGAGACCTAACAACCTTGAGAAGAGGCACCTTATTGATTCATTCCCACAGCGAGTTGACACCTATGGATTAGCCTGTTTGAACTAACTGGATGGACAGTTAGGTTATTACTCCTTTAACCTATTGATTCAGTTGGGAAACCTTCAGATCATGCCTAGTTTTCCTGCTGTCTATACCTGCCAATAAAAGTTCCTGTTGAACTGATGCTGTTTCAAGAGTTCTGCTTTCTTGGTAGGAGAAGGGAGGCAGGTCATTACATGTCCTTTTTGATTTTCAATTTATCAGATAGTTGTTTATGCAGCCATGCTGGTTTCTTTTGAGAGCTGTTATTTTTCTTCTTCGTTGGTATTGTGCTAGACTAGGCTTTTATAATCTCACTTTTCAAAGTTTCCCAAGCTTCTTGAGTTGTTTTTTTCCTTGAGGATCCTCATCCATGGAATCTTTCCCAAGCTCTCTCTAAGTTTATTGAAATTAGCTCTCTTAAAGTCCAAGATTGTAGTTTGACTATGTTCTATTGCTTGTGCTTGGATAATGTTGAATTCCAATATTGCATGGTCACTCCCCCCAAGTTCCAGAACTTCAACACTTTCTATCATTTCATCTCTGTTAGTGAAAATTAAGTCCAATATGGCTGATCCCCTAGTTCCCTTCTCTACTTTTTGGGATATAAAGTTGTCTGCTATGTTCGACAAGAATTTGTTTGATCTTCCACTTGGTGCAGAGTTTGTCTACCAGTTGATGTCAGGGTAATTAAAGTCCCCCATTACTATTGTGATGTACTTCCTACATACCTTCATTAACTGACTAGCAAAAAGTTCATCTATTTCCTCTGTTTGGTTGGGTGGCTTATATTATACACTTATGGCAATGTCATCCCCCCCTTTTTATATTGACCCAAATGCATTCAAGTGATTGATCAAAGAGGTTGGTCACAAAAAGAGTTAACTTTTTGGAATACTTGTCTGTGGTTAATTACAATGGCTCTGTGGCATGATTGGACCTGTTTTTAAGCATTGTCTGGTCAATAGTTTTTATTTGCAAAGGAAACTTCAAAGGAATGGTGGGGATCTTGACCTTCTGAACTATGGCAAAGTTTAAAAGTTGGCTGTTGCCCCTGAATTTATAAAAAGGGGAGGGTCATTTCCTGGCCACTAGGAAGGTTTAGGGTAGAATCAAGTTTCAATAATGTAACTAGGTGGGTTGCAAGTGAGCTTCATTAGTGCTTGGGAGCCCCCTCCCCTGTGAGCTAATGCAGGAGGGGCGTTTATCAATTGCCCCAAGGTTTGCCATCCAGGCAGTGATTAGTGGAAACATTCTGAGCAGGGTCTCTTCTTTTGGGAGGCTTAGAAGGGCAAGTCTTGACCATGTGTCCAGGTTCTCCATAGTAGGCTTTCAATTTCCTGTTTTTCAGTTGTCTCTTATCCAAAAATTGGAATTCTAGAACAGAAGGGAAATGAAAATTTAGTTCTGGCACAAAGAATTATAAACTAAGCTCCAATTTATGATTAATATATGGAGATAATATATGGAGATCTCATAGAAAAGAAAAACATAAAAAAGACTATTCTTAAAATTAGGGAGGGTTCAAGGATACTGATTGCCTCCTTTGCATTAGGATGGACTAGATTTGTGTCATCAATGTAGAGTTTAATTAAATTCCATAACTCAGCAGTCTCTGGAGACAAGACACCAATGATGAAGGACAGCAGAAGTCAATACCCCAGGTGTTGAACTATTTCCCCCCCAGGATCATTTTCTGCACATGTCCTGACTGGAAGGACCACAACACCTCCAGAATTGTATATGTGACTTTTCACTTACATTCTACTCTTTAGATGACCCTCCAAGCATGGAGTCTTGGAAGAAATTCAGAATCCCCAGAGGAGAAGTTGTTTCTCACTGTAATTATCACCATCCTGGATTTTCAGACCTCATCTGTTGCTTCTCTATTAACTGTCTTTGATGTAATTATCAGACTGAAGCAACATGAAATGATCCTGTATCAGAAAAATATAAATGTCTGAGGTCACACTGTAAGGCACAAGTTTTGGGACAGCCACAGATTATGCTTCAGACTGTACCTTTCTTTCCTTTCTAGGTGAGGATTGGTTTGTGTCTGAATCAGGAAACTGAGGATGATTTGAATTCTTCTAATCCTTCTTGTTGCTTTTGTTTAGAAACAGGAAGGGGATTTATTCAGCCCTATAAGCTTCTGCTTCTGATGGTTCTGGTGTCCCAAGGAGTCTCTGAGAAGCTTAGAATGAAGTTCCCATTGAATTTTGAGATCTGGGATGAGAAAAAACCATGGATCTATTACAGGCCAGGAGACCATCTCATTGGCATAGTCACCTCTATGACAAGAAGATTGCATGAAATGTTGCCTTTCAACCTGGCTCCTACTAATCAGTCTCATTCGTAAGTTATTCAATGTGATGGAGTTGCATCCCCTCCATCATATTGCAGTTCTAACACTCTTATTTTTTTTATTTTACTTATTCCTATGTTACAGAAGCTGTCTAATTTTCTTGAATTGTTTTGATTTCTATGGCTTTCCTCTTGTGTGGAATAGACTCAAATCCAAATATGAGGCAAATAAAACCTGAAACACATCCAGATTATTTATCCATTCCCATCCAATACTGAGCTCATCACTTGAATTTTGAGGTTGATTTAAAGTAATGATTGAAAGGGTTATAGATGCCTCTGCCAGCCCTTTTCTATATTTAAATAACTACTCCAATGCCTGATCCTTGAAGGAATAATTTTTTACAGCTGCTTTTATGTTGGTTCTACTTTAATAAGTGAATGATTTTCAACAGAGATTACTGGGCAAATGAAAATGTAGGACTGCTACAAATAATGATGTATTTGTGATTCTTAATTGTGGTGGAAGACTATCTCCATCTCATGTTCACAATGCTCATTAAAATTATATGACAGCAATAGCACTTAGACTTATATACCACTTCACAGCATTTTACAGTCCTCTATAAGCAGTTTATAGAGTCAGCATATTGCCCCCAACCATCAGGGTCCTTATTTTGCTGACCTCAGAAGGATGGGAAGCTAAGTCAACCTTAAGCCGGTGAGACTCGAACTATTAAATGGCTTTCAGCTGGCAGTCAGCAGAAGTTGACTGTAGTACTGCATTCTAACCACTGTGCTACCACATCTCATGGTGGCGATCATGGGTGGCTATCATTTGCCTTTGGCTTTGGATCTGTATTGCCTTAAGACTCAATAGGTCTGTGGAAACAAAGAGGATTAAACAGAAAAAAAGTGTTGTTTCTTTTGATGATGATAATAACATGAACATTTTTTACAGTACAGCAAATAATTTTAAACTGCGAATCCTGATTTTTGCCATTCAAATGATCAACAAGAATCCCCAGCTTCTGCACAATTTCACACTTGGCTACAACATCCATGACAACTATGTCAATGCTCTTGGCACCTCAGATGCCTTGCTGGACATGCTCTCTACTGGAGAAGCCAATGTTCCCAATTACAGCTGTGGAAGGAAGGAAAACCTTTTGGCTCTTATTGATGCAGCTAAGAGGGACATCTCCATCCAGATGTCAACATTAGTAGGCTCCCACAAAGTCCCACAGGTTTGTGTGTGTGTTTCTGTATCTGGCAAAGTGAGTGGGGTTGTAGTGAGTGAGCCATAAATCCAACCATATTTTGTCTATAAGGAATGCTGTGGCCTAGCAGGTTAGTTGTTGGGCTTGTTAACTGGAAAATTGGAAGTTGGAGACCCAAGCACTATGCAATGGAGTGAGCTCCTAACCTTGTCCCAGCTCCTGCCAACCTAGCAATTTGAAAGCATGTGAATACAAGTAGATAAATAGGTACCACTTGGCTGAGAAAGTAACAGTGTTCTGTGTGCCTCGGCTTATAGTCATGCTGGTCACAGAAGTCAGGGAAGCATCTGCAGAGAACTCTGGCACCTCTGGACAGAGAAAACTTTTACCGTTATTTTTATTTTGTCTATGGAATTCCAGAGCTGCTTTTCACCAGGGCCTTTATAGGTATCATGGCTGTGGATTGGGATACACAATGGCAAGGGGGTGGGGGAAACACCATCCCTATTGCTTTGTGAACTTCTTCTGCACATTTGCGATGGTGAGGAGATGCTATGTATTGAATCAAAAAGATCTTCAGTAAAAAAGAATAGTACAGCTTTGAAGGGACATTTTGTACAACATAGTAATATTTCCATGGTGAACAAATCCATGATTCATAAAAAAGAAACCCAGTAATTATCTTACCTACATTTGAGAAAACATACATGACTTATGGACCTGAGCATTAACCACTTCATTTTAAAAAAGAAATACAAGTACATTATCCAACATGTCAACTATTTTTTACCTTAATATATTCACAATCAAATTCATCATAAAAGACTTGGATGGTAAATGGAGCCCCAAGGGAGGATTTTCCACTAGCAGATATTTTTTTTAAATAATCCAGACTGGTGGAATCCTCTACTGGCAGGTTCATTGACAGATGTAAGCAATATCTACTATATCCGGTTTGGTGGAAGATGGCAATCCTAGTTCCTATTTATGAAGATGAAATAAACAAGGAACTTGACATTTTGCTAGTTTCCTCTTGAGGAGAGTTGAGAGCAGGTGGATGAAAAGTGCAGTCCTTGCAGAAGAACAAGCTTTAGACACAGTAGTTTCACTATTGGCAATTGCTTTGTCTTGAATCATCTAATTACAAACAAATGTCAATCCAGGGAAACAATGATTTGTTGCCTTTATAAATCTTAATACAGCATTTGGCACAGTAAAGAGAATATATTAGGGAGAAAATTGGTTTTCCGTAAAATGGAACTCAGACTGTTTGCTCTGATCAAAGCCCTTTTTATAAGCACTTATTTGAGAGTCCAGTTTGGGCTCAATGGAGGCATAAAAAGAAGGATTGATGTTTACTAAGGTGTAAGACAATGGCGAATATTTGCTTCATTTTTATTCAGTGTACACATTAATGACATACCAGAATTAATGAAGGATCCTGAAGTACATATGCCTAAAAATCAGGAGCTAGAGGTGAGTAACAGGAGCTCACCCCATCCCATGATGCTACCAGGGATTGAACCACCAGAGTGTTGACTATTTTTGGTTGGCAGATCCAGCATCCTTAAGTCACTCAGCCACCATGCCTTCCAATGAAATGGATAAGCTGCTACAAATGGACCCTCCAAATTACCAAGAATTTCAATGCAAAAATGTACAAAAATGATATTTATTTGAGCAAGTTTTGAGCAGTTGTGCACAATGGTTTTACAGAATGTGCAATGGATCAATTACCTATTGTGATCCATATATAAATGTGTGGTCACAATTCAAAAACAATATATAATAGAAGCATTTATTTGAACAAAACAGTTCAGTTGAGAACTGCAGATGTGGGTTTGTTTGTGATAAATTGGAGAAGTGATACAGAAATAAGAACTGTATTGTTTATTCTTATTCTTTTAACTTGTTTTTATTTTATTCTTATGTACAGTCTTGTTAAATTCTGTACATTATATTCTGTACCTTGATAGGGTTTAATGAGCAATCAACAATAAACTATTCTAATATGTTGATGAGAATCAAATTGGATTTCTTCAAATTTAATATTTTGGACTTGGTCTGACCCCAAATATACCATAGCATTCTTCATTGCTTTTTCAGATCAGTGATGCAATTGTTTCAGAGGCTCTCAGTGATAAAAATCAATTCCCTTTTTTCCACCGGTTGCTCCCCAAAGAAGGGATTATGTATCCAGCAATTGTCCAACTGCTCCTCCATTTCAGATGGATTTTGATTTTTCTCTTTACTTCAGACACAGAGAAGGGGGAGAATTTCATGAAGACTTTTACTCCCATGCTTGTCAGGAGTGGAATTTGTGTAGTTATATCACAACGATTCTCAGAGACTGGACATACAGCACCCCTCAGAGATGCCATCACTAAATGGAGACAGGTCAATGTCTTTGTTCACTACATAGAATATACTAACATTTGGGACCGAGTTCTTTCTTTCCATTTAACACTTAAAGGTATGCCAGGACCCATTGAAGGGAAAGTCTGGATCATGGGAACCATCGAGCATTTGATAGTGAAACAGGAGAGACTTTACAAATATGTGCATAGTATTTGGACTTTTGCTTTTCAGGGGAAAAAAAAGGAAACGGATGATGCTTTGGGAACCGAACTTCTTGGAAAATTTGAAGATCAGTGTTTTCACTGTTCTTTTTCAAAGCATGTTTTTTCTGTCAAAGGCCGGAAAAGATGCACCCAGAAAATGCCACTTGAGCCTGAAAAGGAATGGAGGAGTATATGGATCCCATTTCACCTCCATCTGCACAGTGTTATTAAGACTCTGGCCCACGTCTTGAAAGCTGCGTATTCCTCCAGATCCAGGAGGAGAAGCAAGAAGGATGAAGAGAGGTTGGGGGCTCCAAGGCTGCAGCCATGGCAGGTATGGAGTCCCAACCAAGATCCATAAAACTCCAAGGGAGAGGGAGAGAAACCTTTTCAACCTCCTTGTGGTACAAAAGGCCAGCAGCTTGGCCAATCTAATCACTCAGGGAATAAAGTTGTAGGGATGGGAGACAAGAGGTTTTGGCTGAACCCTGGCAAGACCAAATGGCTTTAGCTCCATGGATCTTCAAGATCTGGTAATTTAACATGATTAGTTCTGAATAGCATTGCACTACCCCTGAAAGATATGGTCCATAATTTTAGGATTCTCCTGGACTTGCGACTCCTAGTTGAAGGTGGATCCTGTGGGTCCCATCGGTCAAGGAATTTTGGCTGGCAGGGTCCAGGAAAAGAGCCTTTTCTATCATGGATGCTGCCCTTTGAGACATCCTTTCCCCTGAGATGAGATCCATATCCACCCTTCTGACCTTCCCTTGGGGCCTAAGAAGTGGCTCTGCCAGGTGTCCTGGGGCCCTCCTGGGTGTGTATCATGCTGGAAGTGGTTGATAGATTAAGACAAGATCCTACCTTTCCCTACAACATCAACATATATGCTAATTTTAAAACAATGTATGCATTTTTAAATAAATTGATGTGTGTAGGGCTTTATGATTAGCAACTTGGAGTTTTACATTCATAAATTTGAAGGACACTGTGAGGCTATCCAGTCCAACTCCTCTCTGTAGGAATCCAACTTCGTGCTTCTCTGATAAATGACTTCTCAGTTTTTCCATTATAATAAACAGTAAAGGGGAGACTGATCTTTTCTGGTTAACTGGCTCAGTTCTAAAAGTTCTACTCCTTTCACAAAGTATATTGCTAACACTTTGGTGAAATCAAGTTACATCACACAATCTATTAAGAAAGTATTATATATATACAAATATGATATGGCATCAAGCTAGATAGTAGAAGATTGTGAGTTCCAATCTTGTCTTAACCATGAAAGCCATCTGGATGACTTTGGCCAGTCATTCACTCAGCCCAACCAACCTCAGAGGGTTGTTTTTGTGGGGAAAATAGAAAAAAGAAAATCTATTGGATATCTTAGAAACCTTGAGTTATTTGTAAAAATAATAAAGGTTGTTTCTGTGTATAAAAATTAAAAATATATATTTTTAAGGATCCTTCTTAACTTCTCAGTCTGTAAAAAGTGTTGGTGGGAGATTTATACTATATGATTTATAAGAGTTTCTTAAAGTAGCCTTACAGCAATGTAGAATTAGCTCATGTTTCCCATCTGGTCTAAACTTCTGACGTCTTCTAAAATCTTCCCTTTAATAGACAAATTTGGCCAATTATATTTTGTTAATACATATTTTTTCAATATACAATTGACCAATTTATTTGAGATTTTTTCACTTTTGAAGATAGTGGTAACACATCTTTTCCCAACTTACAATGGTTGCAAGTTAGACAACTGGAGATGAGAGTTTCAAATGTGAAAACACCACCTGGGATAAGAAACCAAGTTTTCTGCTTTTAAAATTCCTGGATGTTTTTGTTCCAGTTCCATCCCTTTCTGGAGAAGAATGAGTTTTGCAATATTTCCCATTGGAAATTGTACTTGGATCAAGATGGAGACATAACAGCAGATCTGAACATCATAAGCTGGGTGCTTATTCCCTGGTTGGATCCCAGTGATGAGCAACTGGGGAGTTTTGAAAGGCGGAGATTTACAGCCAATAAAGATACTCTGTTATTGCTAAAGTTTCTCAACAAGGTGGGAGAAATATTGGTGTCCATTTTCTAACTCCAAAAGTCTGAGCACCCATGTCAAGTTGGCCAAACTAAATCTCCAAGATGGTTGACCTTCACTGAGAATTTAATGTTAGGAGTAGAAATCTGAGTCTTCTTAGACCAGCAGTTCTCAACCTTTTTCAGGCCACGACCCCGACCTGCACTGCGCATGCGCGGCGCAACGGCCTGCATCGCGCATGCGTGGCGCGATGGCCCGCATCGTGCATGCACGCCGTGCGCAACGGCCCGCATCACACATGCGTGGCACGACAGCCCGCATCGCGCATGCGTGCCACACGCGTGATAGCCTGCATCGCGCATGCACGGTGCTACCCCACGCATGCGCGGTGCTGCCCCCTGCGCCGGCCGAGGGGAAAAGGGGGGAAAAATGCTTTATTGCTTTATCTGAATTGTGTTCTGAAGTAACATGGTATGTACAGTTGTTGCAAGATTTAAATATTAATGTAAAAGAATCTGCAAAGGTATTTGAAGACAATGCTGCCTGTATAAAAATGTCAACTGGTGACAGGGTGAAGAACAGAAGTAAACATGTAGACATTAAGTATTGTAATGTCAGGTAAGCTGTAAAAGGAAAATTGATTAGTTTACATCATTGTTCTTCTGATGATAATCTGGCAGACATGATGTCTAAACCATTGGGTAGCATTCACTATGGAGAATGTATTAAGTCAATAGGTCTGATGTCTCTTCCTGTCATGAAGGGAGGAGTGTTGGAATATTCATGAGCAGGAAGAGTCATGTGGTAACTCAGCCAGCCAACGTGAAGAAAGTGCTACTGAGTCTGTGCAAAAAGGGTATTGAGTTAGAAGCTGAATTTTCAGTCTCAGGTTTGTCTCTGTATCTCTCTGTAAGAAGTCTTCATTGAACTATGTTGCTGTAAAGAAGAATGTATGGTATTGTAAATATTATGATATGAATATAAAGAGGTTATTTGAATCAGCTAAATGCAGTCAACTGTGAGAGCTTCTGATTTATTTTTTCACCAACAGAGAAATTAAAATTCTCTAACAATTTTAATATGACATTCTAAAAGCAAAAGAGATGAACTAAATAAAGAATCTGTCAGTAGCTGTATCTCCTGCAACTAGTTGGAACTAGTTAGGCAGTTCACACTTATCTAACTGAAGGCCAGAGACACTTATGCCAATGTACATTTTGATCTTTATTTTCCATGGCTGGTGAGTACTAACATATTTTCATTGGTATTGCTGTCTTTTCTGATTAGACTCTGCCTCAATCCAAATGTGTGGAAAATTGTCACCCTGGATTTGTCAAGCAGGCTCGAGAAGGAGAGCCAGTTTGCTGCTATGACTGTGTCCCTTGTTTAGAGGGGACCATTTCCACTCATGAAGGTGGGTCACACCAAAGAAAAGGGCAGGACTTGTGGCAGTGGACTCATCCAGAGCATTTTCATGAAAGTGCAAGTTAAAAGACAGATTGAAGCTCTACTGTTTTCTGTCTGCTCAATTTATTATCTAAGGGCAGGAATAGCAAAAAGAACTTGAAAGAGGGGCTAATTAGAGATACTAAATTTTGGAAGACTGGGCAAGCTTTACTACTACCACTTTTTAAATTTGGGTTTATCTACTGAACAGAACAGAATAACAGAGTTGGAAGGGACCTTGGAGGTCTTCTAGACCAACCCCTGCTCATTTCAGACAAGTGTCATGGTTCTGATACATTTATTTATTTATTTATTTATTTATTTATTTATTATTTTTGTGATTTCCATACCGCCCCCCTCCCGAAGGACTCGGGGCGGTGTACAGCCCAATTAAAAAACATCAACATACAAAAAGTAAAATTATTAAAAATAGAGTAAATAATTTGGCCCAATCATTTAAAAACCCAATACATAATCTTAAAAACTCAATCCCCTAAAAACAATTATGGCCTTGTTGGTACCGGAGCTACTATCCCAGGCCGGCTTGTCGAAAAAGATGTGTTTTTAATTCTTGACGGAAGGAGCGCAATTCCGTCATCATGCGGAGTTCGGGGGGAGCTCGTTCCAAAGCGTTGGAGCTCCCACAGAGAAGGCTCTCCCCCTGGGGGTCGCCTGCCGACATTGTCTGGCCGATGGCACCCTGAGGAGACCCACTCTGTGGGAGCGTACCGGAGGGCGGGAGGTATTTGCTGGCAGAAGGCGGTCCTGTAGATATCCGGGTCTGATGCCGTGGAGCACTTTAAAGATGGTCACTAACACCTTGAAACACACCCGGAAGGCCACCGGCAACCAGTGCAGCTTGCACAGGAGTGGTGTTACATGGGAGCGCCATGACGCTCTGGTCACTACCCGCGCGGCCGCATTCTGGGTCAGCTGAAGCCTCCGGGTGCACCTCAAGGGGAGCCCCATGTAGAGAGCATTACAGTAGTCCAGCCTGGAAGTGACGAAGGCATGAGTAACTGTGCATAGTGAGTCCCGGTCTAGGAAGGGACGCAACTGGCGCACCAGGCGAACCTGATAGAACATCCTCCCGGCCACGGCCATCAGATGAAACCAGTAAAAGAACTTCAAGGCAAAAACTTTTCCTTAAAGAACATTTTATTTAGGAAACAAAATATTGGCACTCATATAGTTGAACCCAAGAATGAGATTCCCTCCTCCCAGATACAATGTAACAAATTGTATTCCCACCCCACAAAAGCTGTCATAAATCACATTCCCCAATTAGCACAAAATGCGGGCTTTTCTCTCCAGCGCCTCATCCCACCAACACCTTATCAGAACACATACTTGAGTTCCCACACTTCTACATTGTTATGGCTAGCTAAACCCTCAGGCATTTACCCCATCCCCCCTTCTACATCTGAACTCTAAAAGAATAGAAAGACACATTAAAAGCAAAAGTAAAAATGTCTGCTGGTTCACAGTTGTCAGAGCGACAACATTCATTGTAAAAGTGTTGACAACGAGTGGTTGTCCAGTCTCTTCTTAAAAGCCTCCAGCAACGGGGCACCCACAATTTCTGAAGGCAAGACATTCCACTGATTAATTGTTATAACTGTTAGGAAATTTCTACTTAACTGATTTATTATTAGCCTCTAATACTGAATATTCCTATGGAGGTTCTGCATATTAAACATGAAATCCTACAGTTCCTAAGATTTGCCCAAATTCCATAGATCTTAGCTATATATTTATATATTAGAAAATGGAATTCTTATTAACTATTCTGAGGAGATGTTAAAACATGGATTTGGGAAAATGTTTCTAGTACCAGCTGTTGTCCCAAGAAGCTAGTTCTTTAAATATGAAGAGTTTGTTAAAAAAATAATCCTTTTTGTATTCTCAGATTCAGAAAAATGCACCAAGTGTCCCCCTGATCAATATCCAGATGAGGACAGAATCCAATGTATCCCCAAAATTATAACCTTCCTTTCTTATGAAGAACATCTGGGCATCATCCTTGTATCTTTTGTTCTATTCCTGTTCTTAACCACAGCCCTTGTTTTAATTATATTCATTAAATACCGAGAAACTCCCATTGTGAAAGCCAACAACCGGGATCTCTCTTACATCCTCCTCATCTCCCTCTTGCTTTGCTTCTTGTCTCCTTTACTCTTCATTGGTCAACAAAGAAAATCCACCTGCCTTCTCCGACAAGCAGTTTTCAGCATTGTCTTCTCGGTTGCCATTTCTTCTCTCTTGGCCAAAACAATCACAGTGGTGTTGGCTTTCCTAGCCACAAAACCAGGAAATCGAGTGAAGAGATGGTTGGGGAAGAGCCTGTCCAACTCCATCATCCTTTCTTGTTCTGCTGTCCAAATTATTATCTGTTCCATCTGGCTGGGGGTTTCTCCCCCTTTCCCTGACTCTGATCTCCACTCCCAGTTTAGAGAGATCATCCTCCAATGCAACGAAGGTTATGTTGTCATGTTTTATATCACACTCAGCTACATGGGCATCTTGGCAGTCATCTGCTTCACAATGGCTTTCCTGGCCAGAAATCTCCCTGGGGCCTTCAATGAAGCCAAGCTGATCACCTTCAGCATGCTGGTCTTCTGCAGTGTCTGGGTGAGTTTTGTGCCCACCTACCTGAGCACCAAAGGGAAACACATGGTAGCTGTGCAGGTCTTCTCCATCTTGTCCTCCTGTTCTGGTCTGCTTGGCTGCATCTTCATTCCCAAATGCTACATTATCATCCTGAAGCCCCACCTGAATACAAAGGAGCATCTTACAACCAGAAGAGATATAGAAATGTGAGACACAGGGATTTTTAGTCTCAATAGTTTCCATCATTCCATATCTAGAAGCTGATTCAAGCTCCTCTCCATATATAAGAGGGCCAATGATTTTTCTTTAAATAGTTAAATGGTGTTTGGAAGATAATGTCGCCAATCATTTATTGTAAACTTCCAAAATGTCCACTGTTTTTTTTAATTCTCAGGGCAGCATATCTGTCTAATGCCTTTAGCCTATGGAGGCCCAAGATGCCTCATCCAGATTTTTGAAACATAACACTTGTGCAGTAAGAAACTTGTTGATATGCCAGAAATATATAGTTGGGTATGGGTGGGGGCTCTATACATTCCATTATTTTAGTTGTAGTGTCAACACTGCAAATGAATATGGTTGAAACCATTTTTTCTTTGTTCCTGGGAAATGGGACAGGAATGAGTGTTTTAGCTTAGTCAAAAAAATGAATTGTTCTATGGAAACAAAGTTCATTGCTGATAACACTTTGGCGGGCAAAGGCTTCTGTTAGAAAGGCCACAAAAGCAGTTAATTGGGGAACATTATTTGTGACACTGTACTAGGTTGGGAAGTTCAACTTGGTAACATTGTAACCTTTGGGGGGAGGGCTTTCAATCTTGGGTTCACCTTTGTTTGTGCTGATACTATGTAGACAAATAAAAAATGTTCTTTAAGGAAACTTTTTTGCCTTGAAGTTCTTTTGAATGGTTTCGTCTATTGGTACCTTGACATTAACCCAAGACTGCAAATCTACTTTAAACTTATGGGGTTCTGAGCCCTGGTTGCCTACCCTAACCTTTGGGAGAACGAGAAAGACTCAGGGAATATACCAAGATGGAAAAGGAGGGAGAGTCAACTGCAAGCCTCAGAGCTGCCACAGCAAACAGACTACAGACTACTGCTCAAGCAGAAAACTTGACTCTGGCAGCTGGTGCAAGGGCAAAAGACTGGGAAGGTCCATAGGAGCCATTGCTTCAGCAAGAGGGAACCTTACCCATTAGGGGTACTTGGTATTCAGAGATGACTCAACTATGGAAGAGCACTGTGAAGACAGCAGAAGCTGGGTTCCCACTGATTTCATCCCAAAGATCCTGCTCACCGGAGTGGAGGAAGACCAAGCAGTTGGCCACCTGGGATGAGTTGGGAGAACAGGGGTATCAGACAGCTTTCCACAACCATTCTGTTGAACATCTGAGGGAAAGGTTTGAGGGCCTGGATGTGGGAGAAGGGGAGCCGATCACCCTCACATGCTCTCTAGTGAGCGAGAGAGCTGACGTTCTCAGGAATGTTCACAGCCAAGATGAAGCCCTAGCCCCATTGTTAGGGCCTGGGCTGCCTCCCTACTACCTAAACCAACCTTGACTTCAAGTCCAGTGCATTGCCAGAGGTCTGACTGTCATCAGCGTCAGGCCAGGCCTGACCATTATAGGCTCCTTGACAGCCCTGAGTGCCACTGATGACTTGTCAGCTCTGATTGTTGGCAACATTACATTAGTCCTGACTGGAATCAGTGCTATGCCAGTACTGATTATTCCAGATGCCAGGCCAGCCCTGACCATTACTGGTGCCAGGCCAGTCCCAATCATTACTGACACTGAGCTAATCCTGACCATCAGTGATGCCATGCTAGTTCCGATCATAACCGGTACCAAATCAACCCCTATTGCTACTCCAGAAGGGCCAGTCCTCACTGTCAACGATGTCATACCTGCCCAGGATCCCAATATAGGGCTTACCAAGCAGCAAGTTTACACCGAGATCAATTCCAGCACTCCAGGGGAAGATATTGTCTCTCTAGAAAGGGACATTCTCTGAAGGTGGGCTGTAGCCTGAATCCAAAAACTTGGAGGAATAAACCTCTGGTACCGGTGACTAACTCAGATTGGATGCTGCCAGAAATAGTTCCATTTGAAACAATGCCTGTTTGAAGAGTTCTGCTTTCTTGGTAGATCTAGTTGAGGCAGGTCCTTACAACTTCAGAATATAAAGTTTCTTAGTCAAGTCTCATCCCAAAATTGATATTTCTTAAAAAAAATTAGGAGATAAAATTTTACCTCATTCATAAGTAATTTTAAAACCAGCTCTAATAAGGATTTATATACCTAATAGAAAAGAAAGTCACAAACAGGCCCAACTTTTACCATTAGAAAGGGTTTAAGGATATTGATTACTTTCTTGCCATTATAGGACAGGAAGCACTTGAGTTTAGTGCCACTACATAGCTCTGCATGACATTCTATAGACATTTAGGCCCAACTCTTCAGATTAGACAGAGTTCAAGGTACTGATTATTTAATTGACATTAGAAGATAGGTAACACCTGAGTGCCACCAAGCTAAAAATATCACCAAACTCCATAGCTTTGGATGGATGTTTTCTGAGGTTTTCGCGGGTGTTTGTATGTAGGTCTTTGGTTCTTCGGGTTTTCTCCCACGGAGAATTTGAAGTGTCTGGGACACGTTTCGATGAAGTCCAGAGCTGCATCATTGGCCACTTTGAACCCCTCCAGCACTACAAAGCCCCCACCCAACCAGAACACTCCCCCAGCCAATCAGAACACAGCCAACCCCCCAGCCAATCAGAGCACAGCCAAGCCCCTAACCAATCAGAACATAGCCAAGCTCCCAGCCAATCAGTTCAAACCCCCACTGGCAGTTAAAAGGAAAAAACAGCTTAGACCACACATTGCTCCTAGAAGCAGAAGCCAAAAGCACCGGCCTGAAGATGATGAATGAGACTTCATCGAAACGTCGCCCAGACACTTCAAATTCTACGTGGGAGAAAACCCGAATAACCAAAGACCTATCTATCTATCTATCTATCTATCTATCTATCTATCTATCTATCTATCTATCTATCTATCTATCTATCTATCTATCTATCTATCTATCTATCTATCTATCTATCTATCTATCTATCTATCTATCTATCTATATGTTTTTAATTTAAATTGCTAACAAAGAATAAGGGAGAACTGGTATAGCTATTTCGAGTTTCTTAACTCTCTTCAGCCAGAACTTACACTTATGAGATTCGAACCTGGGCTGTCTGCATGTTAGGCAGTTGTATTAACCTCTAGGCCACAGGCTCCATATATATATATATAGATATATATACCGGTATATATGTATATATATGTATGTATGTATGTATGTATGTATATATATATATGTATATATATATATGTATATATGTATGTATGTATGTATGTATATATATATGTATATATATATATGTATATATATATATATATATATGTATATGTATTAATAATATCCATAAAAATACGACTCCTGGGTACATTCATGATATAAAATAAAAGTTTCAAGATCACCAGGAGATTTAAAAGAAATTAATTTTAATATAACCTAGCTTTCGTTGGAAACTACCAACATCGTCAGGGTTAAAAAGGCAACTAAGGAGATGTTTTAAATAGGATCAGTTAACGCCTGCGCTCGGCTCCTAGAACGCGTTACCGGTCCCAGCCGGTTAATTTGTATTCTGGGTGTTTCTCCTTCTCTGTCATTGCCTCGAACCTTCTCACCTGTTCTTTTAGTGCTAGTTCCTAAGTTAGTCAGGATCTTTTCCCTCCCTCCAATGGTGTTAACTCGAGTATTGCCTTTCCCTCTGTTACAGGCCTTGGGGGGGGTGTTTGGTTTTTCTTTTACATTGTTACACATCTTGTGAGGGCTCCAGGCAGTTTCCCCCACCCCTCCCAACCGTAAGTCAGTGGTTTCTCTCAGCCCAACATTCACCCTCCTCCTTCCTCCTCCCACGTGGGCAGTACCCATCCGGATATCATGTAATCCAGTGTGTGTGTTCCCACAACCCATCTCGGCACTGTCCACATAAGATTCCGTCTGCTGCCAGCAGTCATTACTCCCATCCAAGGTAAATGTCCTGCTTTTTGCCTGGGAAGATCTCAATCGTGGGTATTCCCCTTCCACAATTCCTCGCATGTCCATGGAGTGGGAGGGGGGAATACCTCTCTCCTCTGCACAGCACGGGGGAGCCGTCATTCCACACCTCCTTCCCCTCTGTATCAAACGTCTCTCTTCGTTCTCCCAAGGGATGATAAGCTCCGAGGCTTTACTGCTGGATTCCTCAGGTTCCCTACTGGCACAATCATTATTCCTCCTCCACCTAGAAGGTGGGGGTCCATTGGAGTGCTTCTGATTCGCACTCCATTTCCTTAGTGCCTGTTGTGTTGGGCATAAATCTATATGACGGTTGATGGAATTCCCGTCTGAGAACCAAGCCTCTTTTAATAGTCGGCCTCCTTTTGTGGCATCGCTGGATACGACTCTAGTGTTATCAAAGTCAAAACAATGACCATGCTGTGCCACATGCGTCCAGATTTGGGAGTATTGTTCACCCCTTTTTATGGCCAGTTTGTGCTCGTGCAGTCGAGTTTTTAGCCGTTTAGCTGTTTCACCCACATAATTACTCTGACAGTTCTTACAGTCAATTTTATAAACTACTGCCGATTTTTCCATGGCGGGAAGTGGGTCCTTTGGGCGCATGATTTTAGAGCGTAGCGTTTGATTAGGTTTATGGGCTACCTCTATATTATGGGGGGCCAACAATCTAGCTGTTGCTTCCGAGACATTATTGATATAAGGTAGGGAGATGCGTGTCTTTTGTTGTGGTGGCTCATTCTCCTGCCGGTGGGCTCGGGATCTAGATGTTATGCTATGTCGTTTTATAAATTTGGTTGGATACCCATTCTGCTGACAAACACGGAAAAGATGTTTCCTTTCTTGCTTCTTAAATTCAATTGTGCTGCAGTGGGAATCAACACGTTTGAATAAGGCTTTAATGCAGCTAACCTTATGGGACACTGGATGATTACTCCTGTAGTGGAGGATTCTATCCGTGTGAGTGGGTTTACGGTAAACTTGTGTGTGCAATGATCCATCCGATTGACGGTGGATCCACACATCCAAGAAGGCCAAGGAGCCTTGTTTCTCTTCCTCAACCGTGAATTTTATATCAGGGTAGATTGAATTCAGTATTCCCATAAAGGTGGCTGCATGTTGCCTTTTGACAACAACAAACGTGTCATCCACGTACCGAGCCCAGAACTTGGGTTGGTATAAGGTCATTGCCTTGTGTTCTAACTGCTGGAGCACTGCCTCTGCTATGACACTGGAGATGGGGGAGCCCATGGGTGTCCCTTTGACCTGTTCGTATATAGTACCTTGAAAGGTAAAATAGGTCATTAGGCATACCTCCACGAGTCTCATAAGATCTTCCGTCTGCAGGGAGTCCTGGTGGTGGCCTCCCTTCTTGTTGGTTAACTGATCTCTTAAGACAGAGATGGCTAAGTCCTGGGGGATGGAGGTGAAGAGTGACGTAACGTCAAATGAAACCATCATCTCATCATCCTCCACCCTGAGGGTCTTAATCCTACTCAGGAACTCCTCTGCAGATTTAACCGTGGTGGGGTTGTCATCCACGAGGTGGCAAATGCGGCCGCTAAGCCACTTCGCTAACCCTGAGGTAGGTGTGCCTCTAAATGAAACAATCGGGCGGAGAGGAACGCCCTCCTTATGGATTTTTGGTAACCCATAGAATCTGGCAAGTGCTGTATCACATGGGCGCACTTTCCTTAGGATATCCTCACTCATCTTTCTGCTGCGTTTAAAGCTATCAAGTAGTTTGTTAATTCTATTCCTAAGTGTCACTGAGGGGTCTTTCTCAATTGCTCTATACGCTGTTCTGTCATTAAGAAGCTCTAGCGCTTTTGTTATATAAAGCGTCTTATCCATGACGACAGTCACTCTCCCTTTATCTGCCGGGAGTATAATGATGGTATCATCCCTTCTGAGCTGACCTAGGGCCTCCGTCTCCTCCCTAGATAGTGTATGATAGTGTCTGTGGCCCATAAGTAACCCAGTGACTTGCTGTCTTATAGAGCTCCTAATGTCCTCATTAGTCCCTATACCGTACATGGCAGGTTCTAATGCCGCTATAAAGTCTAAGGCATGTGCATCCATAAGATTATAACCTACATCTCGTTGCAGCAAGGTGAGTTGTGGGTGGGTTAATGTCTTTGTGGAGAGGTTGCATACTAATCTATCTATGGAACTATTGCAACTTGACTCACGTAAAATGTCCATCTTGCGTCGGAGGCGCATTGTTGTCTGCTGGCTTGTCCTCATTGTTGACAGCCTAATATGATGGTTTAGCGCCTGGAAATGGTGTTCCGACAGGGCTACATTACATTGCCTTCGATGGTCCTGAGCCCACGTCTTTAAACTTCTTGCGCGCCTATGTTGGTCATTGATGAGGGCGCGTATTGTCTGATGTTGAAACTGAAGAAGAGCTTGTTGGCATTCCACGGAGTCAATCACTGGTTTCCTCCTCAATGATTTGGGAGGCAAATTCTCTCGAATACAAGTATGTAAGAATGTCATTTTGCGGTAGCAAGCCGAGATGCGGTGCGTTAGTTTCTCCCATCTTCTAGCCATGAGCAACACTGCTCTATCATAATGATTAATAATATCCATAAAAATACGACTCCTGGGTACATTCATGATATAAAATAAAAGTTTCAAGATCACCAGGAGATTTAAAAGAAATTAATTTTAATATAACCTAGCTTTCGTTGGAAACTACCAACATCGTCAGGGTTAAAAAGGCAACTAAGGAGATGTTTTAAATAGGATCAGTTAACGCCTGCGCTCGGCTCCTAGTTACCGGTCCTAGCCGGTTAATTTGTATTCTGGGTGTTTCTCCTTCTCTGTCATTGCCTCGAACCTTCTCACCTGTTCTTTTAGTGCTAGTTCCTAAGTTAGTCAGGATCTTTTCCCTCCCTCCAATGGTGTTAACTCGAGTATTGCCTTTCCCTCTGTTACAGGCCTTGGGGGGGTGTTTGGTTTTTCTTTTACATTGTTACACATCTTGTGAGGGCTCCAGGCAGTTTCCCCCACCCCTCCCAACCGTAAGTCAGTGGTTTCTCTCAGCCCAACATTCACCCTCCTCCTTCCTCCTCCCACGTGGGCAGTACCCATCCGGATATCATGTAATCCAGTGTGTGTGTTCCCACAACCCATCTCGGCACTGTCCACATAAGATTCCGTCTGCTGCCAGCAGTCATTACTCCCATCCAAGGTAAATGTCCTGCTTTTTGCCTGGGAAGATCTCAATCGTGGGTATTCCCCTTCCACAATTCCTCGCATGTCCATGGAGTGGGAGGGGGGAATACCTCTCTCCTCTGCACAGCACGGGGGAGCCGTCATTCCACACCTCCTTCCCCTCTGTATCAAACGTCTCTCTTCGTTCTCCCAAGGGATGATAAGCTCCGAGGCTTTACTGCTGGATTCCTCAGGTTCCCTACTGGCACAATCATTATTCCTCCTCCACCTAGAAGGTGGGGGTCCATTGGAGTGCTTCTGATTCGCACTCCATTTCCTTAGTGCCTGTTGTGTTGGGCATAAATCTATATGACGGTTGATGGAATTCCCGTCTGAGAACCAAGCCTCTTTTAATAGTCGGCCTCCTTTTGTGGCATCGCTGGATACGACTCTAGTGTTATCAAAGTCAAAACAATGACCATGCTGTGCCACATGCGTCCAGATTTGGGAGTATTGTTCACCCCTTTTTATGGCCAGTTTGTGCTCGTGCAGTCGAGTTTTTAGCCGTTTAGCTGTTTCACCCACATAATTACTCTGACAGTTCTTACAGTCAATTTTATAAACTACTGCCGATTTTTCCATGGCGGGAAGTGGGTCCTTTGGGCGCATGATTTTAGAGCGTAGCGTTTGATATGTATATGTATATGTATATATGTGTATATATATATATATATATATATATATATATATATATATATATATATATATATATATATATATATATATATATATATATATATATATATGTATATATATGTATATATATATATGTATGTATGTATGTATTGACTCACCCTTCTGGGATTCGAACCTGGGCAATCTGCATGCTAAGCAGATGCTTTAACCTATATAACCTATAACCTTTAACCTATAAGCTATAAAAAATAAACACTTGACACATATCCTTACTCCCTGACTACTGACAAAGCGGGAGAGAACTTGTGGCTCAATAGGTTAAAGCATCTGCTTAGCATGCAGACTGCCCAGGTTCGAATCCCAGAAGGGTGAGTCTGACTGAAGAGAGTTAAGAAACTCGAAATAGCTATATCAGAAATCCCTTATTTCTTTGTCAACAATTTTAAACAACATATATATATTTGTGCTTGCAGGATGGCTCTGGGTTGAGCTGAAACAAGCAAAAGGAAAGAATGATTCCTTCCTCCCATATTTGGGTTTACAGGGTGCAATCTAAAAAATAAACACTTGACACATATCCTTACTCCCTGACTACTGACAAAGCGGGAGAGAACTTGTGGCTCAATAGGTTAAAGCATCTGCTTAGCATGCAGACTGCCCAGGTTCGAATCCCAGAAGGGTGAGTCTGACTGAAGAGAGTTAAGAAACTCGAAATAGCTATATCAGAAATCCCTTATTTCTTTGTCAACAATTTTAAACAACATATATATATATATTTGTGCTTGCAGGATTGCTCTGGGTTGAGCTGAAACAAGCAAAAGGAAAGAATGATTCCTTCCTCCCATATTTGGGCTACTCCTTTGAAAATGAAGTTTTGAAGATGTTTAGGATGACCAGAGGAGAAGTTACTTCTCACTGTAATTTTCAAAATTCTCATCTCTAGGGCCTTTTCTGCTACCAAATTACTGTCTTTGAGGTAAACATCAGAGTGAAACAACATGGAAGGCTTCTTCCATCAGAAAAGGATAAATGCCTCAGTCATACATATTGTGCCACAGGTCTGGGGACAGGTAGGTACTTTGCTCTTAAATGTACTTTCTTTCCTTTCCATTTGAAGCTTGGTTTATCTCTGTCTGAATCAGGAAAGTCACTAGAATGTTCATATTGTGAAGGTCCTTTCAATTCATCTAACACTTCATTGTTCTTTCTTAGAAAAAAGGACAGGGGTTGATTCATGAATTATGGACCTTCTGCTTGTGCTTCTGTTGTTGATGATGCCCCAGGCAGTCTCTGGGAAGCTTAAAATGAAGTGCCCGCTGAATTTCAAGGACCAGGATGAAAATAAACCATGGAGCTATTACAGGCCAGGAGACCATCACATTAATATCATCACCACTGGAAGAAAAATATTGCATACAACAACACTGCCTTTCAACAAAGCTCCTCATTGTCAGTTTGAGTCGTAAGTCATCCAGTGTGATGGAGTTGCATTCCCTCTATTTGCATTTCCTATTATTTTCTTCTTATTTCACTTATGCCTGTATTGTAGGACTTATTTCTTGAATCATTTTGATTTCCATTGCTTTTCTACAGATTCTATAAAATTTCTTGTCTAATCCTGAGTTATAATTTGAATATCAACTTTAGTTTAAAGTAGTTACTGAATGGGTTGCTGTTGCTTCTGCCCAGGCCACTTCCATAATTTTATAACCCCTCATTCATATTCAATGCTTGAAGCTTATAGAAACAGAGAATGACTTCAGTTTAGAATTGCTTTTATGGGTCAATTATGAAACAGCTTCTTCCTATTATGATAGCTCTACCTTAATGATTGAATGATTTTGGATCCTTGTTACTGGGCAGATGAAAACTAGTACTGCTACAAATAATGATTTATTTGTGATTCTTAACCTTCTCCTCTCCCTAACACTCATTAAAAAGAAATTGTGATGGGAAACTATCATTTGCCTCTGGTTTTGGCGTAAGACTAAGCAGGTTTGTGGAAACAAGAAAGATTACATTAAAAAATATTCTGTTATTGCTGTTAACGATGATGATGACAACATGAACATTTGTATGTTAGTTTATCTTTTGAAGGTTTCAGACCACTACGCTATATTTTTAATATTCAAGTGGTCAACAAGACTCCCCGATTTTTGCAAAATCTCACACTTGGCTACAACATTCATGACAACTATCTGAACACGCTTATGACTTCAGATGCCTTGCTGGATATACTCTCTACTGGAGAAGCCAATGTTCCCAACTACAGCTGTGGAAGGAAGGACAACATCTTGGCTCTTGTTGATTCAGCTGCTGCTGACATCTCCATCCAGATGTCAACATTAGGAGACACCTATAAAATCCCCCAGGTTTGTATGTTTAGTTTTCTGTAGTAAAATTGAATGGGGTGGGGGGTTGGTATGTGATAGATCGAACCATATCTTCATGATTTTCATCATGGCCATTTTAGGTATCATGGTTAGGTATTGTTTCATTTCTAAAATCCTTTGTTCCTCATTGCCCGTTGGCCTTTTGTTGGAAGTATAGATGAAAGCACCAGTTGTGCTCCTAATTCTTTAACTTTCTTCTCTAGCTGTTCATAATCTCTTGTTATGGTTTTCAGATTCATTCTGGTGTCATTGGTCCCCACATGTAGAAGAAAGGGGTAGTAATCTATGGGCTTCATTATTTTAGTAAGATTCTCAGTTACATCTTTGATTTTTGCTTTGGGGAGAAAATATACTTTCCTAGATTGACTGCCCAGTCTACAGGCTATAGTTTCTGTTCCCCAAAAGAATTAATTTTCTATCACGAATATTCACTTTTTTTTCCCTTAGGGAAGTCTGTCATGATTTTCTTCCTGTTAAATATTAATAGGGTTGTGTTTAATATTAATTAATATTAAACAATATAATCCCTGTTTGATCATTTTTTTAAAAAAAATACATACAATATGTATCTTTATTTGAACAAAACATTTCAGTTGACATTTGCCTATGGGGGTCTCCTTGCCATAATTTGTAGATGCAGAAAGATAATTTGCATTCTTATTCTGTTAAAGTTAATGTATTTTCTTTTTTATGCCATTGTTATTCAGTATTGTTAAAGTTTTTTATTCTATAACTTGATATGGCCTTAATGATTAATCAACAATAAATTATTCTAATAGGTTCATGAGAAACAAGTTGGATTTGTTTAAAGCTAATATTTTGGAACCGATCTCACTCCAAACATAACAGTTTTCTTCATTACTTTTTCAGATCAGTTTTGAATTATTTTCAGATTCACTACGTGATAAAAGCCATTTGCCCTTTTACCATCAGCTTTTCCCTTCAAAAGGGATCTTCTACCCAGGAATTGTCCAAGTGCTCCTCCATTTCAGATGGACCTTCATTGGTCTCTTTGCTTCAGACACAGAAAATGGAGAGAACTTCATCAGGACTTTTACTCCTTTGCTTGTCAAGAATGGAATTTGTGTTGTTACATCACGACAATTCTCAACAACTCAACTTACAGCACCCCACAGTGATGTCCTCTCTAAGTGGAGACAAATCAATGTCTATATTCACCACATAGAATATGGTGCTGTTTTGGAAAGAATTCTTCCTTTTCATTTTATACTTAGGCGTTTGCCAGGACCCACTGAAGGGAAAGTCTGGGTCACAACACTCCTTAGCTTATTTCCATTGAGAGAGCACAGAGCTCTCAAATATGTGAACAGTATCTGGACTGTTGATTTTAAGAGAAAAAAGGGGCCAATAAAGGATGGCTTTATATCCAAATTCTTTCTGTATCCACCCTATGGATATCAGTCATTTGTTTGTTCTTTTTCAAAACATCTCTTTTCTGTCAAAGGCCGGAAAAGATGCACTGAGAAATCACCACTGGAGACCCAAAAGAGAAAGAACATGTTGATGGCCTTGAATTTCCATGGTTTTTACAGTGCCATTAAGACTCTGGACCATGCCTTGAATGCTGCATATTCCTCCAGATCTGTGAGGAAGAGAAAGGAGGGCGAAGAGCAGTTGGGGTCTCCAAGGCTGCAGCCGTGGCAGGTATGTGGTTATGACAATTCACCAATCCAACTAATAAAAAAGTTAAATTAATTTCAACAAAATCATGTCCAATAATAAAAGAAAGTCAGTCCAGAAATACAAGAGTCACAATAATTTTGACAAAAACATAATCACTAATAAAAATAAGTAACCGAATGAAACAATTAATATAACATTAAATTGTCTTGTGGCAAGTTAGCTGGGCCAAGTTGTCCTAGACCCCCATCAAATTTAGTTCCTTTGAGAAAAGAATCCGAAGTAGAAGGAGGCGAACTATTGTATATCAACTTGCTTGTATTACAGGACTCCAACAAATTTCGCCAATCTAATAACTTAGACAATAATGTTCACAAGAATGGGAACTATGACAGATATAGTTTGATATTAAATATAGCTAACTTTTAAATGAAGCATGCATTTTAAATAAATTCCTGTATGTATGAGTTTGTGATTAGCACCATAGAATTTTACCTTCAAAAATTTGAAGGACCCTCTTAGACCACCTAGACCATCTTAGATCAATGAAGGGGAGACTTGTCCTGATCACTGGCTCAGCACTAAAACTCCTCTTTCAAGATGGTTTTTCCTCTTATTCAGCCAGGATCTTCTCTACTGTACCTGAAGTCACTTTCCCATGTCCTGCACTCTGGAATAACATTAAACCAATGTTAAGCATTTGTTTAACATCTTTCATTTATTGGATGGTTGCTGTATCCTCCCTTCTCCATCTAAGAACTTGTATTATTTGGAAAAGGTGCTCCCAGATACCTTCTGATTTTCCACTCCAGTAGACCAATGTGGTTCTTCTCTTAAGGCTAAGTCTTTCCTTAAAGTTAAGAGCAATTACTTTCATCTCTTCCTTGGTTTCATTGTTATTCTCTAAAGAACAGTACTGTTCTCTAAAGTTGAACCAGTTTTTTGGTAATATTTTTTCCAAGTGTGATGTCTGAAAGGGGCACTTGGGGTCTCCCAAGAAAACTAACCTTCACTTTCTGAGATTCTTATGAATGCATATGCTTTCTTTTCATGATCAACCCATTGCTGATTCACATTTGGTTTGCAATGAAGTACTATTTTAATATCATTTTCACAAGTAGAACAATAGAATAATAGAATAGGGACCTTGGAGACCCTATACCATTCCAGACAAGTGACAGTCCACTCTGTTCTTAAAAACCTCCAGGGATGGTGCACCCACAACTTCCAAAGGCAAGCCATTCCACTGGTTAATGGTTCCCACTATCAGGAAATTTATTCTTTGTTCTTTGTTGCTTCTTCCCTTGATTAGTTTCCATCCATTGGTTCTTGTCTTCAGGTACTTTGGGAAATAGTTCCTCCTCATCAATTGATTAATCGGTTTATTAATTATCAATTTATCAATTGATTATCAGTTCATATGCATTCTTATTAGGATGTATATCCATCATTCTTGCTCTACATTTCATTTTTCTTATTCTATGTTGAAGACTTTGCACTTGTTTCTCTCTTAAATTCCATTCAGGCTTTTTTTTCCCAGCCCATTTTAATAAAAGATGAATTTTATTTCTGTTTCTAAGTAATAAATTTAGATACCCCTTTGATAGCAGCGATAGGTTGGTAGCCATAGTTGCTAAAATAAATGGTTTTCTGGAACCTTTGTTCTTTTGAAAAGAATACAGTTTTAAAGTGAGTTTTACCCACTTAATTATTATACCATCCATTCCTCATTTAACTAAGTTTCTAATCATCACAACAGGAATTGGTTCATTGATTCGTTCATTTGGCTTTGTTAAAATCAAGTTATATCACCATCATAATCTGTTCAAAATATGTAATCAGAAAAGCAGGGGAGCCCACAAATGAATAATGGGCATAGAGAGAAACTTAGAAAGGATCCTCCCTAGGTTGGTGGGATATTTGTACTTTTGGATGGGTACCATTGCATCACACCATGAGATGAGTAGTATATAAATCTGATGAGATAGATAGATAGGTAGATAGATAGATAGGTAGGTAGGTAGGTAGGTAGGTAGGTAGATAGATAGATAGATAGATAGATAGATAGATAGATAGATAGATAGATAGATAGATAGATAGATAGATAGATAGACAGATAGACAGATAGACAGATAGACAGATAGACAGACAGATAGACAGATAGACAGAAAGACAGACAGACAGACGGACGGACGGATATAAATGAGAGAGAGAGAGAGAGAGAGAGAGAGAGAGAGAGAGAGAGAGAGAGAGAGAGAGAGAGAGAGAGAGAGATTCTCTTAATGTTCCTCACAATAAATAGAATTAGCTCATCTGAACGTGTTTCTAATCTTGTCTACATGGGAGGAGATTAGCCATGGTAACTTTCTTCTTCACAAATCTTTCTTTGTGCAATTTATCTGTGACTTGCTTTAGAATGTTTTCTATAATTGACAAATGTTATCAATTACATTATTTTTAAAACTTATATTGTCAATACATGATTGACAAATTTTGCTGAAATATTTTTTTTCCATTTTTGAAGTTAGTCATTAAACCTGTTCTCTCAACTAAGAATATTTACAAGTTAGACCTCTGTAAAAGAAAGATTCAAATGAGAACAGACAAAAAGGGGTAAGTTGCCAGTTTACTGCTTCTAAAATTTCTAGATTTTCCCATTCTAGTTCCATTCTTTTCTGGAGAAGAATGAATTTTGCAATCTTTCTGACTATGAATTGTACTTGGACCAAAATGGAAAAGTAAAGGCTGATCTGAGTATCATAAGCTGGGTGTTTCTCCCCAAGAACCTCAGGGAAGTCAAACTGTTGGCTTTTGAAAGACAGAGACTTATTATCAACCAAGATCATCTGTCATGGCTAAAGTTGAACAACAGGGTAGGAGAAATATTGGTGTCTTTCCTTCACTTTCTCAAGGGTTCCAACCCATTTCATTGGGCTAAGCCCAATATTGAAATGGAGAAGCTGCATGAAAATGATAAGAGGAGCCCTCAAGTACTAGGGATTGTGGTTTGCTTGTTTCTTGTCCTCAAACAGAAAACAAGGACAATTTGTTGACCAGTGCCTGAGTTCAGGTTTGGACTGAATTTGATGAGGTTAAATCAAGACTGGATAGAGCTCCTTATGGTTCCTAGGAAATAGGATTCACCTTCTCCTGGTTAGGACCAGTGTCCCTTTGAAGGGCAGAATAAGAAGTTTTTAAGAAACCCAGCCCTTTCCAGAGTTATCCATTCCAGTCTTTCACCCCACTGGGACAGAGAAATAGGCCTTCTGGTCCTATGAAGGAGGCTTTCAGTTCACGAGGAATCATGATTGTTCTGCTATGTCTTATCCTAAAGATCTGAAGCATTGAAACATTGAAATGAGGAATGAGTGACTATTTGAAAGAAAATACTGCTTAGATTTGGCCTTTGCCTCATAAGAGGTCACTTCCTCTGAAAACCCATTGAATGCAATATTTCATCTTGATTGTTAGCTACTTTAAGTCATTCTGGGAAGAAAAGGAGGCTCCAAAATTAACTAATAACAAATGTGGGTTTGTTTTTCCATACCAGTTGTGTTACCTAATTGTAATTCCTCACAGAAAGGACCTTATCTTGGATTCTTAGCTGGGCATTAGAACTATCATTTTCCCACACACATCTCATATCAGGTTTGGATATTCTTTTTCAAGAAATTTCCCACGTGCTTCAGCAAAAGATTCCTGACTTACATTTTTTTTAGGGATACACTTTCATGACCTCACCTCTATTTCATATCTCTACAGTTCTAGAAACTGAGCAGTCACTTTTAGTCTTTTTTAATTTTTTTATTTTTTTACCTTACACCATACACCAAAAACAAACTATACATATATAAACAAAGATATTTTCTTTTAACAGAACTGTGCTATACATTCTAACTATTCTATTACATCTTATTTACATTTTATTTACATTCAATCATTATATCTTTCTTTCTCTGTTCTAGCTAAATATAACACTTATTCCAAATTTCATAAAATTCTGTCGCCTCCTTGTCTTTTAATTCTAGTATGAGTTTATTCATTTCTGCGCATTCCAAAATTTTATAAATAACCATATCATCTGTAGGTATATTTTCATTCTTCCAGCATTGGGCATATGCTATGCGAGCTGCAGTCAATATATATGTAATGATGTGTTGGAACTGTTTTTTAATCTTTGAATTTATTATACCCAATAAAAATAATTCCGGTTTAAAATCCATTTTTATCTCCGTTATCTCCTGTATCCAATCTCTTATTCGTTCCCAATACTTCTTTGCTTTGGGGCACAGCCACCACATAAGGAAAAATGTTCCTTCTCTAATTCTACATTTCCAACATTTCGAATCTATATTTTTATGCATTTTAGCCAATCTCGCTGGTGTTAAATGCCATCTATGAATCATTTTGTATTGGTTCTCTCTATATGCAGTTGATAACGTCAATTTACAATTTACGTTCCATAATCTTTCCCATTCCTCTAGATTTATATTTCTCCCCAAATTTTGTGCCCACGCTAACATGGACCCCTTCACTATTTCTTCCTCTAATTCTATTTCTAATAAATATTTATAAATTTTTGATAATGATTTTCCTTCCTTGCTTATTAGGATTTTATCGAGTAAGTGTGGGGTCTGGTTTATTCCATATTCTTGCCTGTCTCTATTGTGTCTAGATTTGATTTGTAGATAAGACCACCAATCTATAGGTATTCTTTGTTCCTCCAGCTCTTCTCTTGACTTAAGATTGCCTTGGTTGTCCAGTAATTCTTTGTATCTCATCATCTTTTTTTTCTCTAGAGTATTAGGGTGAATTACTGCCTCCATCGGCGAAAACCAATTTGGGATTTTCCCATAATGCCTTTTTTATTTTTTCCCATATCCCATATCAATGCTCCTCTTATCTGATGTTGTTGAAAATATGTATATATTTTCTTCTGTTTCCCCCACAAAAATGCATGCCAGCCCATCTGTAAATCATGTCCTTCAATCATTAATATCCTATCATTATCCAAATTTATCCAATTTTTAATCCATAATAACCCTGCTGCATAATAATAAGTTTCCCATTTGGGGAGTCCAAGTCCACCTCTACTCTTACTGTCCTGTAACGTTTTCATATTTATCCTAGCTTTTTTACCAGCCCAAATAAATTCATTTATTATTTTATCAAATTCTTTAAAACAAAGTTTTCTCTAATTTTATTGGGATTGTTTGAAATAAATACAATAATCTTGGTAATATATTCATTTTAGTCACTGCAATCCTACCTAATAATGATAATCGGAAATTTCCCCAGGTTTCAAGATCTTGTTTCATTTTTAGTATCACTTTTGTATAATTGTCTTCTTTTATTGAGGAACACCTTGAAGTTATCCAGATTCCTAAATATTTAATCTTTTTTGCAATTTGTAAATCCAAATTCTCTTCCAATTTGTCAGCATGCCATGATGGTTAGTGCTAATATATTTTCTTTGGAATACTTTGTTTTCTACTTAGTCTCTTCCTCAGTCCAAATGTGTGGAAAATTGTCATCCTGGATTTGTCAAGCAGAAGCGAGAAGCAGAGCCAGTCTGCTGCTATGACTGTATTCCTTGTCCGGAGGGAACAATCTCCACTCAGGAAGGTGGGTGATACCAAACAAAAGGATAGGCTTGTGGAAGTGGATTCATCCAGAGCATTTTCATTAGAGTGAAAGTTAAATGACAGAATGAACCTTAAATGATATTTTTGATTATTTTCAAACTGCACAATTTGTTTTACAAACAGAAGAATAGGAAAAAGACCTTGATAGGGATTGGAGAGTATGGCATATTGGACAAACTTTACAATGACCAGAGAAAATATCTCTTCTGGATTTTAGTTTGGATCTGTCCTTCCACATTTATCTTTCTAGGAACATCAGAGTTCTTTGAAGCTTAGAGAATTGTCTTAGGTCCATTTCCTGGAAGGATTATTGCAATGCACCCTACATGGACGTCCCCTTTTAGATCACTGGAAGGTATCACTGGTCCACAATGAGGGGATGTTGACAATTATTGGTGCACCTCATTACACCAATATTACCACTGTTCCCAGTAGTCATTCCAGATTATTTGCAGGATTACCTTTCTCTGCCAGCCAATTAGATTTCAGAAGATAGGCATCCTCTGAGTCCAGTATGGTACTGGGCAAGTACCATCTGGAAGGACTCCAAAAGTGTGCCTAATAAGATGGACTGACTCATTGTTGTTTATTTTATTAATTGTAAAGTTGTGTCCGACCCATCCCGACCCCATGGACAATGTTCCTCCAGATCTTCCTGTCGTCTACCATCTTCTGGAGTCCATTTAAGTTCACCCCTACTTCTTCAGTGACTCCATCCAGCCACATCATTCTCTGTCATCCCCTTCTTCTATTGCCCTCAATCTTTCCCAGCATTAGGCTCTTCTCCAGTGAGTCCTTCCTTCTCATTAGGTGGCCAAAGTATTTGAGTTTCAACTTCAGAATCTGGCCTTCTAAAGAGCAGTTGGGGTTGATCTCTTCTAGAACTGACCGGTTTGAATGCCTTGCAGTCCAAGGGACTCGTAGGAGTCTTCTCCAGCACCATAATTCAAAGGTCTCTATTCTTTGTCACTCAGTCTTTCATATGGTCCAGCTGTCACAGCCATACATTGCAACTAGGAAAAGCATGCCCAAATAATCTGGATAACTTTGAAACTTCTGTAGATTATGCAGGAAATGACATTGGTCCTAGGATTTCCTGCAATTTCATAGATCTTAGCTCTACAAGGTTTAGAAAATGTTGATCTTCCTATCTTCTTTCTGAGGAGATATTAAGAAACACATCCTGGAAAATGCTCCTGGTATCAGCTGTTGTCCGAAGAAGGTATTCCTTGAAATGTAAAGGACAGAAGGTTAAAAAAGTATTGCCTTTTGATTTTCTCAGATACAGAAAAATGCACTAAATGTCCAGATGACCAATATCCAAATGAGGACCGAGTCCAATGTATCCTTAAGATTATAACCTTCCTGTCTTATGAAGAACATATTGGCTTCATCCTTGTCTCTTTTGCCCTACTCTTGCTGCTAACTACAGGCCTTGTCTTAATCATATTCATCAAATACCGAGAAACTCCCATTGTCAAAGCCAACAACCGGGACCTCTCTTACATCCTCCTGGTCTCTCTCCTGTTTTGCTTCTTGACTCCTCTTGTCTTCATTGGTCAACCAAGGAAAGCCACATGCCTTTTCCGACAAGTGATTTTCAGTATCATATTCTCAGTTGCTATTTCTTCTCTTTTGGCCAAAACGATCACAGTCATGCTCGCTTTCCTGGCCACAAAACCAGGAAATCGAGTGAAGACATGGATGAAGAAGATTTGGTCAAATTCCATCATCCTTTCTTCTGCTTCTGTCCAAATTATTATCTGCTCCATCTGGTTGGGAACTTCTCCCCCATTCCCTGACTCTGACTTCCAGTCCCAGCCTGGAGTGATCATCCTGCAATGCAATGAAGGATCTGTTGTCATGTTTTATATCACCTTTAGCTACATGGGCTTCCTGGCTGCCATCTGCTTCATATTGGCTTTCCTGGCCAGGAATCTCCCTGGGGCCTTCAATGAAGCCAAGCTGATCACCTTCAGCATGCTGGTCTTCTGCAGTGTCTGGGTGACTTTTGTGCCCACCTATCTGAGCACCAAAGGAAAATACATGGTGGCTGTTCAGGTCTTCTCCATTTTGTCCTCCAGTGCTGGTCTGCTGATCTGCATCTTCATCCCCAAGTGCTACATTATCATTCTGAGACCAGATTTGAATACAAAGAAGCAACTTATGATCAAGAGAAATGTAGAAATGTGAAACAGAAGAATTTTGATTCCAAATTTTCTAAGAGTCCAAACCTCAAATACAGTGCAAAATGTTCTCCATCCATAAATGGGCCAATGATTATGCTTGGAAAAATTAAAGGACAATAATTTCCTCCATCCTTGTCCAACAACAAAAAATAGTTCTTTTGAATAGTTGAGTTATTATATCTATCCCGTGCCTTTAGCACGGAGAAGAAGAAGTCATCTTTGCAGCAGTGGGTGGATGCCCTCCTAGTAAAAGCTAAAGAAATTAATTTAATTTAATAAAGAGAACCAAAAATAAATAACAGATAAAAGTTAAAAGTGGAACAGGAAAAGAAAATAGAAAAAGGAATGATATAAAGCTATAAAAATATAAAGAAGCACCATTTAATATTGTTCACAGCAATTAAAGTATATTTTAACCACTCTCTCTAAAGTTGCATTGTAACTCTCTTCTTTCTATAATCTATCATGTCCAATCATTAAAACAATAAATTGCAACTTGATTTTTGTGGACTTTTTATGCAAAAACACACTAAGGATGTTTCAGTCACTAATAACATATATTGCCTTTTCTCTAATAAAAGAAATCATTTGGCCAGCTCAGCAAGTTCTGTCAATTTCACCAACAGTTCCTCCATGGTGGGTAGTGTCCAATGTTTCCATCTTTGTGCATAATTTCACCATATGAGTCATAAATTTGAAATAATCTTCAATGTCATTTTTCTATTTGTTTATCCATCAATCTTTATGGCTTATCCATCAAACATTATCCATCAAAAATTAAGGTTGGACAACCATTTGTCTGAAATGATAAGAGGGTTTCCTGTTTGAGCAGGCAGCTGGAGTAGAAGACCTCCAAAGTTCCTTCCAACTCTGATATTTTGTTATCGTTAATCCTAAAAGCAAACACTGTTTTGAATTGGATGTCCTTAAAATCCTCTCTATGGATGTAAGAATTTAAAATTATTTTTAAAACTTTTGTACATGTCCACCAGGCATAATAAAATGTCCCCTCATGTCTTCACATTTGCAACTCTACATTTACCATTAAAAGCTTGTGACACAGTCTGGTAAAGTCTGTTGACTTAGTTGACTTAGTTTAAGAACCAAAACTAGGAGTACCCCATGCCATCTTTCCATGTCTCCCCATCACCTTACCCCCACCAAGATTCCTGAGATACAGAGAGGTTCAATTGCTGAATCAACATTAAAATGTTAGCATATATTTATTGTGTATGTGTGCGTGTGTATTTGTGGGGGGGGTGGAGAGAGTTTGACAACTTTTGTCAGATCCATACAATTGTTTCTGTTTGCTTACCCCAATTTCTCCATCTCTTTCTCATCTTAATTATTGGTAGAATATCTCCAAGGCACTTAGATGCTTACAATGTGCTATATCTCACTTTGCCTGAGACAGTATTGTATCAAATTACAATTCCTATGTTTTACATCACTGCTAAGTGTGGCCAGTGAGCAGTAGAATGCAGACTCACTTTACTCACTAGCAATTGCACTGAAACTACTAGATGTTTTGAGGGAACGGGACTAGATGTTTGGCTTGGCTTGCCAGAACCTGACCCTGATTTACGACTCCACCTAGACCTGAACCATTTCCCAAGAGTACAGGGCTGAATTTCTGGGCAAGGTATTTTGCTGCCATATGTCCCTATACAAGCAATGATCCCGTCTCCATCTCTGTGACCTCTCAGCATCTTTCAAATGAGACCCTGCACCCAAAATTCTTCATGGGTTCCATAGGGGAGGCTTTCTCTCACTAAACATGCGTGAGGCATGGCAGGGATAATAACAGGTTTGTTATAGGCTCTGGCCTTTTGCTGTTATAGGTACCCATCTATATGCAAGCACAGCTGAGTTACTCCTTGTATTGTGACCAGACATTCAGTTTGTTTTAATTTGTGAAGAATGTCACCTGCCAACCTTTCCTGAAATTAGTCATTCAAGGCAACTTCATTCTGCAAAGGTTGTTTTCCAAAGAAGAGTGTGCAAAAGAGCTCCAAGGCTCAAGAGCAGGGTCACAGTTCTCAGCCATTCCAATGGCCTAAGGGTCAAGAGAGAAATTCATACACAGGGATCACACTGGAGATAAAGGTTGTTTCCAGCAAAGAGAAGACACAGAACAAAGTCTCTTCTATAGGATGTCACTGACCAGAATCTTGACAGTGTTGCTAGTGTTGCTAACAAAACCTCCCTTCTGCTGTTTTTTCTCCTGGGCCATGACAAGTCAATACCTCAAGAGCCAAACAATAGATTTAGGATATAATATAAATATTTATCAATGGCAGCAAGTATGGGAGCGAAATAATAAAATCACATTAGCGACATCATATAAAGAAAATTTGTATAAGATGATTTACAGATGGCATCTCCCTCCGGCCAGATTAGCCAAAATGTATAAAGGATACTCTTCTACATGTTGGAAATGTAAAAAAAAAAAAAAGGGGGTACTTTTTCATATATGGTGGACATGTAGAGAAGCACAGGTGTATTGGCGTATGGTCTGGGAATGGGTAATAGAAATGACTAGCCAAAACATTCTATACAAACCTGAGGCATTACTATTAGGAATATTAGAGAAAAATGTAAATAAAGAGGACACATATTTAATCATTCACGTGGCTACGGCGGCAACGATACTATTTGCTGAAAACTGGAAAGCAATGGAAACACCGAGTGAGGAAGATCTAATGAAGAAAATTATGTTTTGCACAGAACTAGATAGGTTAACTAAAAGATTAAAAAACCAGGAAGACACAGAATTTTATTTGATATGGAACAAATTTTATAGATGTGGGAAAAAAATAGAGGTCACAAATAAAGAGATAAATTAAAATAGAGATTAGAAATGTATAGTTTTGTATATAGATAAGTTATATGTAATTAATGTATAATATAGACTGAGATGTCTGTCAAAGACGATTTACCATGTTCAATGTTTTTAATCCTTTTCCTTTTTTCTGTATTCAATAAAAACTTATAATAATAATAAAAAAATACCTCAAGAGCCAAAATAAGCAATAAAGGGAACAAAGGGCAACCTTGACTTGTCTCCTTCTAGATATCACATGGCTAATTTAGATCACAATTAACTGTAATTTGAGCCTTCTGACACTAAATTTGTTGAATAAAATTCTCAATAAGGTTATATTTTACAGAACTTTAAGCAAAAAAAGCCAATCCAAATTATCAAAACCTTTCTCGGCATTTAAGAAGATAAGTTGTGACTTGTTTTTTGTTGTTATTGTAAAAATACTGACATCCTATGCAGTTTTGACATTGTTTTTTTGTCATTTCAGTAAAAAAACAACATTGATCTTCTTGAGCAAAGTATTGCTAATTGTTTTTAATCTACCAGACACATTTCATGTGAACACTTTATAATCAGCATTCATAATTGAATGGTTGTTGTAAAGATGCAATTAGCATTTCCCTGGAGGCAACTGTCTAGGATTCTGAGAAAAATCCATCCTGAGGGTCCCCTATGCCCCCTCCAGACCTTCCAGCTGGGATCTCCCCGGCAGCCCTTGCTTCCACTTGCCCCAAAGCCTCCACCTGGGAGAATTGCTTCACGGCAGCCATTTTAAGATGGGGGAGACCTTCCAAGACTTAAGTTTCCCCTCCCTCTGGATTTCTGGGAGTTTTTGTCTCTTTCCCATCACACTAAAATCTTTTAATTTTATCCTTTATTTTGACACTTCCTCCCCTTACCCGTGCTTTCATTTTGTTTATTCAACTTCTTTTCCGTGGCTGGTGGCTGAGCTGCCAGGCAACCATTGACTTTTCCCTCCTGTATGACTACTGGGTTGCTATCATGACAGGGGCAGGCCAGGAACAGAGGCAGCCACTAGGGGAAGAGAGAAGGGTGAGGCTTTTGTTTTCCCTCAGAAATGGAGGAACTGAAGGCAAAATTTTCTCTTTTAGGAAACCTTCCTCAGATGCAGCCCAGAAACAGAAGAAGAGTAGAGAAATAAAATGAAATGTTTAAAATATATTTTAAAAATGAAGGAAAAAGTCCAGACTTTGACAGAAAACAGAAATTAAAAACAGCTAAAAGGTAAGAAGATGCAGTTGTGGGAAGTCAGTTCCCCCCACAGAAAGAAATATTTTTGGAAATATTTAAAAGGCAGAACATATTTACCTAAAGGATTTTAAAAGCAGAAACCAACCCTGCTCCCAAATCTCTCTCTCCCAAAGAGAAACCATGTCTGCAGAATTGTAGATGTGATATTCTTGTCAGAAAAACTGAAATGAGGAAACTTGGATTAAGAAGAAAAATCCCTAGAATCAACACACCAACAATCTAAGAGTCATCAGCCACAGCCCCAGGAAAGCAGCATTGACCTTTGGGACATAATAGGATTAACCCACCACATCAGACTCAGGTCAAAGTTCCTGCCACAGGAACAACTCCAAACAAAAGGCTCAAGAAGGTATAAAAACCCACTCCCTACATGTGCTCACTCTCTTTTGTTCCAGAGCCATCTTCCTGTCTGGCTCTCTTCTTCAATAAACTGCAACCTTCTTTCTAAAGCAGTCGCCATGTTGTTTATTCCTGGCTTGGACTGAACCATGATGAAGACTTTTTCTTCAACACTACTATAGAGAACCTGGACACATGGTCAAGAACTGCCCTTCTAAGCCTCCCGGAAGAGGAGACCGATATCCTGCATAGAATGTTTCCACTAATCACTGCCTGGATGGCAAGCCTCAGGGCAATTGACAAACGCCCCTCCTGCATTTGCTCATGGGGGAGGGGGCTCTCAAATGCTAATGAAGCTCACTTGCAACCCACCTAGTTACATTATTTAAACTTGATTCTACCCTAACCCTCCCCAATGGCCAGGAAACCACCATCCCTATTTTTATAGATTCAGGGGCAACAGCCAACTTTGTAAACTTTGACATAGTTCAGAAGCTCAAGATCCCCACCATTCCTTTGAAGCTTCCTTTACAAATAAAAACTGTCAAACAAAAACTCTTAAAAGGAGATCCAATCTCTTATGCCACAGAGCCATTGTAATTAACCACAGACAAGCATTCCAAAAAGTTAATCTTTTTTGTGATCGACCACTTTGATCTCCCTCTTGCATTGGGAACTACTTGGATGCAACATCATAACCCCACTATTTAGGTGGAAGAAATGGTCAATTTCTTTTGACAGCTCTCATTGCCTTTCTCACTGCAGTAGTCCATCCAAGCCCACCCCACCAGCCATCCCTGAACATTAATGGGGAGATTCCCAATCTCCCAACCAAGTGGGCAGAGTTTGCAGATGTTTTGGGGGAGGAAGAAGCACCTGTCCTTTCCCCATACAGGGACTGTGATTCCGTCATTAACTTGGTTCTTGGCATCAAACCTCTTTCCAAGAGACAGTACCAAATCCCAACCAAAGAGCTAACCATCCTGAAAAGTTATTTGGACTCTAATTTGCAAAAGGTATTCATATGACCATCCCAATCACCAGGCTTGGCTCCCATCTTTTTTATGCCCAAGAAGCAAAACCCCAGCACACTGAGCAAAAGTGGGGAGCCCTTCTGAGAATTGTCCACAATTACCAGGCCCTCAACTCAGTGATGGTGAGAAACCATTACCCACTGCCATTAATTCCAGATCTCTTGGATAGACTGCAAAAGGCATGCATTGTTATGAGACTAGACTTCTGTAACTGTTACAACCTCATTAGTATCAAAGAGGTCCATGAATATTTACTGCCTTTGACACCAGGTACAGCAAGATTGAATACACTGTGGTCCCCTTTGGGCCATATTTTCCAGATTTATAAACCATTTTTTTCTGACCTCACTGATAAATTCATGGTTTTCTACTTATATGATGTTTTGATTTATTTTGACAATGAAATTCAGCGCACAGACCATGTATGTACAGTTTGTAGTAGTTGGTGAGACAACCATCTCTTTGACAAGCCAGAAAAATGCACCTTTGATCTGTAATGGATAGACTTTTGGGGGTACCATATTTCCACAAATGGCATCCAGATAGATGTCCAGAAAGTGCAGGCACTAAAAAACTATCAAGCTCTGCACACAGCCAAAAACATGCAATGCTTCCTGGACTTTGCCTTTCCTTCAGCCCATCTTCCCAGGCATGAAAACTCAGAGCACACATTCTTTAATTCTCTATTTGGTGGGTTATATTTAGTCATGAGTTAGTCTTCTTCTATCCCTATCAGTTATTTCTTTTCAGATACTTTTCTTGTACTGGTGAAGATCCCACTTCACTAGTCATTGCTCGGGTTGAATTCCTGCTGTCAAGAATACCTCTATGCACACACAGAAGACATCAACTTCCAACATTAATTATATGTTAAGATTTATGACCTCATCAGAGGAATAGGAAAGTCAATAGTTTGATTACAGTCTGAAGATTTTAAGTAAAAGATTCGCATTGATTATTCTAAGATGTAGACTATTGACTTTCCTATTCCAGCAACTGAACCGGATCCTATACAGAATCAAAGGATCTATAGGTCACACTTTAATACAGGAAGGTAACACAGTGTCAAGGAAAACATTCTAAGTATCTACATTAATACAAAAAGACAACACACACAGTATAAAATAAATAAAAATAAAAAATTATTTCCACTCTGTAACTCTCTCCCTATTTATCCAACAATACAATCCATTGGCTTTTACTATCCATCCTCTTGAGTCTGCTCTCATCCAAAAATTGGTATTATTAGAACAGTTGGGAAATAAAATTTCGCTCCAGGCACAAGGAATTTTAACATAAGCTCCAATATAGGATTAATATATGACGTTATCATTGAAAAGAAAATCCCAAATAGGCCCTACTCTGAATGTTAGGCAGGGTTGAAGGATATTGATTGCTTCCTTGGCCTTAGAAGACAGGCAGCACTAGAGTTAAGTGACATCAATCTAGAGTGGCACCAAACTCATAGCTCCACGTCATCTTGCCAGCAGTCTTTGGAGACAAGAGACCTCATTGATGGACAGCAGAAGTCAATTCCATGGGTGTTGAACTATATTTCTCCAGTATTATTTTCTGGACATGCCCTGACAGGAAGAAACAATACCACTACAGAACAGAGTCACCAGGGATATATCTGTGACTTTTCACAAAAATGCTTTTCTCCAGATACCCCTGTGTACATGGAGCCCTGGAAAAAGTTGAAAATCCCGAGGGGACAAATTACCTATCACTGTAATTTTCACCATCCCAGTTTTTGAGATATCTTCTGCTACCTCTCCAGCAACTGCCGTTGATGTAAACATCAGACAGAAGGAACATGGAAAAAATCTTGCATCAGAAAAAGATAAATTTAACAGGTGACACTGTGTGGGACATACAGATTTGTGCTCTTGAATGTACCTTTCTCTCCTTTGCATGTGAAACTTGGTTTGTCTCTGTTTGAGTCAAGAAAGCTACTGGCATTTCCATCCTGTGACAGTCCTTTGAATTATTCTAACTCTCCTTTAGAAACAGGAAGGGGATTGATTCAGCCTTATGAATTATGGGCCTCCTGCTTCTGGTGTTGCTGGTGACCCAGTCAGTCACTGGGAAGCTTACAATGAAGTGCCCGCTGAATTTGGACAACCAGGATGTAAAAAAAGGGGTGGGGGGAAATCCAACGCCTGGGATCTGGGAAAGAGAGGATGACTGATCATACCAATGGAGCGGATTGACAGATCAAATCGCCCGGAAGAACTGTGGGGTGGGGACTGCTTGTGAATACTTTAAAACATTGAAGGGTGGGAGAGGATCCCCCAGATCCTGTCTAACATGCCTACAAACAGCTTCTCTTAATAAAGATCCCTGTTGGAAGAGATATTCCAAGAGTTCTGTCTTCTTAAGATGTAAGATTGAGGTGGGTCCTTACAACTACATTAGTTTCTTCTCCCCATCCAATTCTGAATTCAGGACTTGAATACTGACTTTTATTTAAAGTAGTGATTATTGTAGCTTCCCCTGCCGAGCTCATTTCCTTGTTTTATAATCGCTCATTGATATTCAGCGCTTGGTCCTTATAGGAATAGAAGATGACCTGCTTTTTAGAATCACTTTTCTGGGTCACTTATAAAACATCATCTTCCTTTTATGATAGTTCTACTTTAACAATTAGATTATTTTGCAAACTGGTTATGGCTGATGAAAATTAGTATTGCTACAAATAATGGTGTATTTGTGATTCTTAACTCCATTCCAACTTCTCAACAGTCACAAATATTAAACACTGATGGGTGACTATTATTTGCCTATGGTTTTGGATCAGTCTTGGCTTAAAATTCAACAGGCTTGTGAAAAAATAGAAAAAAAGTATTTTGTTATTGTTGTTGATGATGCTGATATTAATATGAACATTTTTCCACTAGTGTACCTTATGATAAGTCAAGAATACTATGCTTTATTTTCACTATTCAAGTGGTCAGCAAAAACTCCAATTCCTGCATAATCGCACACTTGGTTATAACATCCATGACAACTATTTGAACACACTTTGCACTTCTGATGCTTTGCTGGACATGCTCCCCACTGGAGAGGCCAATGTTCCCAACTACAGCTGTGGAAGGAAGGAAAAGCTTTTGGCTCTTATTGATGGAGCTGACAGGGATGTCTCCATCCAAATGTCAACATTAGTAGCTACCTATAAAGTCCCACAGATTTGTGTGTGTATTTCTCTATCTAGTAAGGTCAGTAGGGGGAAGTGGGTGAGTGATAGATCCAGTCATATCTTTTCAATGGAATTCAAGAACTGCTTTTCACATTGTAGGCATCATAGCTGGGGACTGGGATCCACATTGGGGAGGGGGCAAGAACCAAAACACATATCCTCTCATGATATCATCCCCATTGCTTTGGGGGCTTCTACTGCACACTTGTGAAGGTGAATAGAGGCTCTGGGTCCGTTGAAAGGATCCTAAGTACAATAGGAAAGTGCAGCACTGCTGTCAATCCTCATATTTTATACATAACGTTAGCCAAAGTAATGATATTTTCAATAGTGAATAAATCCCACATTCATGAAAATTATCTACTGTTGACAAAACACATGTGCCTTATGGACTCATAATGTCCACTAGTATTAATCAACCATTTTATTTTTAAAAAATACAAGCGTATTAACCAAATCCATTTTTAACTGTAATGTATTCAAGATAAAATTCATAATAAAACACTTGAATAGCAATAGAGCCCATGAGGAGGACATTTCTACTGGCTGAAATGTCTAGGAGATTCTCAGTCATCCAGGTATGGTTGTCCCAAAGATGCTTTTTTTTTCAGGAGGCAACTGGATTTTCTTGTGTTTCTTTTGAAGACATTTCACTTCTCATCCAAGAAAGTTATTCAGCTCTGACTAGATGGTGGGAAGTGGAAGGATTTATATTGCCTTATATACTGGCTGAAATATTTTTTAAAAATCCCTTCTGATGAGTCTCTCTAGTGGTAGGTTGACTGACAAATATTAATAATATCCAGTTGAGTAGAAGACAGCAATAGTATTTTCTATATTTTTAAAAGGGAATAAAATGTAAAATAAATAATATAAATGCTAAGGTCCTCTTGAGTAGAGTTGAAAGTGGGTAGCTGAACAAAGAATTTCTTGTTAAAGAACTGGAAGGCTTTAGAGCAGCGGTTCTCAACCTGTGGGTCGTGACACCGCTCCTCTATCCAGCCGCCGCTGCCGCCACCCTCCTCCTCCTCAGCTGGCTCCTCCGCCTCCAGGGTGCCCTTCTCCAAATTTAAAGGATTAAAGGATCCTTTAATCCTTTTCTTTTTTCTGTATTCAATAAAAACTTATAATAATAAAAAAATACCTCAAGAGCCAAATTTTCAGACGACACCAAGCTGGCAGGAATAGCCAACACTCCAGAAGATAGGCTTAAGATACAGAAGGACCTGGACAGACTTGAACACTGGGCGCTATCTAACAAAATGAAATTCAATGGTGAAAAAAAGCAAGGTTCTACATTTAGGCAAGAAAAACCAAATGCACAGGTATAATATAGGGGGTACCCTGCTCAATAGTAGTAACTGTGAGAGGGACCTTGGAGTCCTAGTGGACAATCACCTAAATATGAGCCAGCAGTGTGCTGCAGCTGCCAAAAAGGCCAACACAGTGCTAGGCTGCATTAACAGAAGGATAGATCAAGATCACATGAAGTATTAATACCACTTTACAAGGCCTTGGTAATATTGCATCCTGTTTTGGTCACCACGATGTAAAAAAGATGTTGAGACTCTAGAAAGAGTACAGAGAAGAGCAACAAAGATGATTAGGGGACTGGAGGCTAAAGCATATAAGGAACGGTTGCTGGAATTGGGTATGTCTAGTTTAATGAAGAGAAGGACGAGGGGGGACATGATAACCCAGGCAGGAAACCTATACCATTTCAGACAAATGGTTGTCCAATTTCTTCTTAAAGACTTGGAATGTTCACAACTTTTGGAGGCAAGTTGTTTCATTGGTTAACTGTTCTCACATCAGGAAAATTACCCTTTGCTCAAAGCAAAGTCAAAGGAAGAATCAATACATCAAGATTTGGGTAGCATGCTGATTCTATTGTGCAGGAAGAAGGCTAGCTGTGTGGATTGCACCTCCTACCCCAACTTAATTCTAAGTTGTTTCTCTCCTTTATTAGTTTCCATTCATTGCTTCTTGTCTTGCCTTCAGGTGCTTTGGAAAATAGCTTGCTCCCTCTTCTCTGTGGCAACCCCTCAGATTTTGGAAGACTGCTACTATGTTTCCCTGAAAATAAGACCGGGTCTTTTTTTCGGGGTAGGACTTACCTCACCTTCGGCACCGACAACCCCACCCAGAAGGTCCACTTCTTCTGGGGCTGAAGTTGTGCAGCTGTATTCGGGCCTACATTTTGCACTCAGGCCTTTCCAGAAGGCCTAAGCAGGCGAGTACCAAGCTATGGATTCAATCCATAGCCTGATGCTCGGCTGCTGAGGTTTTGCAGAACCGAGCCCTGTGACTGAGAAATGCCGGCCTGGCAGCAGAAGAGGCCTCAGAAGAAGAAATGCACCAGCAAGGAGAGGCCTGGCTATAAGGTAAGTGGGTGCAGGGCGGATGGGGCAGGTCCACCCTCCAACCCCACTTAGCTTGATTTTTAGGTGTGTGCCGCACCCCAAAATTAGGGCTTATTTTTGGGATAGGGCTTATATTAGGCCCACCCCCAAAAATCAAGTTAGGGCTTATTGTTGGTGTAGGCCTTACTTTCAGGGAAACACGGTATCATGTCACTGCTAGGACTTCTTTTCATTAAACTAGACATACCCAATTCTAGCAACTGTTCTTTATATGTTTTAGCCTCCAATCACCTAATCATCCTTGTTGTTCTTTGTTGCTCTGAATATATGGAAATTTAAGAAAATTTAAAAAAAAGATCCTACTCTGAAAATTGGGGAGGGGGCAAAGATAATAATAATAATAATAATAATAATAATAATAATAATAATAATAATAATAATAATAATAATAATAATAATAATAATAATAATAATAGGTCATCTAGCCCAACCCCTTCCTTCCTTTCAACCCTATACCATTTCAGACAAATAGCTATCCAGTCTCTTCTTAAAAACTTCCAGTGTTGGAGCATTCACAGCTTCTGCAGGCAGGGATACTGATTGCCTCCTTAGTGCTAGAAAACAGGCAGCACAAGAATTAAGGGTCACCATCTAGAGAGTCACCAAATTCCATAACTCTTGGTGACCTTCTCTAACACTCTCAAAAGATAAGACACCATGTTGAAGAACAGCAGGATTCAGTTCCCTGAACATTAAACTATCTTCCTCCAGGATTATTTTCTGGACATGTCTTGACAGGGTGGACTCCAGGAGTGTATCTCTGATTTTTCATTAATATGCTATTCTCCAGCCTCCCCTCTGCACATGGAAGCAATGAATAGCTTCAGGAATCTCAGAGAAGATGCTTCTCACTATAATTATCACTATTCCAGTCACTGAGTCACCTTCTGCTACTTCTCAGTAATTTCCTTGGATGTCAACAAGGACTGAAGCAACATGGAAGGGACATTGCATCAGAAAAGAATGAAATAAAAAAAATAAAAAGGATAAATTCTTCAGGTGACATCTGTATAGCACAGATTTTGGGATAGGCAGAGTCTGTGCTCTTGAATGTACCTTTCTCTTTTCAAATGAAGCATTTTTTTTTTCTGTCTAAGTCAGAAAAGTGAAAATGGTTTGAATTTCTTGTTATTATTTAGAAATAGGAAGAGGATGGATGCAGGTCTATAAATTATGGAGCTCTTCCTTCTACTTCTGATGCTGCTAGTATCTCAACCAGTTTCTGGGAAGTTTAAAATAAAGTGCCCATTAAGTTTCAAGAACCAAGATGGAAAAAATCCGTGGAGCTTTTACAAGTCAGGAGACCATCTCATTAGTATAGTCATCACTGAAACAAACTTTTACCTCAGGATCTCTGGTTAGGGACTATAAAAGATTGCACTAGTAATGGGAGGAAGTCAATTCAGAAGCGCAAACGCACAATATGCGATAGACTAGAAACAGTAGATAGACCATATATAAGAGAAACACCAACCAAACAAAAAGGATTCGGAGTATACTTGAAGATGTAAGGGAGGAGGGAAGAACGTTTACTAAAACAGATGTTTACAAAGATTAATACCTAATGTTGTATGCTATGTTCTAGGAGGATTGCTTAGCAATAAGATCTTATGTTTAATGTTGATCACATTAATATTGAAACAGATAGGAGAAACACCAATCAAATAAAATGTAACAGGAGTATAGTTGAGGCTAGACGCGAGGAGGGGGGAAAAGGCTTACTAATTCAGACGTTTTCAAAGACTAATACTTAGTATTGTATACCAGGTGTCATGATGATTGCTGCATAATATGTTTTTTATGTCCAATGTTGATTGTTTTAATAAAAGAATTTTTATATTAAAAAAAAAAGTACCTTTTACACCTACCTCTCACCTATTTTTCAATGTGGCTCCTTATACTCATTCTTACTCGTAAGTCATTCAGTGTGATGGAGTTGCATTCCCTCCATTTGCACTTCTAACACTCTTGTTCATTTTTCTTCATTTCACTGTCTGATATATTGCAATATCTGTTTAATTTCTTGGATCATTTTGATTTTCATTGCTTCTCTCATTTGTCTTATTTTGTGAAAGAGGCAAAATTCCAAAGATCAGGCAGCAAAAAGGCTCAAAGAAATCCAAATTATTTTCCTCTCCCCACCCAATCCTGGGTTCAGCACTTGAATACTGTTTTTTGTTTATAGTAGTGATTGAAAGGGTTGTAGTTGCCTATGTCCAGCCCAGTTCCATATTTTTTATAAAGGCTCATTGATATTCATTGCCTTATCCTTATAAACATAGACTTGTTTTTAGAATGGCTTTTCTGGACCACTTATGAAAAATCCTCTTTCTTTTATGGTTTTTCTACTTTAATGATTGAATAAGTTTGAATCCTAATTACTGGGCAGATGAAAACTAGAATTGCAGCAAATAATGGTCTGTGTGGATCGATATCCATTTCATCTTCTTAATGCTCATAAAGTTAAATGCTGATGGGTGGCTATCATTTGCTTTTGACTTTGGATCCATATTGGCTTAAGAACTCAGAATGACTGTGGAGATGAAGAGGATTTTGTTCTTTCTGTTGTTGATGATGATAATAACATGAATTTTTTTTTTACAGGAGAACACAAACAAATCATTTTAAACTGCTAATCCTGATTTTTGCCATTCAAGTGGTCAACAAGTATCCCCAGCTCCTGCACAATCTCACATTAGGTTACAACATCCATGATAACTATATCAACACACTTGCAACTTCTGATGCTGTGCTTGATGTACTCTCTACTGGAGAAGCCAACATTCCCAACTATAGCTGTGGAAGGAAGGAGTACCTTTTGGCTCTTGTTGATGGAGCTGAAAGGGATATCTCCATCCAGATATCATCACTAGTAGGCACCTATAAAGTCCCTCAGGTATGTGTGTATGTTACTCAACCGATAGTGAGTGAGGTGATTGTGGGTGAGTAATAGATCCAACAATATTTTGCCTATGGAATACAAGAGCTGCTTTTCACCATGGTTGGTCATTGTTGATATCATGGCTAGGGATTGGGATTCACAATGGGGAGATGCTATGGACCAAAATACAAATATTTTTTCATGACTCCATCATGACATGCAATTTCTGCTGCACAATTGTGACCAATCAAACGGTCTTCTGTAAAAAGGATAGTGTAGCTGTGACTAATTTTTCTGGATAATCTTAACCAGTAATGATATTTACAATAGTGAACAAATACATGATTTGTGAAAAGAATCTTAATGATTATCTTACCTACATTTGAAAAAAACATATATGTTTTATTGACTTGTTGGAACCACAGCATTAATTAATCACTTTATTAAAAAAACCACTACAAGCACATTAGCCAACATATCAACTATTTCTTAGCCTAACATATTCGTAATCAAAGTCATCCTAAAAGACCTGAAGAGAAATGGAGCCCCAGGAGAGGATTTTTTGACACAGTATTATGGAGGAAACTGATTGTATTTAAAATGAAACACAGACTGTTGGCCCTAACCAAAGCTTTTTAAAAAACCACTTGTATGAGAATGTTCTTTGGGCTCAATGAAGCCATGAGAAGTAGGATCTTGGATTAGTATCTTGGACTTCACATAAGACCTATGACATATTGTGATTCATGTGTGTGTGTGTGTGTGTGGTCAGCATTTGAGAATAACATATAATTTGGTCATTTATTTGAACAATTCAGTTGAGTTCTGAATATGTCAGACCGATTGTGATACAGTAATATGATCTGCAGTTTTTTTTTTCTTATTGTTTTTTACTTAAGATTTTTTTTAAAAAAATTATGCAGGGTCTTGTTAATAATCTGTATTTCATATCCTGTTTCCTGATATTTTTTTATTAACTGATCAACCATAAACTATTCTAATATGTTCATGAGAACCAAGTTGTATTAATTCAAGGCTAATATTTTCGATTTGACCTGATCCCAAATATAACATTGCATTCTTCGCTGCTTTTTCAGGTCAGTGATGTAACTGTTTTAGAGGCTCTGAGTGATAAAAGACAATTCCCTTTTTTCCACCAGATGCTCCCCAAAAAAGGGATCGTCTACCCACATATTGTCCAAGTTCTCCTTCATTTCAAATGGACCTTGATTGGTCTCTTTACTTCAGACACAGAGAAGGGAGAGAATTTCATGAGGACTTTTACTCCAATGCTTGTCAGGAATGGAATTTGTGTTGTTATATCACAACGATTCTCAGCAACTGGACATACAGCAGCCCTCGGGGATACCCTTTTTAAATGGAGAAAAGTCAATGTCTTTGTGCACTACATAGAATATATTAATGTTTGGGACAGAATTCATACTTTCCAATTAATGTTTGAAGGTCTGCCAGGATCTACCGAAGGAAAAGTCTGGATTGTGGCAACCATTGAGTATTTGATATTGAAACATGAGAGTCTTTACAAATATGTCCATAGTATTTGGACCTTTGGTTTTCAGGAAAAAAAAGACCAGAGGGTGATGCCTTTGAATATGCTTTCTTTGTGAACCCTCAATATGAATATCAGTCTTTTCAGTGTTCTTTTTCAAAACAGGTCTTTTCTGTCAAAGGCCGGAAAAGATGCACCCAGAAAGCACCACTGAAGATTGGGAAGGAAAGGAGGAGAATATGGATCCCTTTTCACCGCCATTTGAACAGTGTCATTCAGACTCTGGCCCACACCTTGAATGCTGCATATTCCTCCAGATCCAGGAGGAGAAGAAAGGAGAGCAAAGCAAATTTAGAGGCTCCAAAGCTACAGCCATGGCAGGTAGGAGATCTTGACAAGGATCCATCAAACTTAGCTCCTTCGGAAAAGGAATGCAAAGAAGATGGAGGCAGTGGTGGGATTCAGCCAGTTTGCACCACTTCAGCAGAACTGGTAGCTAATTTTTTGTTGCCCAAGCTCAGAATGGACTTCTAGAAGTGGCATCCACACAGAGAACCAGTTGTTCATGTATTTGAATCCCACCACTGGATGGAGGTGAACCATCTCAATCTCCTTGAGCTACAAAAGGCCAATAGGCTTTTTCAGTCTAATCTGTTGGGGCATAATATTCCAAAGAGCAGCGACCATGATAGATATACTTTGATATTAAACACAGCCAATTATAAAGTGACATATGCATTTTAAAATAACTTCCTGTATGTGTGGTTTTCTGTTCAACATATTAGAATTTTACATTCATATATTTGAAGAACACTATGAGGCCATCTAACCTAACTCTGCAAGAAATTGAGTTAATGCTTCTCTGACTGATTGCTTCTTGGTTTCTATTGGTTTTGTTTTGTTTTTTGTTTGTTTGTTTGTTTTTGAGCCCAGTTTGATAAATCATCAAGATGTGTTTTCAATTTTATATCTGGTTCTTGGTTACATATTAAGAGATTGTAAGAAACATTACAAATGAAATCTTGTATTTACAAATTGTGTTAGTTGATCAAAATATAAAATACAAAGGAAAATAAAAAAACAATGTAAAACTAGGGGAAGGAAAAAAGGAAGAAAAGAAGATGTATAGAAAGGGAAAAATAAAAAAAGTGTTAACTTCCAATTCTTTTTAGCACCGTAGAAGATAATAAATTACAACCTCCACTTTTTACTTTTACAGAATAGTATGTACGAGCCACTTCTATAACAATAAGCCTATGTAAATCAGCAAAAATAAAATCAAAGTTTCATTTTTTTTTCATAAATGAAATCTTAACAAAAGATCTACATTGTATTTGGTATCCCTTCATGCTTATAGAAGCTATTATAGTTTGTCAAGTCCTAGTTGCTCAAAAAACAGAATTTTCTACTGGATTTTTCTCTCTATTAGGAAAAGATGAATATTTTTTCTGGAAGCTAGGTATTTTTAAAGTAACATCAAAATAGCTTTGACTAAGAATTGGTATAAACATTGCAACACAAAATTATATTTTATCAAATCCCTGTCTATATTAATGACAATATAGAAAAATAGATGACCAAGGACAAATTGTTAATAATAATAGTAATAATAATAATAATAATAATAATAATAATAATAATAATAATAATAATAATAATAATAAAGTTGGAAGGGACCTTGGAGGTCATCTAGTCCAACCCCCTGCTCAGGCAGGAAACTCTATACCATTTTGGACAAATGGCTGTCCAGTGTCTTCTTAAAAACCTCTAGTATTGGAGCATTCACCATTTCTGGAGGCAGGTTGTTCCACTGGTTAATTGTTCTAACTGTCAGGAAGTCATAATTCATGGGTATGAGGAACACTGAAAATCATTTCAGTACAATTTTTAAGACCAATTTTATAACTGTTAATTATCATACCATTCAATCCTCACTTAACCAAGTTTCTAATAATTACATCAGGAAGTACTTTGTTCATTTTTTGCTGTAAATAAGCTATATTACCAGCATTCAATTTATTCAGGAAGTATAATAAGATTAGAAAATACGGTATGGCACAACGCTAGAAAGTGGGATATCATGAATTCAAGTCCCACCTTAACCATAAAAGTCAGCTTGGGGACTGGCCAGGCAGACATTCTCATTTCCCATCTGGCCTACCTGAGAGAAGATTAGCTTGGTAAATTTCTTCTTGACAAATCCATGCTTTCTGGTAATCATTCTGGTTTTTTTCCAATAAATTTATGAATAATGTCTTAATTTTATTCTTCATTCAATTTATTTGTGGTCTATCATAAATTTCCTTTAATAACTGACCTTTTTGGTCAGTTATATTTTGTCAATACATATTTTTTCAATAAATGATTGACAAATTTCTCTGAACCTTTTTCACTTTTGAAGATACAACTAACACTCACAGCTCACGATATTTGTAAGTTAGACAACAGTAGAAGAAAGATTCAAATGTGAAAAGACCACCTGGAATAAGAAACCAGGGTTTCTGCTTTTAAAATTCCTGGATGTTTTTGTTCTAGTTCCATCCGTTTCTGGAGAAGAATGAGTTTTGCAATATTTCCCATCGGAAAGTGTACTTGGGCCAAAATGGAGATGTATCAGCAGATCTGAATGCCATAAGCTGGGTGCTTCTTCCCAAGATGGCTCCCATTGACAAGCAAATCGGGAGTTTTGAAAGGCAGAGACTTATTATCAATCAAGATACCTTGTCATGGCTAAGGTTGTGCAACAAGGTGGGACAAATATTGATGTTCTTCCTTCATTACCAAAAGTCATAGTACCCATTTCAAGTTCACTAAGGCTAATCATTAAGGTGATTGACTTTCACTGAGAATTGAATGTGGGATGTAGAAATCTCATAGTTTTTTAAACTATGCTTATAAGGCTTCAGTACTATTGACCAAAGTATCCTAATATGCTAGAATATGGAATAATTTTTAACGCTGATTCAATCATATCCAACATGGGATGCTTTTTTCAGGACGTAGGTCATGGCCCTTTTCTATATCCTCTGCAAGCTGGTATCTCCATAAAACTGATGAGAAACAATCTTAAGTGTCAGGGATTGTGACACTGATAGCCTCAGGTTCACTTGTTCCTTGTTCTCAAATAGCAAAGAAGAAGGCAGTTCTGTTGACAGGTGCCCAAATTCAGATTTGGACTAAATCCAATGAAATTGAATCAATACTGGATAGATGCCCTCTTGGTCACTATAGCAAATAAGCCTCTGGATTCTGACAGGTTGGAGACATTGTATCCTGAAAGAGAAGGTCCAGAAGATCCTATCAGCAATGCTTTTAAGGAGTCCAGATATGGTCAGAGTATTTCATTCTTCTCTTTCACCCCAGTGAGATATTGCAACAGCCCTTTTGCTCCTTGGAAGTAGTTCTAAAACTTTCAGTTCACATGAAATCATAGTAACTGTCAGATAATACCATAACCCAGAAAATTGGAGCACTGGAACATGACTCTGATCCAAAAAAAAGCTCTTCCTCATATTGGAAGTAATGAGGGACAATCTGAAAGCAAACACAAACCTAGATTTGTTCTTTTCCTTGTAAGAGGTGTTTCATCTGAAAGCACCTTGATTGATATTATTTATCATGATTGTTTGCTACCATAAGTCTATCTGAGAAGATACAAAGCTCCAAATTAACTAATAATGCATGTCAGTTTCTTTTTTCATGGCAGTTGGTGTCACCTAATTGTACTTCTTCACCTGAAAGGACTTTGTCTTGGATATCTAGCTGGACTTTCAAAATATCATTTTCTAACTATGGTGTCAGATCCCCAAAGAAATATTTTGCTTCTCTCCCTATAGTTACATGCTTTTGTAACCATTCTTTGGGGCCTGCCATTCTGTTGGGAGCGGGGATGCTTTGAGGATGCTTTGCACTGTCTGGCCATTATGTTCTTACCCCAGGAGAAGGAATGCATCATCCTTAACTAAGAGATGGTTTGACCATGGAGCCAGAGAGAAACAAAAGTGAGAGAGATCTTGAAGAGTGCCCCAAAGGAGCCAGTTACCAAAACAATATACCGCCTGTGGATTGGCTGGAATTCAAATGGACACTGAGATCCTGGGGGGACGAGTAATGAATATTGTTTTTAATAAAGTGCTTGCGCAGGCTTTACCTTAGAACACGCCTTGATTTCCTTGCTATCACTAGCCCCTAATAAAAGTTCCTTTTGAGACAATGCCTTCTTTCAAGAATTCTGCTTTCTTGGAAGGCCCAGATGAGCTAGGTCCTTACAAATGGGCTCATAATCATGTTCATCTCCTGCAGCAAAGATGCTTGAGGGACATGCTCTCATGATCATACCTTTATATCATCTAACTACAGTTCTAGAAACTACAAACTCAGTGTCATGCCTCCGTCAGAGCCTGACTCTGAGGACGACATAGAGTTCCCTGTTGAGGCCCAGGAGGGGGTGTCTGTGGCTTCGGAGGACTGTGGGGAGGAGCAGGCTGAAGCAGGCCAGGGCCCTTCAAGTTTGGAACAGGGAAGGCAGAGTTCAGGCAAGGAGCAAGGCCCCTCCCCACCAGATCCCAGAGCAAGGAGAGCAGAGAAGAGGAGGGAACAATGGAGGCAGGCTCACTTGCTCAGGAGGAGAGCTTGTCAGGCCGCACTCCACAAGGCACACCTGGGGAGTAGGATTTAAGGAGACGCTGTGGAGTGGGGCATTTGCCAGGAACAAATGTGAACTCTTGTGATAGTGTGCTCTTGTACCTGGACACTTTGTATTTTGGACCAAGTTTGTTTCCTGCTGATTTCTCCTTGCTGTCTTTGGTGTGCAGTATGCAGTTCACAGGCAAGCTGGGAGTTGAAAGAATTATACTTTTGCTTGTTATTTGTTTTACTTTAAAGAACCGTGCAAACTTCCTGACTGTTTTATTGAACTTGTGCCAGTATATGTGGGGGCTTGTTGGGTGAACGTTGGCAGTGCTTACAAAGACAATTGTTCTGACCAGCTAATTGCTTTGCCTCCATTCAAGGCCCTGGGTCATCACACTCAGTTTTAGTTTCATTTCATCAAGAAGCCACCCATATAAATTAAAGAAAAAAAATACAAATAAACAAAGAACACCTCCTTTAAGATAGACAATCCTAATTTGTAAGGACTGCAAGGAAGACTATTTTAGACTACTTTCAAAGGGGAGCAGCTTATCAATGTTTTATGTACACTTGAAGAAACGTTTGCAGATCCTATCAGCCATAAGTTTCTTTCTTCTTCCCAATTGTATTCTATTTTCAAAAATATAATAGAATAAATATTTATAATTTTATTCTAAAAGTTAACATGAATACATCATACTTTAAAATCATGCATATATGAAGAATGGAGAAATAAATTTTAATACAGCCATGAGAAGTAATTCATTACTTAACATTAAGTCTTTTTTTATCCTTTCAGAATTTATTAAATAAAAACTCCTTTTTAAAATGTGATATACCAGAAGAAAAAGAGAGGAACTAAAAGAACAATCTGCCTGTAGTTCTATCTCTTAAAGTGAGGACAAATAAAGGGAAATATTTCTTCACCCAGAGGGTCGTTGATTTATGGAATTCACTTCCTGAAGGGGTCGTGACAGCTGTCAGCCTTGACAGCTTCAAGGCAGGGCTAGATAGATTCATGGATGCAAAGTGTATCGGTGGTTATTAAAACGGATGTCCATGTGCCACCTCTATGTTGGTTGAGGCAGGCAGGATTCCCTTGGGTACCATTTGTTGGGGGTCAAGGGAAAGGGAGGGTTTTGCCTTCTTTTTCTGCTCAAGATCCCCATGTACAATTGGTGGGCCACTGTGTGACACAGAATGCTGGACTCGATGGGCTTTGGCCTGATTCAGCATGGCTCTTCTTATGTTCTTATGTTCTTAAGTGTTTGGAACTAATTTGAGATTTCATATTATCTAAGTCAGGGGTTCTCAACCTTGGCAATTTTAAGACTTGTGGACTTCAACTTCCAGAATTCCTCAGCCAGCAAACCCCTGATCTAAGTGAAACCCAGAGACTACTTAACTAATGTTCATGTCTACATTCATTTTCCACAGATGATTAGTCCTGACATATTGTATTTTCTTCGGCATTCCTTCTTTTTCTGCATAGTCTCTGCCTCAGTCCAAATGTGTGGAAAATTGTTATCCTGGATTTGTCAAATGGGCTAGAGAAGGAGAGCCAGTTTGCTGTTATGACTGCATTCCTTGTCCCAAGGGGACCATCTCCACTCAGGAAGGTGGGTGATATCAAAGAAAAGGACTGGCAACTGGATTCACCCAGATCCTTTTCATGAAAGTGCAAGTTAAAAGACAGATTGAAGCTCAACTGTTTTCTGAATTCCTTAAAACTAAAGCAATTGTCTTAGCTCCACCTTATTGAAAGATTATTGCAATACTTTCTACATAGATTTCCCCTTGTGGATCACTGGGAAAGTACAGTTAGTTTGTAGTCAGGTGATGTGGACAGTTAAGGATGCATCTCATTGTGTAATATTACCACTGTTCCCAGTAACTATTCCAGCTTATTTGCAGGAGCAGCTTTCTTGGCCAGCAAATTGGATTTCGGAAGATAGACATCATGTGAGTCAAGTACATTAAAAAGTGCCATTTAATACGGTAGGACCCAGGAAGTTAGCCTAGAAAGATTAATAGATCCATTATTTACTCCTAGTATTATAGTTGCTATGGAGGATCTATATATTTGCTGTAAATCATTCAGGGAATAGGGCTTTCCCCAATTTTATAGGAAAAAAATGATATTCTTATCTTATTTATGTAGAGATGTTAAGAAATGTATCTTAAAAAATGCTGCTGGTATCAGCTGTTATCCCAACTTATTCTTTTAAATATAAAAGGACACAAAGTTTAAGTAATGTTTTATTTTGGTTTTCTCAGATACAGAAAAATGCACCAAATGTCCAGATGATAAATATCCAAATGAGGACAGAGTCCAATGCATCCCCAAAGTTATCTCCTTCTTGTCTTATGATGAACATCTGGGCATCATCCTGGTCTCTTTTGCTGTACTCCTGTTTCTAATCACAGGCCTTGTTTTAATCATATTCATTCAATACCTAAAAACTCCTATTGTCAAAGTCAACAATCGGGACATCTCTTATATCATCTTGGTCTCCCTCCTGCTTTGCTTCTTGTCTTCTTTTCTCTTCATTGGTCAACCAAAACAAACAACTTGCCTTCTCCAACAAACTGTTTTCAGCAATATCTCTTCAGTTGCCATTTCTTCTCTTTTGGCCAAAACCATCACAGTGGTGCTGGCTTTCCTGGCCACAAAACCAGGAAATCGAATGAAGAAATGGCTGAGGAAAAGCTTGGCCAACACCATCATCCTTTCTTGTTCTGCTGTCCAAATTATCATCTGCTCCATCTGGCTTGGAGTTTCTCCCCCATTCCCTGACTCTGACTTCCACTCTCAGCCTGGAGTGATTATCCTGCAATGCAACGAAAGCTCTGTTGTCATGTTCTACATCACCCTCAGCTATATGGGCTTCTTGGCTGCCATCTGTTTTACTGTGGCTTTCCTGGCCAGGAATCTGCCTGGGGCCTTCAACGAAGCCAAATTGATCACCTTCAGCATGCTCGTCTTCTGCAGTGTCTGGGTGACTTTTGTGCCCACTTACCTGAGCACCAAAGGGAAATACATGGTGGCTGTGCAGGTCTTCTGCATCTTAGCCTCCAGTGCTGGTCTTCTGGGCTGCATCTTCATCCCCAAGTGCTACATTATCATTCTGAGACCAGACCTGAATACAAAGGAGCAGCTTACAACCAGAAGAAATGTAGAAATGTGAAACAGAGGAATGTTGACTCTCAAAAATTTCCAACAGGTGAAACCTGTACATGAGTGGGCTAATGATTTTGCTTGAAAAAAATAAAGTGCTGTCAGAATATAGTGTCCTCAATCCTTGTTCAACAAATTGCAAGATAGCTAGTTACAGTAGCTCGTTTGAGTGGTCAAATTATTTTATCTATCCTGAGCCCTGAAGTGCCCCATCAAGATATTTTAATCATAATACTTGTGCAATAGACATTTAATTGATATGCCAGGTTTTTTAAAAGATGGCAGCATGGTTACATCATGGAGAGTAAAGTTGCTATTAAGCTAAGACAAAATGGTAGGAAGAGAGGTGGAGAGGTAAAGATAAGTCATAGAAAAAGAAAAAAAGACAGGAGAAGGGAAAAGGAGACAAAAGTTTGGAGAAATTAGGAGGAAAACACCAACAATTGGAGAGGCCTACAGTGAACTTTTCCTGCTGAGAGAGGACCATTTCCCCTGGAGAGTCCTACCCAAGAAACTGGAGGCCCATCGCAGTGAGTGAGGTGAGTGGAGAGGTGAACCAATTGTGCGCAGCAGAACAAACCAGTGGAGAACAAAGAGATAAGTTGTTGAGTGATTGGGGGGCCAGCTGCAGAGCAGAGAGGAGAATCAGCTGTGGGGCAGAGAGGAGAGCCAATGAGGGCAGCACAATAACCAGCAGAGAGGAGAAAGAGGCAAGCCAGTGAAATAGCAAAGCAGGTAGGAGAGCCAGACATGGAAAGGAAAGCTTATTGTGGATCATCAGTCCTGTTTGCTGGAGGAAACAGCATACTTGAGCAAAAGACCAGCAAATGGGAGCCATGTGGATGCAGAGCAAAGAGCAGTGGCAGCACAGCAGGAAGAAGAGCCAGCAGCATAGGGCAACACAGTGAATTGCAGCCAAAGAGCAGCACAGAGGAAAGTGTGGAAAGAGACCAGGGAGCAATGGGGGGAATCAGAGACTATCATTAGTGGAGCATTGCAGCACAGCAGACCAGCTGACCAGTGACTGAGAATGGCAACAGAACAGCGTGGCAGACCAACGGTTGAGGGAACAGCAATGAGAAAAGCAGGAAGAGCTGAATAGCTGTAGAAAAGCAGAAAGTTGAATAACTGACAGGAAAGCAGGGAGAGCTGAATAGGCAGTAGCGGCAGATAAAAAAAAGTAACAAGAGAGGCTAAAAAATAAAAATACAGAACACAAGGCAAAAAATAAAAGCCAAGTAGACAATAGCAAGTATTGAACATATAAAGGTAGAGAAGAAAGTTAGGGAGGAAAGGGATAATTATAGAACATTTCAGGACAGGATAAGAAAGAACTTTGCATCTAAGCCCCACTCAACACTGAAAATCATCAAATTCAACATTTTAAATGAAGTGCTAAAACTTTAATTTTTAAAACTAGATATTTTCTCCCAAATTTTGAATTTTTTAAATTATCTGTTAGAACAACAAGTTTCTAAATTGGACATTTTCCCTTTCAAAAATCTGTGGTAAAACCTTCTGCACTCTCATTTTAACTTTTTTCTCATTTTCATTTTGCTCTCATTTTTCTTTTTCTATGTTTTTAATCCACTCATGGAAAAGGAAACTGATGCCTTGTGATCTGCAAAACATGTTTCATGCATACATTAATGGATATAGAAGATCCAAACTATAAATATACTGTAAGGACCTGCCTCTCCCAAGAAAGCAGAAATCTTGAAACAGGCATTGTCTCAAAAGAAACTTTTATTAGGGACTAGTGATAGCAAGGAAAATAAGGTGAGGTCTGAGAAAAAAACCCATGCAAGCAGTGTATTAAAAGCAACATTTGTTACTGCTCCCCCCAGGGTCCATTTGAATCCCAGCCAATCCACAGGTGGCATATTGTTTTGGTAACTGGCTCCTTTGGCATGCTCTTCAAGGTCTCTGTCGCTTTCATTTCTCTCTGGCTCCAAGCGCAAACTGTCTCCTAGATAAGGGTGATGCTTTCCTTCCTCTGAGGAAAGGGCATAGTGGCAAGACAGTGCAAAGCATCCCCAAAGCATTCCCCCCTCCCAACAGAATGGCAGGGCCCAAAGAATGGTTACAAAAGCATATGTACTATAGGAAGAGAAGCAGAACATTTCTTTGGGAATCTGACATGTACCAACTGTAAACTAATTGTGTTATTAGAGGAAAAAATAAAAGGTCTAGAGGTAACTCTAACTACTTTGAAACTCAACCTACAAAATGAGAAAACCCCAAACCTTGTAAGAAGAATGTGCCCAAATTGAATATAATAATGATCAAACCCGACCCACTTTGATACAGCTCCACTGGTGCTGAGCAATCAATTTCATAGACTGTCCCTGGAAGAAAACATGCAGGTATCTAAAATAGTAGCAACATGAAGTGCTTCTGTGATACTTACGGGACCGTCTTCTGCCACATACTTCCCTACGACCGGTGAGAGCGCACAGGGTCGGCCTCCTCCGGGTCCCGTCAGCGAAACAATGTCGTCTGGTGGGCCCTAGGGGGAGGGCTTTCTCTGTTGTGGCGCCCGCCCTCTGGAACCAACTGCCTCCTGAAGTCCGCGTTTCTCCCACTTTCCCGGCCTTCCGAAAGAATCTAAAAACCTACCTCTGCCGGCAGGCCTGGGGATGATTGTTAACTGTGGTGTGATTGATGAATATGTGTGGGGTTATATTTTTAATGTTTTGCTTGGACTTAGTTTGAAATTGTTGTTTATATATATATGTTGTGAGCCGCTCCGAGTCTTCAGAGAGGAGAGGCATATAAGTCCGAACAAAATAAATAAATAGATAGATAGATAGATAGATAGATAGATAGATAGATAGATAGATAGATAGAAAAATACCCCAAAGGGGTAGGACAAAAAAGGCAAGTGTTGGTGATAGGAGATTCAATTCTCAAGGGAACAGAATCAACCATCTGTAGACCAGACAGACCATCTGTAGATCTGTAGAGCAGATAGTCAATCCAGAGAGGTATGTTGTCTCCCTGGAGAAAAAAAATCAAAAGATGTGGCTGAGAACCGAACCAAAATAATAAAATAGATTACTATTCTTTTCTACTACTACACGTAGGGACAAATGACATGAAAATGGACCTGAAAACAACACCAAGTGCTTACAAACAGCTAGGCAAGAAGGTCAAGGAGTTAGGTGCATAAGTAGTTTTTTCATCTTAACGGCCAACAAAAGATCAACATCCAGTAAGAGAACAAAGGATTTTAGAAGTGAACCACTGGCTAAAGGGTTGGTGTCGCCAGAAGAACTTTGGATTCCTAGATCATGGACTGCACTACTTCCATGATGGGCTTTTGGCAAGGGACGTGCTGTACCTCAAAAAAAACTAGGTAGAATGTTTTCGGAAAATGCCTGGCTCAACTTATCAGGATGGCTTTAAACTAAAACTGAGGGGGGAGAATGACCAATCTTTAAAATTTCTAGGACCTAATTACAAGCAAAACACCCTGGAAAACAAATCAAATAATGAGGTAAGGAAGGATGGGAAGAAAGACAAACTCAAACATCAAATAGGAGACATGGGAAGCATACTCAGAGTCAGACATAAAGTTCTAAAGTGCCTATATACAATTTCTCAAAAGTTTGGGGAACAAACAGGGTGAACTAGAATTATTAATATGTGAAGTAGGTATGATATAATTGACTGAAACTTGGTAGGATGAAACCCATGAATGGAACTTTTTGAAGGATTCAAAATGTTAAAAAAAAACCCACAAAAACACCCCATAAAAGAGGAGGTGGAGTTCCACTATATGTAAAAGACCACTATATTGCTATACAAATGCACGAGACCAAAGACAAAAACCTCCTAGAATGCATATGGATCAATATAAAAGAAAAAAAATGAAATTGCCATAGGTGTATACTACAGGCCACCGAACCAAGCAGAAAAAATAGATGTACTTTTTGCTAATCAATTAACAAATATATGTAGGAAACACACTACAATAGTAACGGGAGACTTCAATTACCCTGACATCAACTGGAAGACTAATTCTGTACCAAGTGAGAAATAAAATAGTTTCCTGACCAATCTAGCTGATAACTTTGTTGTCCAACAGTTAGAGGAAGGAACTAGAGGAACAGTCATACTGGACCTAATTCTCACGAACAGAGAAGAAATGATAGAGGGAATTGAAGCTGCAGGAAACGTGGCCTAGAATAACCATGTCATATTGGAATTCAATGTAATACAAACACAAGCAATAGAATATAATGATTCCTGAGTCTTAGATTTTAAAATAGCCAATTTTAACAAACTCCAAGATAACTTGGGAAAGATTCTTTGGATGAAAATCCTGAAGGGGAAAACAAATCAAGGAGCTTGGTGAACTCTGAAAAATATGATCATAAAAGCCCAACCCAGCACAATACCACTGAAAAAGAATATCAAGAAATCTAAGAACAAACCAACATGGCTGCACAAAGATCTCTCTAATAAACTCAAAGACAAAATGGACAAGTATAAAAAAAAATGGCAAGAGGGACACGTAACTAAGGCAGAATATCAGCAGATAGCCAGAATTGCCAAAGAAGTCAGGAAAGCAAAGGCTCAAAATGAACAAAGACTTGCAACAAAAGTCAAAAATAATTTTAAAAAAGGTTTCTTTCAACATATAAATAACAAGAAAAAAAATCAAGGAAATGGTCGGTCCACTAAAGAGAGAAGACAGAAAGGAAGTAACAGGCAGCAGAGAGAAAGCAGAGCTGATTAACTCATTGCCTTCCACTGGGCTGGGGGTGAGAGCTGAGCAGGGCAGGGCGTGATGCAATCGACAGCACATTGAGAAAAAGCAACACATACTCCAAAATAACAGCTTTCATTAGTTTGCAGCCTGCCATTGTAGAAAGTCTCTGTTGAGGGCATGGGGCTGCAATGGGTGAGACCCCAACACCTGCCCACCTGCGCATACAAACACACACACACACAAACAAACATGTGCACCATTCTGGGAAAGGTGAGCTGAGAGCAACGCAAAGGCAATAATGGGGGAGGGGCCAAAATGTAAAGTCTCTGCCCACTGCTGCCTGTCTGCTGCCATTTCTGAGCAGAGCCTCTGCCAGTTTTTTTTTTTAAAAGCAGGGGAGGGAGCGAGGGAGGGAGGGAGGGAGAGGCAATTTGGTTAGAAATGTCCCAGTTCAAAGGAGAAAGCAATTTTGTGTTCTGTTTTGTCACAGACAGAACTTTGTTGGCAATCCAAGTTAATATTGGTATTCTTGAATTGTGAGCTCTTAGGAAAGTATCCCTTCCTTGTGTGTTGCTAACAGCCATTTCCAGTGGAGAAAACAGAACAAAGAAGAGTGGGAGAAAATATTTTCCTTTGCTATATTTCCAGTCTGAATTAGACCAAGGCAGGTTCCCTGAAAGAGAGCCCTTTTTAAGGAGTATGTATTAATAGAAAAGCAACTCTGTTCCTAAATGCTAAAGTTGTTGCACATAAAAAACGGAGGAGCTCTGATCAACTGCCACAGCCACCATTTTGGCAGTTTTGCTATATTGTTGTATATAGACACCCCCACTAAATGCAAGCACGGTATAAACTGAGCCTCGTTTTTCCTCAATCTTTTAAGTGGCCACAAACTACTAGCAAAAGTGGCATTTGATCACAAGACAAGGAGGCATCGAGAAATGTTTCTCCTTTTGCATTTGAGCATCCAAGAAGGGACAGGAAAGGAGAAAGGGAAAGAGGAAAGGCAAAAAAAAAAAGAAGGAAAGAGGGGAAGAGAACAAGGAAGGAAAAAGAAGGAAGGAAGGGAAGGAAGAAAGAAAAAAGGAAGGAGAATGAAGAGGGAAGGAAAAAAAGAAAAGGGAAGAAGGAAGGAGATTATAATGAGAGGAAGGGAGGCTGTGAGGGAAGTCCTGCCTTAGCACTTGGCCACCAGTCATCCCCTTGCCCCTTCCTCCTGGCCTAACCTGGTGGTCTCCCATCCTATTGTGAAGGGCACTTTGGTTACAAATCCAGGTCTCCTCGTATGGAGAGGGAGTGGGCCTCCCTCTGACCTATGCACTTTGCCCTCCTGCACCCACCATGAGCAACCTGGCCAAGGAAAGTGAGCACAGCAGGAGCAGCAGCAGAGGAAGAAGTAAGTGCAACCAGTGCCCCCTCAGGAAAGTGGGAAGGGACTGAGTTGAGTGCCGGGTCCTGGTGCCCAGGGAGTTCAAGGGCAGGGCTGGGCACTTGCCCTCTGCTGCCCAGGGCTCTGGGCAGTCCACACCACCACCTGGGAGTCTCTCATGCATCCCAAGAGGGGCAATGAGACTCCTCTGATGGACTATGCCCTGGTACCCACCCCAGTCCCCCCTCCACTGGATACCCTGGATTCCCCCCCCCACAGCCCTGCCCACTCCTCCCACAAGTGCCCCCCCCAGCCATCGACTTTGCTTGTCAAAAGGTTGCAAAAGGGGATCACATGGCCCTGGGACACTGTGATCATCAGAAATATGAATCAGTTGCCAAGCATCCGAATGTAAATCACATGACCTTGGGGATGCTGCAATGGTCATAAGTGTGAAAAATGGTCATAAGTCACTTTTTTCAGTGCTGTTCTAACTTTAAACAGTCACTAAGTGATCTGTTCTAAGTAGAGGACTGCCTATACTTTATCACTTTGCTCTTTTTTTTTTTTTTGGCCATCAAGTTTTTGACACCTTGCTAGGCGACTGGTGGTACTCGAATATTGCCTTATCCTAAAAGTGGTACAATCGTTTAAAAGGTTGAAAAGCCTTGGACTAGGTGACCTACAAGGTCCCTTCCAACTCTATTATTCTAATTCCAATTCTAGTTAAGTCACCTCCTTTCAATCTTATGGAATATCTGTAGAATACCTTATGGAACGTTCTTCACTTCTGGTTCTTCTAGACAATTTCCCTTTCCAACCTTTCACCTTCTGGCCTGGGCTAAGCCCAGTGGTGGGATTCAAATATGTAAACAACTGGTTCTCTGTGTGGATGCCACTTCCTGAGGTCCATTCTGGGCCTGGGCAACAAAAAATTGGCTATCAATTCTGCTGAACTGATATGAACTGGCTGAATCCCACCACTGGCTAAGCCGTCTTAGATTCTTGACCAAAGAGGTTCGCCCGTATGCTACTGCTTAATGAGAACCTTTGCTGTCTCATATCCAGCTGAGAGTTTTGAAGTGGGGAAGAGCAGGGGTTCTTAGCCAAGGAATGAGACTCACTCTGGGTAAAGGCTGTTCTGGAGCAGAGAAGCCACCCTGGAGATGAAGGGGTCAGAAGTGTTTGCCCAATAGGCACAACACTTTTTTTTTTAGACTGTGTAGGACACACTAGTGCTCCTGACTGTGAAGAGTCAAAGGAGAAAGAATGGAGGAAAAATATATATTTTCCAAGAAGCTGTTAAAAGGAATTGTAAAAGAAATGAGCAGGGTGAAACAAATGCAAAACAGAGAGCAGTAGAAAGTTGGAATTCAATTTATTTTTTTTATATTCAGAATAAATTAATATTAACTATTTATTAAATAGTTACCCAGTACTTAAAATTGGAAATTAATTCTCAGCTGCAATGGAGAGCTGTGAAATGGGATGCTTTCAGCATTGGAATTCCCAAATTTGTGCTGCTTTTAAATGTTGTCCTCCTGGATCTGGATAAATAAGCTGCATTTAAAGCCCATCACACAGACCAGATTGTGTTGCAAATGAAAAAGTTGTCCACAATCAGGATCTGATCCATCTTCTCTTTCCTGAGAGTCCCCTGTTCTTCTCTCTCCTTGCACCATCTACAGACTTTCACCAAAAAGGCATCCTTGGTGTAGGACTTCTCTGCAAAGCATATTATGGAAGATGCAAACTTATTATACGTGCCATACTTGGCCTTTTTGTTTGTTGTCTTCATAAAAAAATGGATATGTGAAACTAGATGTTGAAAAACATATTGAAGTTTAACTCTTTTTTTTATTTACAAAATGCACATTTTCTTATCTAAAGGGAAGAAGAGCAAAAGACTTTGAAGGAGGGGCTGGATCCAGTATATTAATAAGTGCCATCTTGTCATGTCTCAGGAAGTTTATTTTGGAAAATTAACTGATTCATTATTAATAACAATGTAGGTTCTTATGAAGATTCTGTACATTATCATCAAAGAACTAGAACTTTCCCCAATTTCATAGACTATTAGAAATATAGCTACCGTGTTTCCCCGAAAGCAAGACAGCATCTCACTTTCTTTTTATCCCCCAAATCCCCACCACGTGTTGCCTTCGGGGCATGTCATATATCTCCTGCTTAGTTAACTGTCAAAGATCTATAAATCTTACCGGTAGGCTAATTTCGTGCTTAACTACCGTAACTTCAGTTATCTCAAACAGCGTGAGAAGTTTGTTTATGCACTCTTTTGTTTGTTTATGCACTCTTTTGATCTGAATACCGGTAATTGCCTTGCCTAAAGGCTTGTACCGTAAATCAGCCAGCATTAACACAGCCAAAAGGTGCTTACGGCTCATAGCCATCCATGTCAACACAGTGGGAACTTTTAAAAAAGCCTCCAAAACAAGAAAGGGGGGGGGAATGACAGACATCAAGTTCCAAATCTGTGCCTGTGTGCGGGTGAGCTTTGGGGTGGGGGAGTGGAGAGGCGAGAATAACAAGGACAATAATAATCTGTATAACTTCTGTGTTGACCATCTGCTGTTATACCGGTAAAAGCTTATACCGTATAAGTGTTACCGGTAAGTGGGACATGTAAAACATATGGTACCATAAAAGTGAATAAATTGAGGATGTAACCATTGTTACCGGTAAACTGCCACAGTAAACCTTTTTGTACCGGTATGTGATTTATTCACCTTGTTTTGTTTGATTTTAGCCAAATAAAGAGTGACTGAAATCTCAGAGAGAAACTTTATTTGCTTCATGCGTTGTCCCTAAACATTCGGCTTTCCTGACTTGACCTACCAGGTACGGTATACCGGGATTGAAGCTGCCTGCGTAAGGTAAAGCAACAAGGGGAGGGAATTCCTACCGTATGGGAGGCTATGTGGGATACTGTATGGGGCTGTAACCCTATGGGAGACTGTGATACGGAACCACAAGCAGTGCTTATACCGGTACCATATGCTGAGGTAATTATTTTTGCCCCTAGACATGAGTGCTTCCGGTTCCAGTGGTAAAAGGAAGAGTTACACCGTGGAGTATAAAAAAGCGATTGTCGAAGAATCTTGGGGCAAAAATGTAGCGCACTTCTGCAAGGAGAAAATGTTGGATCACCGACTGGTCCAAAAATGGCGTGCAGAATACACTAACCTGAGTGAAAAAGTGGAGAGAGGAATGGGTAAAAGGCGCAAGATTGGATGTGGTCGGCAACCAATGTATACAGAGCTGGAAAGCCTGGTGTTTGAGTGGATTGCAGACAGGAGAGCAAAGACATTGGTGGTAACCAGGGCTCAGATTAAGGAATATGCCCTTGCAGTCTCGCCACAGTTTGACATTTCCCATGAACAATTCAAGGCATCAAAGCACTGGGTGGATAACTTTCTTGAACGCAATGCCCTGTCTTTGAGAAGATCCACAACCCTCTTTAGGTTGGAAGATGCTGAGATTGTTAAACGCGCATTAGCCTACAAGAAGTTTGTGGATGACATTGACTTCTCTAAATACAGTCTTTGCAACATGATCGCCATGGATGAAACTGCCGTGTTCATGGGCCAAGGAGCTCAAACCACCATTGATCACCAAGGTGCCTCCTCAGTATACGTTCCCTCCACCGCTTATGAAAGTGCACGTGTCACCTGCATTTTGACGATTCGTCTGGATGGCACTAAAGCAACACCGCTGCTCATTGCAAAGGGCAAGAAGGAGAAGATTGAGCGGGTTTCTGGCATTTATGTGCTGGAAACTGAAAAAGCCTGGGCCACACAAGATGTTATAAGAAAGTGGCTTGATTTAATGCTGCCGCTTGTAATGCGCGGGAAAAAAAGAGGAATGCTGATCTGGGATGCAGCCAGCACACACCGCGCCAAAACCATGAAAGACTTCCTTCGTGAGCGGAGAATCGACCAAATCATGATTCCTGCAGGGATGACGGCTTATCTTCAGACTCTCGATATCACCATTAACAAGCCGTTCAAGGACTATCTGCGTGTGGAAATCAATGACTACATTGAAAACCGAATGGAGAGAAATGTACGTGGGAACTTTGTGAAGCCCAGACTGCCAGAGATTGTTAACTGGGTGAAAAATTCTTGGAATAAGATCACTAACACCTGTGTTGCAAATGCACTGCGAGCTGGCTACCTGGACAAAGCCTACTCATTTCAGGACAGTGCCGTTGCTACCCATGAGAAATATGGGCCACTGATTCAGCAAGAAATGTCGTCCCAAGAGTCCCAAGAAAATCCACAGGAACCTAAGAGTGTGGATGTTTATGATGATATTCCTGAGGGTGATGACATGGTTGTCATGGAATAAATCTGTTTTATCTTCCAGTATTCCACTGTTCGTTCTTACCGTACCATTTTTCATTGTTTTACATGTTATGCAATGGCTGTGCAGGGAGAGCCGCCGCCGCCGCCCCAGCCGATGGACGCGCACACGCACACCCGGTGGAAACACCCGGTGGAAACGGCGGGGTGAGGCGATGGGGCTGGCTTTGCGCCGCTCTGCTCCCCGCCCCGCCGCCGCTCACCTGCTTGGCGGCTTGCGCGGGGAGGTCCGGCTGCCCCCCTCGGCGTCTCTTCATCAACTGCATCAGGTAATCGGGGCTCGGCTTGGGCTTCTCCTTCGTTTCCATTTCCCCAACCATATTCCAAACAGAGCGAGCGAGCGCCCGCACCAGCACTCACCCAACCACCGCACTGGGTGCACGCCAGGCGGGGAAGAAACGGGGTGTGTGTTACCGGTATGTGGGCTGAGGGGGGGAGAGGCCTCTTCCCCCCTAGGAAAACAGGAGAGCGGAAAAAAGGGTCTCGTCTCCCGCGCCGCCTTGCCTCCCTCCCCTGATGTTCGTCTGTCTCGAGTAGCGGCTGCGAAGGCAGAGAAAGCGCGGCTATTAAGCAAGGCGCCTTCTCCGCGGCGAACAGAACTGGGAGCGGAGAAGCCGAAGCGCTTCCCCGTGCAAAGTTTAGCTCACCCGTTCATTTAGGTGGCGTCTTCCGACCGCACGCGGGGTGCCCCCCCCCGTCCGAGCGCATACGGTGGGAAGTCAATGCTTTTACATTGGGTGGTGGTCCGGACCTCTGGCGATGCAGACACAGCCCGTTGCACTTCTTGAGAGACTGGCTGGGAAGTTGGGCAGCGTCGGCTCGCTTTCCTTTCCATCTGCTTGGCAGCCCCCCTCCCTCTGCACGCCAGAGGCCTTGGGCGCGGCGGCCTGCGTGGGTTCCCTTTGGGGGTGGGGGAGGTCTCTGTGAAAAGCTGTCTACCTCTGCTGGCTCGTCTCTTAACCTAAGCTCATTTTCCTGCAAGAAGTTCTGTGGCTCTCCCTGCACAGCCTACTGCCGAGGGAGTAGCGAGCGAGCGCCCGCACCAGCACTCACCCAACCACCGCACTGGGTGCACGCCAGGCGGGGAAGAAACGGGGTGTGTGTTATGTGGGCTGAGGGGGGGAGAGGCCTCTTCCCCCCCTAGGAAAACAGGAGAGCGGAAAAAAGGGTCTCGTCAACGAAGAAGCCACAACCACGCCACGGCGGGTCTCGGGCGACGGAGGAAAATAAAAGGGGCGAACCGCCACCCCAAACCCTCCTCGGCCGCCGCCACCACGGAGGATTGCGCCCTAGTCGTCTTCCACCCCGACTGTACAGTGATCCTCCACCACCGCCGCTTCCTGTCGCCGCTCCCACTGGATGCCTTTCTCCAAAGCGGCGCAGTCTTCGGTAGTTCCCCCTCCTCTCCCTCGCCGCACACGCAGACGTTGGTCGCGGCTCCTTTTTCTCGGCGCTGCTGCCCCCTGGTCTGTCTCCGCGGCTGGGAGGCAGGCAAAGGGGCGGCGGACTTGGCCGTTTCCCGAGGAGTCCTCGCGGCTGCTCCCGCCGTGTATTGTAAGGCTGTTCCCGGCCACCGGCGATGCTTCCGTTGTTGTTGTTCCTACCGCTGCTGCTGGCAGTTCCGCCTCGTCTCCCGCGCCACCTTGCCTCCCTCCCCTGATGTTCGTCTGTCTCGAGTAGCGGCTGCGAAGGCAGAGAAAGCGCGGCTACGGTATTACGGTAAGCAAGGCGCCTTCTCCGCGGTGAACAGAACTGGGAGCGGAGAAGCCGAAGCGCTTCCCCGTGCAAAGTTTAGCTCACCCGTTCATTTAGGCGGCGTCTTCCGACCGCACGCGGGGTGCCCCCCCGTCCGAGCGCATACGGTGGGAAGTCAATGCTTTTACATTGGGTGGTGGTCCGGACCTCTGGCGATGCAGACACAGCCCGTTGCACTTCTTGAGAGACTGGCTGGGAAGTTGGGCAGCGTCGGCTCGCTTTCCTTTCCGTCTGTCTCTTCCCCACCCCCTTCCCTGCTCCCTCGGCAGTAGGCTGTGCAGGGAGAGCCGGCGCCGCACACGCACACGCACACCTGGTGTGCCTTTCGCTCCGTGCAGTCAGATTTCGGGCGAAGGGCTTCCCCGGATCGACCCCCGCCGCCCGCCGCCTCCTCCTCCTCTTCTCCGCCTCTCGCTGCTGCTGCTGCTGCTGCTGGCCTCGTGGCCGGCCCGTTGCAGCCGAAGCTGCATGGCGATGGGGCTGGCCCCATTGCCTCACTCACACGCCGCTTCATCGCGCCAGCGATGGGGCTGGCATGGTGGGGGGGGGAGCGGAATGCAAAGCTCACACACACGCCGCTTCATCGCGCAAAGCTCTGCATTCCACCGCTCACACACACGCCGCTTCATCGCGCCAGCGATGGGGCTGGCGTGGTGGGGGGGGCGGAATGCAGAGCTTTGCGCGATGAAGCGGCGTGTGTGTGAGCTCTGCATTCCGCTCCCCCCCACCACGCCAGCCCCATCGCTGGCGCGATGAAGCGGCGTGTGAGTGAGGCAATGGGGCTGGCGTGGTGGGGGGGCGGAATGCAGAGCTTTGCGCGATGAAGCGGCGTGTGTGTGAGCTCTGCATTCCGCTCCCCCCCCACCACGCCAGCCCCATCGCTGGCGCGATGAAGCGGCGTGTGAGTGAGGCGATGGGGCTGGCGTGGTGGGGGGGGGCGGAATGCAGAGCTTTGCGCGATGAAGCGGCGTGTGTGTGAGCTCTGCATTCCGCTCCCCCCCCACCACGCCAGCCCCATCGCTGGCGCGATGAAGCGGCATGTGAGTGAGGCGATGGGGCTGGCGTGGTGGGGGGGGCGGAATGCAGAGCTTTGCGCGATGAAGCGGCGTGTGTGTGAGCTCTGCATTCCGCTCCCCCCCCACCACGCCAGCCCCATCGCTGGCGCGATGAAGCGGCATGTGAGTGAGGCGATGGGGCTGGCGTGGTGGGGGGGGCGGAATGCAGAGCTTTGCACGATGAAGCGGCGTGTGTGTGAGCTCTGCATTCCGCTCCCCCCCCACCACGCCAGCCCCATCGCTGGCGCGATGAAGCGGCGTGTGAGTGAGGCAATGGGGCTGGCGTGGTGGGGGGGGCGGAATGCAGAGCTTTGCGCGATGAAGCGGCGTGTGTGTGAGCTCTGCATTCCGCTCCCCCCCCACCACGCCAGCCCCATCGCTGGCGCGATGAAGCTGGCGTGGTGGGGGGGGAGCGGAATGCAGAGCTTTGCTCTGCTCCCCTCCCCGCCCTGCAGCCACTTCATCGCCCTGCAGCCGCCGCTCACACACACGCCGCTTCATCGCGCAAAGCTCTGCATTCCGCCGCTCACACACACGCCGCTTCATCGCGACAGCGATGGGGCTGGCGTGGTGGGGGGGGGGCGGAATGCAGAGCTTTGCGCGATGAAGCGGCGTGTGTGTGAGCTCTGCATTCCGCTCCCCCCCCACCACGCCAGCCCCATCGCTGGCGCGATGAAGCGGCGTGTGAGTGAGGCAATGGGGCTGGCGTGGTGGGGGGGGCGGAATGCAGAGCTTTGCGCGATGAAGCGGCGTGTGTGTGAGCTCTGCATTCCGCTCCCCCCCCACCACGCCAGCCCCATCGCTGGTGCGATGAAGCTGGCGTGGTGGGGGGGGAGCGGAATGCAGAGCTTTGCTCTGCTCCCCTCCCCGCCCTGCAGCCGCTTCATCGCCCTGCAGCCGCCGCTCACACACACGCCGCTTCATCGCGCAAAGCTCTGCATTCCGCCGCTCACACACACGCCGCTTCATCGCGACAGCGATGGGGCTGGCGTGGTGGGGGGGGCGGAATGCAGAGCTTTGCGCGATGAAGCAGCGTGTGTGTGAGCTCTGCATTCCGCTCCCCCCCCACCACGCCAGCCCCATCGCTGGCGCGATGAAGCGGCGTGTGAGTGAGGCGATGGGGCTGGCGTGGTGGGGGGGGCGGAATGCAGAGCTTTGCGCGATGAAGCGGCGTGTGTGTGAGCTCTGCATTCTGCTCCCCCCCCACCACGCCAGCCCCATCGCTGGCGCGATGAAGCGGCGTGTGAGTGAGGCGATGGGGCTGGCGTGGTGGGGGTGCATAGAGGAGCTCCGAGGAGCGGTGTTTCCCAGGCGTTGGTGGCTGGACCCTGTGTGGCAGGGGCGGCCGGCGCTCCTCTCCCCTCCCTTCCCGGCCCGGGTGCCGGTCGAGCGGGGCCTCGCCGGGGCTCTTCGCAGGCGGGGTCCCCGCGGCCCTTTCCCCCCTGGCCCGCCGGCTTCAGTTGCGGGCGCAGAAGCTTCCCGATTGCGAAGCCAATCCAGAGCGTTTGGTGGAGGGGAGGCGCAGGGAGCTTCCTTCTGGCTGGGGCAGCAAGCGAGCTGGAGGGGCGGGTTTTCTTCCCGGTCTCTTGCTGCCCCAGCCAGAAGGAAGCTCCCTGCGCCAAGGAGAGGTTCCCGGTGCGCCTCCCCTCGTCCCCCTGCTGCGGGGTGAGTGAGTGAGCGGCGGCGGCGGCACGTGTTGCAGTCGGGGCATGGCTTACGTGAGTGAGTGAGCGGCGGCGGCGGCACGTGTTACAGTCGGGGCATGGCTTACGGTAGCCGACCCCCTGACACCCCCGATATGTCTGACAATCGGGGGTGTCTTGCTTTCGGGGAAACATGGTATGTATTTAAAAATGATATTTTTTCTTAATTCTTTTGGTCAAGATTGCAAAATGCTCCTGATAGAAATTATTGTCGCAAGAAGGTAAATAGTATCTTGAAAGGTAAAAGGACCAAATATTAAAGAAACATTGCTTTTTGCTTTTATTAAATACATAAAAAAATTTCAGTTGCAATAAAAAGAAGTTATTTCTTGAAATGTAAAAGAAGAAACTCTTTAAAAAATCTTCTTTTCACAGATGCTGAAAAATGCACCATTTCTAGAAGATAAATATCCAAATGAGGACCAAGTCCAATGTATCCCCAAAGTTATATCCTTCCTGTCCTATGAAGAACATCTGGGCATCATCCTGGTCTCCTTTGCCCTACTCTTGTTCTTATCCACAGCCCTTGTTTTAATCATATTCATTAAATACTGAGAAACTCCTATTGTCAAAGCCAATAACTGGGACCTCTCCTACATCCTTCTAGTCCCCCTCCTGCTTTGCTTCTTGTCTCCTTTTCTCTTCATTGGTCAACAAAGAAAAGACACTTGCCTTCTCCGACAAACAACAATGTTCAACAACATGTTCTCCATTGCCATTTCTTCCCTCCTGGCCAAAACAATCACAGTGGTGCTGGCTTTTCTGGTCACAAAAACTGAGGGAAGAGATAGTTTGGGAAGAATTTGGACAATTCCATCATCCTTTCTTTTCTTTTTTTTACAAATTTTATTAATTGTACATTTTAAAACCAAAAATGGACATGATTCAACTTCCCTGGTGTCAACAGTGCTATTAGTATTACCTTATGTTACAGAAAGAAAAACAGAAACTTAAAATACATTCTGTAACAGGACAGAGTATAACAGACTGTGCATATAACATCTGTAATTTTTTTTGATAAACCATCTTTCAATCGTCAACGTTGTATTTACATATCATTCAGTTGTGTCCTAATAAAAATACTAGTAAGAAGTCCTTATAATATCAACTAGTCAGTGATCCTCCTTATCTCTGACCAATCGTACTAATTTTTTCCAAATTTCATAATACTCTGTTTCAGTTTTATTTTTAATCTCTAGAATTAACCTGTCCATTTCAGCACAGGATAAAATTTTATTTATTATTTCTTCCTCAGTGGGGGTTTCCTTTCCTTTCCATTTTTGGGCGTATGCCAGTCTTGCTGCGGTTAAAATATGCAGTAGTAAGTAAAAAGATGCTTTGCTGAGTTTGTCATTAATAATCCCTAATAAGAAGATTTCTGGTTTTAAATCCATTTTTTGTAATAATATTTCTTGCAGCCAATTTTTTATCCAATTCCAAAAATTTTGCGCTTTTGAACATTCCCACCACATGTACCATCATCCTTTCTTGTTCTGCTGTCCAAATTATCATCTGCTGTACCTGGCTGGGAGTTTCTTCCTCATTCCCTGACACTGACCTTCACCCCTAGCCTGGAGTAATTATCCTACAATACAACAAAGATTTTGTACTTATGTTCTACATCTCCCTTAGCTACATCGGCTTCCTGGCTGACATCTGCTTCACCATGGCTTTCTGGACCAGGAATCTGCCTCAAGCTTCCACAAATCCAAGCTGATCACCTTCAGCAAGCTGGTCTTCTGCAGTGTCTGGGTGACTTTTGTGCCCACAGGGAAATATATGGTGACTGTGCAGGCCTTCTCTATTTTGGCTTCCAGTATTATATTATCATTCTAAGGCCAGACCTGAATATGATGCAGCAACTGAATCAGAGGAATTTCAGCTTGAACATGTTCCAACTGGCCAAATCTAGAAGATTGCTCAAAATGATATTTCCCAAATATTTGAAGCTGCTTGGCAGATGGGTGTAATCAGCATAGGTTTTTGAATTTATGGGCTTGGTATTTGCCAAGGTCTGGTAAAGTATTTCAGTCTTGTTCAGTCTGATTGGCTAAAGGGCATAGCAGCTGAGAATTTGTTCAGCATCATTTATAAATCATTGGGGGGGATTATGCCATTAATTTGTGAGCCGCCCCGAGTCCTGGGAGAGGAGCGGCATACAAATTTAATTAATAAATAATAATAATAAATAATAAATAAATACACAATCTTCAGAGAAGAGGTCTTCTTGAATGATTGTTTGGAGACACTTTGTCAATACATTCAAGCAGTGAAGGTCAAAGAGAGAACTGTCCAATTGGTACTTTATATGCATTCCCTCTTTCAGACCATGGATAGAATATGACAACAAGTAAGCCAAGAACTGATGGAATAGGACTGGGGCTGGCATACAACTCTATTTTACTGCATTAGAAATGGCAAATGCATATGTTGTATCACCCTAGTAAAGAACTTGTTCTGTCCCTCCATTGTAAAGTAGCTGAATCATGCTCACAAATTTCCTTGGGGATGAATAACGTCTTAGGATAAACAAGGAAACATCTCTGCTTACAATGTCAAATGCCTTTGTCAGGTCAGTGAAGAAACTAAAAACAGGCTTGTTATGCTCAATGCACTTCTTCTGGATGTGCCTCATGATACATATTGCATCTGCAGTTCTATGTTCAGACTGAAACACACATAGTGCCTCAGGGGGGGTTCCCTTCTGAGACAGTGACAAGTTTGTTCAGAAGAATGCAGTAAAAAGTCTTGCCTAAGATGGACAAAAATATATATATAGTAAAGGTAACGGGTTTCCCTCATCCAGTCATTGGCAACTCCAGAGGGTATTGCTCATCTCTGTTTCTTAGGCCAAGGGAGTCAGCATTATCTGCAGACTACTATTGTGGTCATGTGGCCAGCATGACTATATGCCGAGGCTCACAGAACATGTTACCTTCCTACCTAAGTGGTACCTATTATTTACTCACATTTGCATGCTTTGGAACTGCTAGGTGGGCATGAGCTGGGGCAAGGAGGTGGAGCTCAAACCATTGTGTGGCATTTGGGTCTCAAACCTGAGCTGCCAGCTTTCCATCTGACAAGCTCAGAGTCCTTAAATGCTGAATCACGGTATCTTCTCCAAAATTTTTACATTACAACAATCAAAGGTTCCTCATTCTGGACAATTTTTCTTCATTACCCCAAAAAACTCTGTCAGTTTTTTCTCTAAATAAGCTTATGAAAGAGAACAGTCTGGTTGCTTCTGTGATAGTGCATTGTTTGCATTGTTTTGTGTGATTTCTTTGCCTGCAGTCTAGTTGAGTTTTCTGACAAAGTGGGGACCCTCTGAGTCTTCCTTGCTCAATGCTCATATACACCTTCTAAAATATCTGATCAGCTCCATCACAATTGAATGCAGCTCCTTCTCCAATGGGTCCTTGCTCATCATTTTATAGATGGAAGTGCTACATGATTGCAGGTCCCTCACTTCCCTCCATTCTCTGCTGGCTCCTCCCCAGAGGCTAAAAGACTTGAGCCAGGTCACCCTCATCTCTTTGGAAGTAGAATCAAACATGCAGATTAAGGGGTGAAGGACAGTCAGTTTGCATTCAGAGTACCCCAATGATCTCAAGTCAAAAGGATTTCCAATATGGCCACCTCTCTTCCCATGAAAGTCCTCTCACATATTTGTCACTTTCCCAGTCCACGGAATGACCATTGACTTTTACTATTTCCATTGCTTGATATATGTAACCACACCTGGTCCACACCAATGTTTCATAAACCAGCAGGAATACCTTGTGGATCCTCCTGCAAGATTCCTTAAGCTTGCAAATTTCCCATTTGCCTTCCTCCCAGGGATTCTGAGATTTCTTGTTCGTATTTACTTATCTCTATGATCTCTGTCCATGTGTGGAATTGGAGGTATTTCTGGCTGACCTTCCCCTTTCCTTCCCGGCATTGATTATTGTAATCCTTGGATTCATGTCTCAGGATGTTTCTCTTCCGATGGAGGAGGAACAGCTATTTATGATTCCTTTCAATTTCACACACTGCCTTTCTTTCACAGTCTCTGGAGGCAGGAGTGAAGGCAGTAGATCAACTCCCAGTCTTGGCCCACAGCTGGCTTACCTCTTCATTTGAGAAACAATCATTCACCAGTCATAGGCTGCCTGAGCACTGTTTTGCAATTCCCTCAACATACAGTATCTGCTTAGGAAATTCATACATTAAGAAATAGGAAAAAGGTAGTTTGAATAGAACCTCAGGGTCAGTCTTTGCTTGACACAGAAAGGTAGCTCTCACCCCTCCTAAGTCAAACTCCGCCTTGCTTTCTGAATATCTCCAGTCATTGCTCAGATGGGATGTGAGCATGAAACCACAAATGATCCACAAACCTCACCAGAAAAAATGGATTTTTACACATAGAGATTGTTGCCTTACATAGCCTCCTAAATGGTGCCATTATTTGGAAGGGAACATGGGATAAATCTCCACCCTACATGGCATCCTAACAGTTGTCCCTTGGAACAGCAGGAAGATTGTGAATCTCACTGCTGAAACCAATTTATGTAAAAACAAATGCCAACTCCCCACACCAATAATTAAGGATCGCTGCAGTTATTCTTTATTTAATGTAAACTAGAGGAATTTCCCTCCAGAAAATAATGGGAGGAAATCCTATAGACAAAAGGATGCACTCATAATGATATATTTCAGGAAAGGAGGACAAAATAATAATAGTAGATATGCATATTTAATACAAGATGTAAGCATAAATATTCATAATTAGCAAGACTCGAGTTATTTTCCCACCCATCTACTGTTACTATCCTCAAGAAAGAATGGTTGTCTAAATAAAAAGAAACATATCAGTTTCATTGCTGTAGCAATTTTGGTAAAACATACTGAGAAATAAAGGTGTGATGGTTGCCAAATGCAATCCTTCTGTAGTATTTCCAGCTTGTTAATACTCTCCTACTACTTAAAAAACTAACTTTCTTCACAATACTATCTGCCAGTTGCCCTTTACTGATTTGAAGCAAAAATGTTGCCCTAGTCTCCATGGAGAAAACTTGGACCATTTTCTAGGTTTGGCCTCTTGGAACATGTTGAGAGTTGACATTCCCCTGTCTCTACATTTCTTCATTTCTTCTGGTTGTAAGCTGCTCCTTTTTATTTAGGTCTGGCCTCAGAATGATTATGTAACATTTTGGGATGAAGATGCAGCCTAGCAAACCAGCACTGGAGACCAAGATGGAGAAGACCTGAACAGCCACCATATATTTCCCTTTGGTGCTCAGATAGGTGGGCAAAAAAGTCACCCAGACACTGCAGAACAACATCATGCTGAAGGTGATCAGCTTGGCTTCATTGAAGGCCCCAGGGAGATTCCTGGCCAGGAAAGCCACAGTGAAGCAAATGGCAGCCAGGAAGCCCATATAGCTGAGGGTGATGTAGAACATGACAACAGAGCCTTCATTGCATTGCAGGATGATCACTCCAGGCTGAGAGTGGAAGTCAGAGTCAGGGAATGGGAGAGACACTCCCAGCCAGATGGAGCAGATGATAATTTGGACAGCAGAACAAGAAAGAATGATGGAATTGGCCAAGCTCTTCCCCAACCATCTCTTTGCTCGGTTTCCTGGTTTTGTGGCCAAGAAAGCCAGCACCACTGTGATTGTTTTGGCCAAGAGAGAAGAAATGGCAATGGAGAAGATGATACTGAAAATTGTCTGTCGGAGAAGGCAGGTAGCTTTCCTTGGTTGACCAATGAAGAGAAAAGAAGACAAGAAGCAAAGCAGGAGTGAGACCAGGAGGATGTAAGAGAGGTCCCTGTTGTTGGCTTTGACAATGGGTGTTTCTTGGTATTTAATGAATATGATTAACACAAACATTGTGGTTAGGGACAACAGCAGGGCAAAAGAGATCAGGATGATGCCCATATTTTCTTCATAAGACAGGAAGGATATAACTTTGGGGATACATTGGATATGATCCTTATTTGGATACTTATCATCTGGACACTTGGTGCATTTTTCTGTATCTGCAAAACCCCGAAAGAAACATTTCTTTAATATTCTATCTTTTTACTTTTCAAGAAATAACTTCTTTGGAAAATAATTGATACCAGAAGGATTTTCTAAGATGCATCTCTTAACTTCTCCAGAGAAACAAAATAAGAATATATTTTTTTAAAAAAATAGGAAAATAGCAAAAACTAGTTCAGCAAATAATCTGGAGTGGTTACTATCATCATTCATGTAAGGAGGCACACTCACAACTGTACTTATCATCTCATTGTGGACCAGCAATTCCTTCTAGTGATGCTCAAGGGGAGACATATATAGAATAAATTGCAAAGATCTTTTTAAAGGATGGATCTAAGACAATTCCTCAAGTTTCAAAGAATTCAGATATTTATAAAAAGATAAAGATTTGTTGTGAGCCGCCCTGAGTCTGGGGAGAAGGGCGGCATATAAGTTGAAATAAAGATAAAGATAAAGGTGGAAAGAGAGATTCAAAATAAAAAGCAGAAGTGATATTTTCTTTGGCTGTAGTAAAACCTGCCCCAAATTCCATCTCTATCCTGCCCCTCCTTCAAGGTCTTTTGGCTATTCCTCCTTTTAGGCAAGAAATTGTGTATTTCAAAACAAACAAAAAATATTTGACCTTTAACACATCCTTTAACATTGACTTCCATAAAAAATTTTCTAGAGGAATCTCAATAATCTGTTCTTTTCTTTGGTGTCACCCACCTTCCTGAGTTGAGATGGTTCCCTCTGGACAAGGAACACAGTCATAGCAACAAACTGGCTCTCCTTCTCGCTTCCGCTTGACAGATCCAGGATGACAACTTTCCACACATTTGGACTGAGGCAAAGGCTAAGGAGACAAAAAAAAAAGAATGGCAAAGAAAATGCATCTGGATTAAACATCCATGAAAATAGAGATAGATATGAAGTTTAGTTAAGTCGTCTCTCTGGGCTTCACTTGAAGAAATATGAATTCTCTAACTAGTTCCAAATGATTGCAGGAGATAAACCACTAAAAGATTCATATAGTTCCTGCCATTTACTTCTGGCATATCTCATGGCAATAAAGTACTTTTCTACCTAATGAAATGTGGAAGGAAGGAACTGAGAGAAGGTTTTAGAATTAAATAACAACTAGTGGATAACTCTTTATGGCTGCATTAAGATGCATTCTTTGATTTTTAATATATCCATGATTATAAAGTATGATGAACATATTAAATTTTAGAAAAATATTATTTTTTATTCTATTAGATTTGTTAAAATACAATAAATCTCTGATGAAAAAAGAAATTTCTAACTTCTGGTGGCTGCCTTAGGGTCGAAATAGCCTCATTCGGAGGCACTGCGCTCCGGTACTTGTAAAGCCACCAAAACAGCGCAAACCAGCTGTTTTTTGTGGTGGAAAAAAACCCTCCTCGGTTGGAGAAGGGGCGAAGAGCTGTGAGTGGGGGTTGAGATCCTCTGAAAACTCCCCGAAAAAATGTTCGGGGGGGGGAGAAAGAGGACTCCCCGTGCGCTCACAATAGCTCCAGTCTGGAGCGGCTTCTGTCAGCTGACAGACCAAGATGCTGAGACCAGCCACTGCCCGAGGAAAACTTTTCAAAGAGGCACAGAGATTGACAGACTGAACGCAGGAGCTTAAAAAGCAAGTATTTCTTATATTTTACCTCGGATCAACTACGTTCACAATAAACAAAATATACCCAAGATGGTGACCACTTTTACTTAAAAGAGAAAGTGACCGGAAGAGAAAGGAGAAAGAGAAACTGTAATGTGAAAAGAGACCGCTAGAGGGCAGACATGACGCAAATCTTAAAAACTTTGCAAAATAAACCTAAGGAAGAATATAAGAGAGTACATCTTGGCAATATAAGTGTAAGGATTAGTCCTCTGCATAAAGAAGCTTGGCTAACAGCGGACTGAAGATAGGATAGCCACTATGAAGTCCAAACTGGTGCCCTCAAAGGTGGCAGCATCCTCCCCAGCCCAGACCCTTAAAATACCAGGGAACAACTTACCTGTCCCCCCACCTTCCTCCATATCTACAGAATCCCAGGCCCCCCTGTCTACTCAGGCCTCTCCAGAAATGCATATGATGATGAAAGAATTAAAAGATGCAATGTTAACAACGTTTGAAAAAATAATGAGAAAGCTGGACATAATAATAGACAATTCTGAGAAAAGGATGGAAAAAACGGAGAGGACGATGGAGGCAGTGGAACAAAGCAGAAAAGTGGAGAAGAAGGGGGAGGATCAAAGCAAAGCAGTTATTGAAGACTTAGACCAAACCAAAGAAACAATACAAACGCACAATAAGAAAATAAGAGAAGATACTGGGAGAACTTTTAAGAGGGTCTGGGAGGGGGATGAAGAAAAGATGGAAGAGGTGGAGAGACAAGAAGAGAGACAACTTGCTGACATGAAAAGTGAGGTGCAAAACCACTCAACTATGATGCACTATCGCCAGGTGATGGCAGCAATTAAGGTCAGGGGACTGGAAGAATCCCCAAATGAGAAACAAGAAGATTTGAAAAGAATTTTTGTAAAAGCATTGGAAAAATATCTAGGAGAGGAGGCTAAAAATTTCTCTTGGCAAACTGACAGAATCCACAGAGTATGGCTCATATGGAATCAAGTGATACTGCAAGCAATAAAGAGAGACTTATTACTTGGAAGGGAAGCTTTGTTATGGAAATCCACCTGGCACCTTAATATTTTATGCAAGGAAATAAAGACAAAGAATTACGGACTGACTTAAGGACTGGGTGTATGAGCGAGAGGCATGAGAGGGTGATTAATGGAAGATATATATTGATTCGACTAAGAGTGTACTTGCTGAAGGGATGGGTGTATCGACATGAAAATTATTATTTTTGATAGGATGGCTGGGTTGTTTGATGTCCAGGGGATTGAACTGAAAAGAAGTAAAATTTAGAATTTTTAAAATGTATTTGGCTTGTGGTTGAATTTTGATATACGGAGTGAAGAAGGTCTACAAATTTAAAATGATTGTATTAAGTTGAATGGCTTTAACATGAAATTTTTTCTTTGTATACATGTGCAAATGGATATCTAATAATAAAAAATTTAAATTAAAAAAAAAAGAAAGAAATTTCTGACCAGATGAATCTGAAAAGGTTTCTTCTGGAGTATATAAAACATTGCAAAGCCAATCCCCTTTGATAGTAGTTCAAAACTATCCTTCAATTAAGGTATAAAGGAAAACATCCTTACCAATTAGAGCTGTCAACCTTAAAGGAGATGTTCTTTCTTTCTTTATACATTTATTTTTTTAATTGGTTTGGCATCCATTCTGGAGAACTAAAACTAAAACTGACTACCTTGTTTCTAGAATTAGAGTGAGATGAGAGAAGATGAGATGAGATGAGATGAGATGAGATGGGATGAGATGAGATGAAATTAGATTAGTTTAGTTTAGATTAGATTACCTTTATTGTCATTTTTTACTGTGGGCACAATGGTACACATTAAAAATGAAATTTACTTGCTTGCTCTCAAAATGTATACATACATAACACACATTCAAACATACTATATGCAAGATATGTATAAATCTACCCCTTACATATAAGTAACATATAAATATTAATCACTGTCCATCTTGAATACATAATGGAAGGAGGAAGGAGGAGATGGAGGTGAGGTCATGAGAACATGTCCCTCAAACAGGTTAAATCAAGCATATTTTGTCCCAAAGATGGTTTTCCAAAAGGTAAATAGACTTATTTTTTTTCCCTTGAAAATGTTTTGCTTCTCACCCAAGAAGCTTTTTCAGTCCTGATTGAATGGTGGGGAATAGAAAGATTTATATTCTTTGCAGTCATCTGGTCATTAACTCACTGAGAGTGGTTGAGGCCACTTGGGGGTTTATTTGTACTCTCAGAGTCTCCTGAATCAAAGTGCAAATGGATGTGGAACCTCCTTGGAATGGCTGAAAGGACCGTGTGTTGGATAGATAGGTGATGTTGTACCCTCCCCCTCTGTTGAGAGAGGGCTGTTCAGTTTTAATGTAGATGTCTCTTTGACTCCTCTTTCAAACCAGTGAACCTCTCTGTCCAGAATGTGAACTTTCCTGTCTTCAAAAGAGTAAACTTTGTCTTTCAGACCTGCATCTTATTTCCCACATGGAAATAAGGACCTCCAACCAGTCATGACTATATTTCATCTCATTCAGTCCAAACCTTAGTGCAGAGACTGGTTAAAAGACTCTGAGGCTATTAGCAACACAAATGGCAGCACTTGTGGGTTTCTCACCAGCCTGAAGGAGATTCTAAATTATAGAAGAGATACAAAAAGACCCATGGTTTGTAACCTAAAGAATAATCATGCAGTATCTGATGTTGAACATGGCTGAATCAATTTAAAAGAGTGTTCCATATCATAACCTCTGAAGTACACCTTTGTGAATACTAAAGAAGCCCTCCCCCCCAGGTAATCTAAGAAAACTGTACATTTTCTCCTCCATACATTCAACTCCCAGTGAAGATCATCCACCAGGATGACTAGAATTAACCCACTTGAAATAGGTCCTAATTTTTAGAAAAAAGAGAGAACACCGCAATATTTTACCTACCCTTTTGAGCAAATTCAGCCATGAAAGAGACATTCGGTTGATAATAAGTCTCTGTTTTTTAATACTTCCCAGTTTCCTTTTCATCAAATGACTACTGGACAAAACCAAAAAACACTGGATGTCCATATCTGCAGTAACTTCTCCATTTTGGTCCAGGTAGAGCTTCCAATGGGAAAGATTGTAGAATTCATTCTTCTCCAGAAAGGGATGAAACTAGAATTGGAAACATACAGGAATTTCAAAAGGAGTCACCTTTGTTTCTGACACCACTTGATATTTTCATGTATGAATCTTAGTTACCACTAAGTTCATAGGTGAATGAAAATGGTTCGGCAAAATTTGTCAATCATATATTGACAAAATATGTATTGAATTGAAAAGAGAAACTCCTTCCCAGAAACCAAATATTCCCTCCCACCTTCCCATTCTAAAGAATCCCCATAAGAATTAAGTAGTAATCTTCCCGTCTTTTTCTCCACTAAAACAGTCACCGATCTAAATCTAGAGAAATTATGTTTCATTCAGAAAATACAATGTTGCTCATTCAGGAAAACCATTCAGAAAATATTAAACATTGAAGAGATCTCTGAAAGGGCTGAGCTGACCACACAAGAGACAGAAACTGATCATCCAGGCTAGAGCTAAATTAGAATGTCAATGTTGCTAACATTGGATGTTTTTGCTTTGACAACAATTGGAGATGCAACCATTTTGTTCTTATGTTTAGAGTTAGAGTTAGATGAGGCTGGGGGGAGGAATGTGCATGAGAGTTTAACTAGACATAACAATACTGGACTTAATGTGTGAACCAAGGTTATTGAAATAAGAGATTATAAGAATTGGTGGGCTAAAGAACTGGAGGGAAAGCATTCATTTCAAACTAATTGGAGAATGTGATTTATGACTGTTAATTGGAGGAGGGAATTGTGCTTTGATACTATGTGCTCAATGGAGGGGAAGTCAGTCTTTAGCTTTGATTATGTTAGTGCAGACTCTATGCTTCTCTAATAAAGATTCTTTAAGGTAAACAATGCCTCAAAGTTCTTTGAAGAGTTTATCTCTCGGAACCATGACATAGAAAATCAAAGGCACCCATATGCACACTTCTCTTTGCCCTCAAGGATCAACTACAACACTTTACATGACAAAAGGAAAACTTATAACAAAAGGAAAAATACTTCCCCCAGTTCCGAAAACACAGAAAGAGCCCATCTTCACACCTACACCTAAATACATTGGAACAAAGGACACAAAGGATATAAAAACCCACTAGTCACCACCATTTTTTGCCAGCTGATCCAAGGAACACACCTTGGGGCTGTTACTTTTTCCAAAGAGCAGCCTGCTGCTTCTCTCCCAGCTGGAAAAGGAAACGGACCCAAAATGGAATCCACGCTCCATCATAGGCTGACATGATGCAATTGCTATATCTCTTCCTCACAAAGGATGAGATACTGAAGCTGTTTGAAAAGACCGAGGAAATTGCCAGATGGACAGTCATAATAACCACTGGTAATGTTGTCCCAGTGAGAGTTGCCTGGCCACTGAATCATCCTGACTGGGGCTATAACATTGCAACCCACTGGGATGAATATATAATCGGGCCAAAGGAAATTTTTTGGAGGCTTTGCAAGTAATTGGGCACAAGCCATTAAACTAGTCTGAGTTCCAGCATACAATGCAAACAGGGAAGGGGAAATACCAGATGCCTTCTGGGTTCGCCTCCTGGAAGCAAGGGTTGCCTCTGCCCTTTTAGATATGAACAACCCCAAAGACCAACAAATCCTGGCCTCTGCCTTTGTAGACCAGTCCGCAGTTGACACAAGGGGCCATTTCCACCACATTGTATTTAATTGGTCTACTTTGGAGATCCTGGAGTTGCGCAGAATTGCCAACTTGGTATTTAATCAAAGGGAAAAATTGAAGGAGGAAGATAGACAAAGAAAGGAGGAAGAGAAAGAAAAAGAGAGGGAAAGAAAGACAAGGACAGAAAAGAGGGAGGAATTAAAAATGTTTGGTAGCCTACGAAACGATCGAAGGCATCCTGGTTTCCAGACTCCAGACTGACAGCCATGATGCTTCCAATGCGAAGAAGGGGGAACTTTTTAATAAGAACTGCCCAGATTGTTTTAAGTGCAGAAGAGAGGGACATGTAAGAAGTGAATATAGGGAAGCTTCCTTTAAGCTTCAAAACCACTATGGCCATAGTTGAGGTTTTTTCCCCCTTTTTTTTTTTTTTGAAGATGGGAACTACATTAGCCCTTTCCCAATCATCTGGTAGTTCCCACTGCTCCAGGATCTTTCAAATATATGGTTCAGTGTTTCTGAGATTACATCTGCCAGTTTCTTCAGTACCTTGGGTTGTAAACCCTCTGGTCCTGGCAATCTGAACTCACCTAGAGTATGTTACCATCTTCTTGATCATTTTGACTTGCATTCCTAATTTGCATTTTACTTTGGGGGAGGGCTTTTTTTCATTTTATGTTAAGAGAGATGCAAAAAATGAGTCAAGGAGTTCCGCTTTCTTCTTGCTCTTCATCACCTTGTAGCCATTTTCTCCCATTGATGGATCACTTATTTCTTTGATTTTTCTTCTTCTTTTTACACGTGGATAGAAGCATTTGTTCTTGTTCTTGTTATTTTTTAATATTTGTTGCAAGTTTTAGTTCATTTTGAGCTTTAGCTTTCCTAACTTCATCTTTGCAGATTCAGGCTACTTGCTGATATTCTGTCTTAGTTTTGTATGTGCCCCTCTTTACACTTTTTATACTTGTCCTTTTTGTCTTTCAGTTTATCCTTCATAAGCATTCTCTAAATTTGTTAAAATCAAGTCTCTTAAAGTCCAAGATTCTAAGTTTTTTGTATTCCTTGTGCTTGCATTATGTTTAATTCCAATATTGCATGGTCATTCCCCCCACCCAGGATTCCTGTAACTTCAACTCTTTCTATCATTATATCTCTGTTAGTGAAAATTAAGTCTGGTATGGCTGATCTTCTAGTTCCCTTCTGAGTTTTCCTTCTCTACTATTGAATTGAATTGTGTAGAAAAAAGCCATCAAAAGTTAGAATTGATTAAATTACCCAGTGGATTGTCTAAGTTTTCTCTCCATTTGCAAGTTTCCTTGCAAAATTGACAAAGGTACTACAGACATGCAGCAGAAAACTCCTGAGAATGATAGAATTAGGAGAGTTTTGCTATCAAAAAGAAACATTTTGTATAAATAGCTGAGCCAACTGTTACTCAGGGCCCTTCATTTGGACCTCTATCCCAAGCGTGAGACTGTATTCTTGCAGGAATAAACAGCTGAAAGTCACCTTCCTTGTACCAGTGTGATTCATTGGCCAGGCACACCAGGAAAAGAGAATCCAGATGAGGCTCAGGCTATCAGATGTCCTTGGAATCTCCTTCAAATTTATAAGAGTAAAATTTTACAATGCTAATCACAAACCATACATACAGGAATGTCATTAAAAATGCAAACATCATTTTAAAATTAGTAGTGTTTAATATCAAAATATATCTGATACCAGCTTCTTGGTAAATTATTCCCCAAGCAACTAGATTGAACAAATCTGTTGGCCTTTTGTAGCACAAGGAGGATGAAATGGCTCCCCTCCTGTTCCTGTGGATTCCTTCTCCAAAATTATTCAGTTTTTTTGTATCCCTGTTGGGACCCCATACCTGCCATGGCTGCAGCCTTGGAGCTTCCAATGTCTCTTGGATCTTCCTTCTTCTCCAGGATCTGGACAAATATGCAGCCTTCAAAGCATGGACCAGAGTCATAAAGATAATATAAACAGAGTCACTATTTGCAATCCAGATGCTTCCCCTTTTCTTTTGGGTTTCCACTGGAGCTTTTTGGCTGCATCTTTTCCGGGCTTTGGAAGAAAAGACATTCTTTGAAAAACTACAGTGAAAAGATTGCTTTACAAACTCTGGATCTAGAGAGAAATAGGGTTCAAAAGCACCATATTTTGGACTTAATTGTTGCAGAAAATCAAAGCTCCAAATACTATGGATGTATGTGAGATATTCTTGATGAGCCATTATATAATTTCCCAAAGTAGTTGTGATCCAGACTTTCCCTTCAATGGGTCCTGACAAATATTTAAGTGTTAAATGAAAAGTTTTAAATGTGCTTGAACCGATAATATATTCTGTGAAGTGAACAAAAACATTGACTTGTTTCCACTTAGAGCTGGAACCCCCCAGGGGTGCTTGATGAAGAGTCATTGGAATTTGTTGTGATATAACAACACAAATTCCATTCCTGACAAGCAAAGGAGGAAAAGTCCTTAGGAAATTTTCTCCCTTTTCTGTTTCTGGAGCAAGAAGACCAATCAAAGTCCATCTGAAATGGAGGAGCAGTTGGACAATTGCTGGGTACTGAAACCCTTCTTTGGGGAGCATCCGGTGGAAAAAAGGGAATTCTCTTTTATCACTCAGAATCTCCGAAGCAATTTTATCCCTGATCTGAAAAAGCAATGAAAAATGCTGAAATTTGTTTTGATGAACATATTTGAATAGTTTGTTCGTTAGTTATTGTTTAAAATATTAAACCCATAATATTAACAAGGTTGTATATAAAAATGGAATACAAGAAATAAATTAAGTAAATTAGAATAATAATAACAATGCAAATAATATTTCTCCATCACCCCTACAATTTAGCATAAATAGAGTAAACTATGGAGATGTTAACTTAAATATATTGTTCTAATAAAGAGCAATATTTTATTTAACATTTGAAGACTTGCTACATCTTTCTCTGCT